>CM077097.1:46823879-47147205 GCA_039513925.1 Platanthera zijinensis
CTATCTTCTCCGAAGAGTACGCTCAATTTCGTGGTCCAAGTCAAAATGACCGACGGACTCCCCGCGGGGTCATGTACTAAAAGAAACAGAAAAGAAGAGGGGAGAAGAGAAAGGGATAAACTAGAAAAAAGATTAGAATTTTTTTTCTTTTTAAATAGAGATTTTTTTTTTATAGATTAACTCCCGAACTTCCCAAGGACTACCCGTGAAGGGTTCGCAAGGTACTAGACAAGACAGTGGCGCTTTAAGCCCTTTGCCCTTTTCGAGAGAATTAGGTGGCGTAGAAAAATTGTGAGGTTGGTTTCTATTAAGAGCGGTGATTAAATCTTTTTTTGATTTTTAAAATTTAAAGAAGGAGGATGAGAAAGAGAAGATAAAATTAATAGGTTCGTGTTTTCCAAAATATCAACGGAAATTGGTTCCCCGGCAACGGCGCCAAAAACTTGTTGCGCGCTATGGGTTCAAAGAGAATAACGCAACCGAACTAGCACCCAATGAGGCAAGTATACCGATCGAATTGTAGCAAGGGGACACAGTGTCGTATTGAAATCCGGGAACTGCTGGCTATGCTTACTCACACGAACGCTATTATCTTATCGATGGAAAAACTAGGGTTTTAGAAAATCTAAGTGCAGGGGAGAAAGTAAAGCTATATAGAAAGAGAAACACCGCAATTAAGTAAAGCTGTTAAGCAAAAACTAAGCTAGAAAGGAAACTACTGCAGTTAATTAAAGAGCACAAGACAGGAGACTACTACGAAAGGTAGAAAATATGAAATGGAAATGCACCCGATCAAGATTCACCTCGGCTAAAGACGATTAAGAAATGCGATAAAATCTAAACTTAATAGGATAAGGGTCCTTGACCGTGGAGGTTCCTAAAGCTTGAACACGCTTCTCTTGAAGTCGTGCCCAACTGAGTTTAGGAAGGTCCGACCGACTCTCGTCTAAATCGGAGGCCTAAAACTCGCTTTACGCGGTGAACCCACTATTGGATTTTACTCCAATCCGGGAGATTTGGACGTTGCCTCTCTCGAGGGTGCGTACAACTCCCTTTACTCTTGAATGCTCACTTTTCTTTCGGCCTCTCGGCTAGCCCAGAATGAAAGCAAAGGCGGAGAGTATATATCGAAAATATACTTCCAACCCGTGATTAATCAAGAGAAATTCAAGGCCCTAACCTAAAAAGAAAAGATTAATTAAAACATCATAACATAATCGCTCTAACCTCGGATCATCAAGATCGAGTACAAGGAGGATTAGTTAATCATAATGGAGTGGAGGGGGGGAAGATGAGTAGAAAAGCATAAGAAGAACACAAGCTAAACAAGAACACTTTTATTAATGAAAAGGGGCAAGTTACACTATTGAAATGAAATTACAAGTGCATGAAAAGTAAATCCTATTCTAACCCTACAATTAGCACTAAGCAAGAGCAAAGATTACAAAGAAAGCTAAAGCAACTAAATATAAACCATGATTAGCAAAAATTACAGAGAGAGAGAGAGAGAGAGAAAGCATGAAAAAAACTCAAGAACAAAGGGGCAGTACCTCCCCCACTCAACCAAAGCTTCTGAAATGGAGAGGGGGGGCTCAATTTATAGAAAATTTTCTCGGGTTGGTCACGCCCTCCGAACCCTAGGGGGGGGTGTCAGGGGGCGTGACAGTACTATGTTGACCTCGGGCTCTGGATTCTGGCGGGAGGGATGATTGCTTCGGTACGTCGGTGGTCACTGATAGTTTAACTTTCAAGACAACCTAAACACCTAAAGGGGGGGGGGGGGGTGAATAGGTTCTACTTGTTTATAAAAACTTTTAGGCAGAATTCAATTTAATGGCTAACACAATAATCACAGCAATCACAGAAAATAAAACATCACAGATTGCACAATGTTTTATAGTGGTTCCCCAAGGTCTGGGTACATCCACTTTCCCCCTTCACCTATCTAGCAGTATGCTAGATTCGGCCAAACTTCACTAATCTCAAATCAACAGATCCTACAACTCAGAACCCAACTGGTTCCTACAAATCAGGCACAACAGCCCTACCTCAGCCTTGCCCCAAGGCCTACAACTCAGAGAAGACCCTTCTCCTACACTCAGGCAAACAGCCTACCACTCAGAGTTCAACACTCCTACACTCAGCCTTTATAACACAGGCTTACAACTCAGATCTGTGTAAACAGATCCTACAAAAATATAGAAAAGATTATTTAACTGTCTTGCCTAAATTGAGAGAGAAAAGTCCAAGACAATTCTTGATCAGTGATGAAATCAACTGTATCTGAGCTTTCTTCAAAGCTTCTTGAATATGAACTTAGCTGAGTTGATTTCCAAACAGCTTCTTGAGAATCCACTGGTGGTTTCTTTCTTCTTCTTCAAATTCTGGCTTGATCTCTCTCTATCCAGCACTTTGAATGATTCTTCTGAATTCTGATTAGAACTCTTCTTTGATCTATCTTAGATAGTCTTCTTAGATCTTCCGGAGAAGATCTTCTTAAGTGCCTAGCACTTTCTTGAAATGAATTGGATTGTAATCCTTCTCACTTTTTGATTCTCAACAATGTATTTCAAAAGTTTCTTTCTCCTTCTGAATCTGTCTATTTATAGACTTCCTTCATGGTAACCGGTTGATCCGGTTCTAACCGTTTTCTGACAAGTCTGACAGTTTCAATTAACCGGTGGCAACCCACAGCTGTCAAGTCTTCAAACAAGTCCTGTGTCTTAGTCTTGAACCACAAGCTGTCGAGACAGTCTGTCAGAAAGTGTCGAGACCATCTGTCTATCTGTGTCGACACAATTGATTTTTGGTGTCGACACAGTCTTCAGTGATGTCGACTAAGTTGCCTTTGAGTCGTCGACACAGTTTCTTCTGAAAATAACTTGTTCTTGACCCTTCAGTGTGTCGACACAATCTTCTTTTAACTCTGCTGTAATGTGTCGACTTAATCACAATGTGTCGACACATTCTGCTGGTGTAGACAAACTTGAGGTCGACTATATTCTTCTGTGTCGACACATACTGCTGGTGTCGACAAACTTGAGGTCGACTATATTCTTTTGTGTCGACACATACTGCTGGTGTCGACAAACTTGAGGTCGACTATATCCTTTTGTGTCGACACATTTTCCCAATGTTGAGGTCGACGCTTTTCTTCTGTGTCGACACAAATTCCCAGTGTTGTGTCGACTTACTTTCTTCTGTGTCGACACACTTTCCCAGTATCATTGTAGACTAAATGCTATGTGTCGACACTTTTTCCCAGTGTAGTTGTAGACTAACTGCTATGTGTCGACACTGTTCCCAGTATTGATGTCGACTAATTTCTTCTATGTGTCGACACATCCTTCTCTGTGTCGACACTTGGACTTAGAATTTTTTTTCTGCATACTTTATCAATTCTTCACCTGCACATGTCAACTCAAAAACAACATCAAATACACCTTGATGTATATCATTGAGCTAGGTTGGGCTTCTTCAAATCAGGTACACATTTTCCAATGTACCCAACAATCTCCCCCTATTTGGAGAAGTCATAACCCTTATAGCCAATGATATACACCATTTATAAACAGTACTAAATTGATGATATATGACATAACAAGAATACTTAATATAAACAAAACATAAAAAACAATCCATCACAGAATGAACATTATAATATGCCAATCAACATTTTGTTTATAACTGGGTAATGTTTGATTACATTGTTTTACATTTAATGATCACATCACAACATTACAAACACTATGAAGGAACTAAAAACATAATCAGGATTGATCAGGCTCTCTTATGATAATCCCTTTGCCAGATTGAATTGTAGCTGTCACAGGAGCTTCTGATTCTTCAGCTATCTTCTTTCCTTTTTGATCAGCTTTCTTCTGAGCTTCTTCCTGATCCTTTGCCTTTCAAAATAGTGAAAAGGCTTTGGGAAGTACTTGCTTGGCTCCTTAGCATCTGGTGGCAGCCTTCCCAGCTTAGCTTTCCTTCTGAATTATACTATTGCTTCCTGTCTTGCCTCATACTTCTGCCATTCTATCTCATTGTACCACTTCCCTCTCTCATGAACTTTGTCTTGTACAGCTTTCCATGCAGTGAGTATTATGTTCCTTGAAGTAGGACTCCACTGCTCATAATCTGGCTTGAGTGCAGCCTGCTCTCTGAATCTCTTCTTTGCTAATAGAGCATCTTGTTGTTCTTTCAGAGTAGCCTCTGGCTTATCAACCTTCCCAATGACAATATTAGTAACTTCCTTTGGAGGACTATACATGCCTTGAACCTGCTGATCAATCATGTCAAAAACTGGAGGGGGGGTAAATGACTTGGGCAATCTCAGGTTGATTGCCTTCAAGTAGATTTGTTTGTATTCCTGACTCAGCCACCATAGCATCATCACACAATGGGGGATATCCCAATGTGGCTCGGATACTATTGGTCACCCATTTGGAGTGCTCTGAGCCAGCATGAATTAGCATCCTCTCCCCTTTATGGCTTCTCTAGATACATGATCTCTTAGATCTTCCTTTTGAAATCTGATTTGGCCATCCAGATAATTCACACCCTCTTTAAAAAATGGTTTTAATCTTTGAAGCTTTTCAGATATTTCTTTTGAGAGGTAGTGATTGCAGTCTTAACAGAAGCAATGGCAGCTTGAAAATTCTTATCAAATTCTTCCCTTTCTTTTGTTTTATCTGTAGGCAGGCCAGGAACAAACTTCTTGACTTCCTCAATGATCGCATTATGAAATTCAGTTAAATTATCATTCATTCTTAACTGATTTTCCAATACATAGCTTTGCTTCAGGGCAATATCATCTACCTTTTTTAGTAATAGCCTCTTGTTGTTGAGCTAGATAAACCACAGCATTACCACCCTTATGGAAGCAATCTGTCATTTCTTTCTTATGCATGTTGACTTGAAACTGGATGGACTTTATATCCTGAGCTAAGTCAAACTGAAGTGACTTGCTATTTTCATCAACGTACTTTTCCAGAGCCATTCTGTGTTCATCCAATTTCACCTGTAGATCTACCATAAACTTGTTCTGATCAAAGGCAGGAGATACTTGTGGAGGTGTTGTCTGTAAAGCTTGCTTATAATTCTTGCTTCTTCTCTTAAATACAACAAGTTTTCTTTTCTTGGCCATCCTGGCTTCTTCAGTTTCAGTATCAGACGAAGTATCTAGGTGAACTCTTTCTTGAGGAGGATGAAGTGTTTCTGTCCCAGTGACCTGTTGCTCAGTCTCAACATCCACTGGCTCCCCCTCAACCTGTGGCTCAACTTCAGCTTCCTGATCAATTTCCATACCCATGGACTTCTCAATTTATTGTCCTCCTCCTACTTTATCAGTAGTAGTATCAGCATCAGGGAATAACTCCTCCAGAGTAAATTCCAGTTGAGCTGTAACTTCTGCAGCAGTTAAATCTTGAGATAAGTCTAACTGTGCTTCCTCTTGCACTTGTACTGACAACAGCTTTTCCTATACTCGTTCAGTAATTGTAGTATCTAGAGTAGGAGTGGACACTAGCTCCCCCTGAACCTGTGCAGAAATAAGAATATGAGCAATGTCTTTTATAGTAAAATATATTAGCTCCCCCTACACTAGTACCTTATCAGGAGTAGATACATTTTGAGCAGGAGAGTGAGCTGGCTCCTCCTGCATCTGTGCAGGTGTTGACACTTGCTGGACTATAGTTGAGTCAGGCTGTTCTTCAACCTGTGTCCTGAGTGGGTCTTCTTGTTGTTGTTCAGTTTCTTGAGTTTGAGAAGGGGATTTCACAGGGGTGTCTGGCCTGCTCTCTTCAGGCACATCCTTGGACAGCACCCTATCCCACCTAGAGAACAGTCTCATATCCATCCTTCTCATATGATTAATCTTAGTCCCTGGCAGTTGCTGCATCACTTCAGGAATCACTCCAGTGAGATATAAGCTCATGATTCTAGCCATGTTAGGCTTCTTGATTCCTTCTTTGAGCTTGTCAAAGAGTACTCCTGACCAATCAGTAGGAATTGTAAAAACTATCCTGGTCATAAGGCTGAACATATAGGTAGAAATCCTATCATGTCCACCCCTGTCTTGCAGAGGATTACTTTCCCAACAACTTCAGACAAGAATTTCCCTTGCTGATTCATACCCTTCCTATTGAATGCAGCTCCAATCTTCATACTCGAGTCCAGTCCACACCATTGAAGGGCTTCCCTTGTCTTAGAACTAGGAACTTCCTCTTCATTCTCAACTACTTGTAATTGAAAGATCTTTCTCAAAGTTCTTGGAGTAATCTTCACCTTAGTCCCTTGAACATTGGACTTAATCTTGAGGCCTGTTGAGTGGACTGATGCAGAGATAAAGAACTCGTGCACCTCCTTCTTCCAGATTTAGTTGGCTCTGAGATTAGAAATTCTAACCCTGACTCAGAGAGGAGGGTGATAACCCCTTGAACATCTGGTGGTGCATCTGCAAAGGCCTGGCGCACCAACTCATACCCCTCATTGACGTTGTATTCCAACCTTGGCGCCATCGATTCATCGAGAAAGCTTGAGAGAAGAGAGAAAGATAGACTGTCGACACAGGGTTTTAGTCTCGAAAACCTTGGAAGCGTGTCGACAGAAAGCGTTTTTCACCTATTTATACCTTCTGTTGAAAGAAGTTCAAAAGGCGCCAAACACAGACTAAATGTGTCGACACAGACGGAATGTGTCGACACAAACTTCTATTGTCTTGACATTACTTCAGCTTATTATGTGTCGACACCAATTTGTGGTTATGTCGACACCTTGGATACATAGTATGTTGGGTACTGTATCCACAATTACCTGGATTTGAGGAAGCCACCTGTCAAGCTAAGATGAATCCACAATGTATTTGATGAATTATTCTCTAGTTGTACTTGCAGATATTCCATGCTAAGTACACACCAATGTCAGGGTGCAGTGGGTCAATATACGCGGATCTGTGCAACGTAATCCCTCGTTGAGCAGATCAGTGTGTTGGCCTACGTGTACTCTCTCTATTGGGTGTACTTAATTTCAAGTACAGGGCTATGATAAAGCAAGAGCAGACAAGGAGCAAGGATGGGCCAAAGACCAGCTCAAGGGGAGAAAGAGGAGAAACAGCCTAAGTACAAATCGACGAGAATCACTAAGTGATTCTCGCCGATTCGGCGAGAATCACTAGTGATTCTCGCCGAGTCGTCGAGAATCACTAGCTGATTCTCGCTGGTTGAAGCCGGCAGCTTCGACACAGACAGGGAAATTTTCTAAGGCAGAATCGTCGAGAATTACTTATGATTCTCGCCGATTCGTCGAGAATGACCTTGCATTCTCGACGATTCGGTGAGAATCAAAAGTGACTCCCGCCGATTCTCCCAGGCTTCTGTATCTGTGCAGTCAGATTTCGGCTAAGTAGAAGTCGGCGAGAATCATAAGTGATTCTCGCCGATTCGGCGAGAATCACCTATGATTCTCGCCGAATTTGACTTGGCAATTTTTCTGAAAGTTCTGGACCGGTCCAAGTTATCTGCAGCTGTTTGAACCGGACCTTGGCCCTTACTTTGGTGGGACCCACAACGGTCATCTTCTTGACCTAAGGTATATATACACTGTATTTGTGAACAGTAAACGACACGGATATACGGTATTTCAAAAAGAACGAGCGGCCGACGACAAACCCTAATCTCGCGATCTTGCTCCGCCGGTCATCTCCTCTGCTCGCACGGTTGTCGCCGCTGCTGATCTCAGGGTCTTCCAGATCTCCGGCGACAGAAGCTTAGGCTAGCATAGCGTCTCACGCGTCTAACGAGAGATCCCTTGTCTCTTGATTCGTTGATCGGGAAAATCTTTCCCCTTCCGAATCGATCGAGACGATCGATCCTTGTGTGACCGTTGGTAGATCTTGCTTCCTTTGCTAAGAAGTTTAAATCAAGTTGGAACTGCTGCTGCTCTCCGTCGCCATTGCTGATTCCGAGAACGTTGCCGCCGCCTCAAGTCGCCGCCGGTTTCGGGAAAGATTCACTCCAAGTGAGAGCTACGGCTGTGCACTCTTCGTTGACTTCAAGAGCACATTGTCAAACGAAGAGGGTCACCTTCTCTCCAAACGTTGTTTGTATTTCTTACAAGCTAGTTTTTAATTTCCTTGTAATGGACCGATTGGTCCCTAGTTGTAAAGGTTGGGTGCAACCCGGATTGTGGGAGTGTCGACTCCTACGTGTGGAAGGGTTCCTTCCGTGAGATCAAGGATTGGATTTCAATCCTGTTGGTGAAGTGACCGAGTCGTCCCGTGTTGGGAGATAGGTCGAAGGGGGAAAGTGGACGTACCCAAATCGGGGAACCCCTATATATTGTCTGTGTTCCTTGTGTGCTTGGTTGTTTTGTTTTCTTATGAAGGTAAATCTTTAATTCCGCAATTACGCTGCAGAGTCACCTAACCCCCCCCCCCATAGGTGAAGATAGTTGACACCAGGTGAACTTTCAAGTGGTATCAGAGGGAGGTTGCTCATCAAAGGGGTTAACACCTCGAGTAAGCTCCTGCATCTAGTGTCAACTAGAAGATTAGACTCACGCATGGAGTTGGACTATGATGTCCATCCTCTAAGACTCCCCTCATGTACAAAGGAGTATTATCCTATCTGGAAGATGAGAGTTATGTTTCATCTGGAGGCCATCGACCCTCGGGTGTCAATCATCTTGGAAGAGGGTCCCTTCATTCCCATGAAGGCTTCTGAGTCTGGAAAGGATATCCTTATCCCCAAGAGTCCCGAAGAGATGTCTGAGACCGAGCTCTCACTGTACAACTTGGATAAGTTAATACGTCAGATCATCACTGACGTCTGGTCTGGTGTATCTCGTTCAAGAGTGGACAAGTGTAGAACAGCCAAGTCCATGTGGCAAACCATCTCAGACCTCATGGAGGGATCAGAGAAAGCTGGTACCGGTTGTCAGCAAGAGGATGAAGCCTATGTAGGAGTCCTTATTTCTGAAGATGAAGGGCATGATCAATATGTCAATATCAGGGCTCCTGTGTCCTTGTCAGAGACTGAAGAAGAAGCTGAGGAAAGCAGTTCTGATGAAGCTAACACAACAGTTTCTGCCAATCTGGATGGTAACCTTGAACAACAAAGTCTGACGCAGGTAACTTCTTCCTCATGCCCCTCTCCTCTTGAAGTTCCTGAAGACAGGAATAGTTTTGAGAGTAGTCCTTCCAATGATGCATGGGATACACATAGCTTCACTCAACCGATCGATAATCGTGATTCCCTTGAGAGTGCCCTTCAGACGAGCAACTTACTTGTTGAGGAACAAGCTAAGGAGATTGCTCAGCTGAAGATTTTGATGAATCTCCAATTGGAATCCATCAAAGTAAAGGACTCTCAGATCTCGGATCTAGAAAATCGTCTAGAGACCGAGAAGAGGATAGTTTCCAATTTTTCCAAGATTGATGCTATCAAGAGGAAGGCAGAAAATGGGTGGATCTCCCAAATCATTAAGTCATGGAGAAATGGGGAAACGGTGTTCAGACCCCCCACCCCGAGTAGGAAGGACACTCACCATGCCTTCAGGTATGACCATTGGAATAACCATGGTCACTGCAAGAATGGTCAGTCCTCTTGTGGGAGTACTCAGAATGCAAGGGCTGTCATGGCCACCCAGAAGAGAATACCTCCGGCTTCCACCAAGCCCTTTGTATTCTCGGCCACAGCCCCTACTCGTCATGAATCCGCCTGCATCAGCTCACAATGCGCCTCTCACCTCCCTAGGACTCTGGAAAGGAGGGATAGAAATCATGTTGTTAGGACTCATGAGGTCCTTGGAAGGGGGCTGACTGAAAAGAAGGCACCACCTCCCAGGCCTCATGACGCCTGCCATATGCATTCTTTCCACCCCTCTAATAGTCACGGTGGAAGAGACAATTCTGTGAGCATATCTGGCTCTAGTCCGTTTAGACCCAGAACTATGACTATCTCTGTCATCGGTTCAGGTCACAAGCGGCGATACAACATTCATAAGTGTTGGTGTTGTGGCAAAGTGGGTCATTTTGCCATAGAATGTTGGCACAACCAATCTGCATCAATGGCAAGGGGACTTCCACATCCTCGGGGCAATGTTAGTCTTCCCACCAGGATTCCTGAGGGGAGGCACTCAAATTATTATGCTAACAGGAACCTAGGACCCAATACATATTGGGCTCCTAAGGTAAGGTAATATTCTTTGGTGCAGGGTAGTCTAGACTTCCGAGTCATGATGGGAGCTAGACAGAAGATGTTCCGAGAATAATCTGGAACAAGCATCTGGAACGCAAGAAGTACTATCCTCAAATTGAACACCTGGTATGCTCTTCAAAGGGTCTAAATGATGAATCTTAAAATCTCAGGTATCATTGATCAGCCTAAATAATTGAGTCATATTATGTCGTCATCTACATATACATATATATATATATATATACTTTTACGCATCTATGTGTGTTCTCCTAAGGACAGATCAAAGCTGTAAAATTAACCCTTAGATATATTACTAACGAGGTATCAGTAAATCTCTGAAAAATTCGAGAAGGCACATCAATAAGCATATATTACAAGTTGAAAATTAAAGTCGACACGTCATTAGAAGTCACTGAGAATGACAACTAACTTCTTGAATATCGCATTTATCGATCTCGACTTAACTTATGAAATCTGCTAGCCAGATTTCATAAGTTAGAAACGTCAAAGTTACTATGACTCCTAAGCTGTGTGGTATGGTAAACCACACCTGGAGTAATAAATGATCTTCTCGACTTCGTTACAACCTTTGACAAAAGCGTTATGGTGGAGTATAGGTGGATTTTCAAATCTCATTGAGATATTTAATCATCTCAAATCACTTAATCATCAAATTACAAGTCTCTCCGATTGTCGAATCTCACTGAGATATTTAAACCAGATATTTAAACCAGGGAAACCATTCGGCAGAAATTAGTCATCCAATATCCGGATATTCCTTAAACCCAGAGTCATTCCAAACCTGCCTTTCCTGACGATACCCTCCGACCCTTCATATTCCGCAGCTCGCCCTTTCGCCGAGACGCCGCGCAGGAACCCGCAGGAATCCCCTTCTCTCTCACCTCTCGAACTTTCGATCTACGCCTTCTGCCGCGCCCTCTCACAGCTGGTCCTCGTCTTCGGCGTCCTCCGGTGCCCCGTCGTGAAGAATCCAGACCGTCCACTGCATCTCCTCCTAAGGTAATGCCTCCCCTATCCCTAACCGTGCCTAGAGCTTAGTGTAGATTTTACTCTCTACCTCCTAGTTTCAAAGATTCTTAGACTTGGAAATTGACATTCCCTTTCTTCCTAGTCTGCTATGGCCCCTAGGACTACTGCTGGATTAGTCACTGGATGTGAGCTCGTGACAACCGGGTTCTCCCAAGCCTCTGATGAATTTCGGAATATAATCATCATGCTTGAAGAAGCGGGACTGAAGTTCATACTGGAGCACCCATGCAAAGTTTTGGACAAAGAAGTTTTGGAATTCTTTGCAACTGCGAAGCTTTATCATGATGACACCTCCATAAAGAGCAAAGTGAGCAGGAAGAAGATCAAGGTATCCGCCAGGAAACTGACTCAATGCCTGCGGTTATCAAGTGTTGAAGACGAAGAGTACCTGGAGGAAGAGGATAGAGCAAGGACTCTATCCTTCTGTGGGCTAGCAAGGGGCACCAGATCTATAAAGAGAAAAGAAATGAATGAGGAGGGGAAACTCTTGTCCGACATCATTGGGAAGGTACTGATATGCAAACCAGGCTCACACGACCACATTTCAGCCGACATGTTCAAGATTCTTGTGGTGATTGTCTGCCGAAAGAGATTCAACTGGGGGGCCATGCTTTTCGAGAAGATCAAGGACACCCTCAGATCTCCAAGCTTTGGACGAATCATCAGTCTATTTCTCAATCAGTTGAACGGAGATAAGTTCGACATGAGCAAAGGAGTTCCCTTGCATTATTTGAAGAAAATGGACTCCAGCATCTTTGACAGATGGGAGCGAGTCATAGGGCAAGCTGCAGTGGTAGTTGAACAAGAAGAATCTCCTGCCGAGGACAACAGAACTTCAGCAGATTTCTTGGCAGCCCCCAGTGAAGTTCCTGATGCCCTAATTGCAGGAACTGAGGGGGACCCTGTAACCGATTCTGCAAACATTCTGTCTGATATTTCTCCGATAGCTCAAGATGCTGTGAAAATGGTGGCAAAAGAAGTGGCAGATGATGCGGAGGCTGAGGATGATGAGGAGGAAGAGGAAGAAGCAGAAGAAGTGGCAGATGATGAGGAGGCTGAAACCGATGAGGCAACTCATATCGATGCTGATCTGGGAGATGAGGTGGGTGATGAGGAGGAAGAGGAAGAAGTAGAAAAAGATGTGCACATCTCTGATGATAATGGTGATCATTTGGAGACAGAGATAGAGGAAGAAGTACCTGAGAACGAGAAAGCAGCAGATTCTCAGGAGGATGTTGAGGTTCCGTCTGAGGAACAAGCTCCTAAGCAATTAGATGCAAGAATGGAGGGGGAGCAATCCCTTGTTCCCCCTGTGGAGTCCATCATATTATCCAGCTCTCCCAGTGCTTCTGAGGGGAGGCTAACCAAGGTATGCCTGCAGCTCCTCCACTTCAAGATAACTTAGCAAATCATACTGTAAATATTGTCCAAGGGATCCTAGATGAGGTCAAGAGATCGTTTAAGAAGTCCCACAAATCGGTGCTAAAGAGACTACAAGAATCTGAGGACCTCATGCTCAAGAACATTGTGCAGATCAACCATAAGTTAGATGTGATGGAGAAGAAATTTGATGACAAGTATACAGAGGCAGGCACAGCAGTAACTCTTCTCATGCAAGGACTCAAAAAGAATACTGATGACCTGGGAGTGGTCAATAGTAATGCACATGTTGTGGCAAATAACATACAGAAATTTGATGCCAACATGGTGCTCCTCAATCAAAATCAACAAGCCCTGCTGACTGAATTCTCCAAATCTCTGAAGCATATAGATGAGTCCCTTCACTCCTATGCAAACTCCATAGCACTCGAAGCCAAAAAGGGGAGAAGGAATATACTACTAAGATGGAAGGGCTTCAGCACATCATCATTGAAAACTTCGATCAGTCAAATGTTTTTGTATATGACAGTTGCCAGTGGTTGCTTAACCAAGCATTAGGCAATAATATACCTGAGGTTAATCCTGTACATGAAACCACTGAGCACAATACTGTGGATGACGAAGGGGCAAGTGCAGAGGCTGTTCCGTTAAGCGAAGCTGAGATGAAGAAAGCTGCTGAAAGGGCTGAACGCAGAACTTGGTTTGATCAAGATGCCTTAGCTAAAGCCAAAGGAAAAAAGGCAAATTCAAGAGGGAACCTCAAGGGAAACACCAGCTGAAAAGAGGACCCGATTGACGGAGGAGGATGTGAGAAATGAAAAATGGAGTCCTGTATCAAAAAGTATCATCTTGGACACATTCTTGTTACAGCAGAAGGGGCACATAAAACGAAGTGAGGTATACAGTCAATACGAATGGGAGAGGCACAAAGAATTTGAAGCCAAACGCAACTTATTTTTCAGAAATAATACAGTGACAGATAAAGTTCCTCCTCCCAGATATCATCCTAAGCCCAAAGAATATTTCGAAAGACAGAGCAAGAAATTCCTGGCCCAGAAGCTCAAGGATGATCTTGCTAAGGAAAAATAGGCTTAGGACCCTTTTGTCCCTCACTGCACATCTTTGTTTTTATATTGTCTTACGAACAAGGATTGTGGTTTTATATAAATATATATATGTGATGACATGTTGTGACTCAAGTATTATTTTGTCTGTTCTTACTGTCTTAAAGTTTTAATTATTCTGTGGGTGGTGGTATTCATCTTAGCTAGTAGGATTTTGGCTTCGTCAAATAGGGGGAGATTGTTGGGTACTGTATCCACAATTACCTGGATTTGAGGAAGCCACCTGTCAAGCTAAGATGAATCCACAATGTATTTGATGAATTATTCTCTAGTTGTACTTGCAGATATTCCATGCTAAGTACACACCAATGTCAGAGTGCAGTGGGTCAATATACGCGGATCTGTGCAACGTAATCCCTCGTTGAGCAGATCAGTGTGTTGGCCTACGTGTACTCTCTCTATTGGGGTGTACTTAATTTCAAGTACAGGGCTATGATAAAGCAAGAGCAGACAAGGAGCAAGGATGGGCCAAAGACCAGCTCAAGGGGAGAAAGAGGAGAAACAGCCTAAGTACAAATCGACGAGAATCACTAAGTGATTCTCGCCGATTCGGCGAGAATCACTAGTGATTCTCGCCGAGTCGTCGAGAATCACTAGCTGATTCTCGCCGGTTGAAGCCGGCAGCTTCGACACAGACAGGGAAATTTTCTAAGGCAGAATCGTCGAGAATTACTTATGATTCTCGCCGATTCGTCGAGAATGACCTTGCATTCTCGACGATTCGGTGAGAATCAAAAGTGACTCCCGCCGATTCTCCCCGGCTTCTGTATCTGTGCAGTCAGATTTCGGCTAAGTAGAAGTCGGCGAGAATCATAAGTGATTCTCGCCGATTCGGCGAGAATCACCTATGATTCTCGCCGAATTTGACTTGGCAATTTTTCTGAAAGTTCTGGACCGGTCTAAGTTATCTGCAGCTGTTTGAACCGGACCTTGGCCCTTACTTTGGTGGGACCCACAACGGTCATCTTCTTGACCTAAGGTATATATACACTGTATTTGTGAACAGTAAACGACACGGATATACGGTATTTCAAAAAGAACGAGCGGCCGACGACAAACCCTAATCTCGTGATCTTGCTCCGCCGGTCATCTTCGCCGCTCGCACGGTTGTCGCCGCTGCTGATCTCAGGGTCTTCCAGATCTCCGGCGACAGAAGCTTAGGCTAGCATAGCGTCTCACGCGTCTAACGAGAGCTCCCTTGTCTCTTGATTCGTTGATCGGGAAAATCTTTCCCCTTCCGAATCGATCGAGACGATCGATCCTTGTGTGACCGTTGGTAGATCATGCTTCCTTTGCTACGAAGTTTGAATCAAGTTGGAACTGCTGCTGCTCTCCGTCGCCGCTGCTGATTCCGAGAACATTGCCGCCGCCTCAAGTCGCCGCCGGTTTCGGGAAAGATTCACTCCAAGTGAGAGCTACGGCTGTGCACTCTTCGTTGACTTCAAGAGCACATTGTCAAACGAAGAGGGTCACCTTCTCTCCAAACATTGTTTGTATTTCTTACAAGCTAGTTTTTAATTTCCTTGTAACGGACCGATTGGTCCCTAGTTGTAAAGGTTGGGTGCAACCCGGATTGTGGGAGTGTCGACTCCTACGTGTGGAAGGGTTCCTTCCGTGAGTGCAAGGATTGGATTTCAATCCTGTTGGTGAAGTGACCGAGTCGTCCCGTGTTGGGAGATAGGTCGAAGGGGGAAAGTGGACGTACCCAAATCGGGGAACCACTATATATTGTCTGTGTTCCTTGTGTGCTTGGTTGTTTTGTTTTCTTATGCAGGTAAATCTTTAATTCCGCAATTACGCTGCAGAGTCACATAACCCCCCCCCCCCCCATAGGTGAAGATAGTTGACACCAGGTGAACTTTCATAGTAGATAAACAGAAATTCTGTGTCGACTCTAAGGATAAGTGTCGACACATATTCTGTAAGTGTCGACACCATTATCCTGGTTGAGTCGACATTACATTTCTGGTTAAGTCGACAATATAACTCTTAAGTGTCGACACATATTCTCTGTGTCGACACAATATTTCTGACTTGTCGACATTATTTTTCTGAGTCGACACATAATTACTGAATGTGTCGACACATTCTTACTTAGCCAATTTCTGTTGGTTCAACACCACTTGTAAGTGTTACTTCAATGTGTCCTTTTTAACACTTGATTATGTTGTTATTACTTTTACTGACTTACATACCACTTCAATTGCATTGTTAATGATTTTGTTAATACATTAATCAATGGTTAACATACCTAGTTCAATTTTGAATTTATTGAATTTGGTTTCATCTAAAGGCTTAGTAAATACATCTGCTATTTGATAATCTATTTTTACAAATTCCAATGAGATGTCTCCTTTTTCTACATGTTCTCTAAGAAAATGGTATTTGATTTCTATATGCTTAGTTCTACTATGAGAAACTGGATTATTAGCAATAGAAATAGCACTCTTAGAATCACATAAAAGAGGTGTTCTACTTACCTGAATACCATAATCCTTAAGCTGATGCTGCATCCATAATAGCTGTGCACAGCAGCTTCCAGCAGCAACATACTCTGACTCAGCTGTGGAAATTGCCACACTCGTCTGCTTCTTACTACTCCATGATATTAGTCTTCCTCCCAGGAATTGACAAGTACCTGTAGTACTTTTCCTGTCCTCTCTACATCCTGCAAAATCTGCATCTGAATAGCCTGTTAGTAGAAAATCTCTATTCCTAGGGTACCAAAGACCTAGATTAGGAGTGCCCTTTAGATATCTCAGAATCCTTTTGACTGCAGTATAATGAGATTCTTTAGGGCAGGCTTGGTACCTAGCACAGACACATGTTGCATACATAATGTCTGGTCTACTAGCAGTGAGATATAGTAGAGACCCAACTATTCCTCTATACAATGATTCATCAACAGGTTTACCTGTCTCATCTTTGCATATAGGCATACTTGTTCCCATAGGAGTTCTCATGGTGGAGGATGACTCCATACCATATTTCTTAATTAATTATTTGGTGAACTTAGACTGGGATATGGACAATCCATCATCAGTCTGTCTTACTTGGAGTCCCAAGAAGAACTTAAGTTCTCCCATACTGCTCATCTCAAACTTCCCTTGCATAAGTTTGGCAAACTTTTTACAAAGGTTGTTTTCAGTAGATCCAAAGATTATGTCATCAACATAAATCTGAACTAAGATGATCTTACCTTTTGATTCCCTAAGGAATAGAGTTTTGTCTATCTTTCCTCTTGAGAATTTATTCTCAATGAGGAAGGTAGACAGGGTTTCATACCAAGCCCTTGGAGCTTGTTTTAACCCATACAAAGCTTTCCTAAGCTTATACACAGAATCAGGTTTAAGAGGATCTACAAAACCTGATGGCTGCTCTACATATACTTCTTCTTTAAGGTCACCATTCAGAAATGCTGACTTCACATCCATCTGGTATACTTTGAAGTCTTGGTAGGCTGTATAGGCAAGGAACATTCTGATAGCATCCAGCCTTGCTACTGGAGCAAAGGTTTGATCAAAGTCAATCCCTTCTTCCTGCCTGTATCCTTTTGCAACTAACCTTGCTTTATTCTTCACTATTATCCCACTTTCATCTAGCTTGTTCCTATTGATCCACTTGGTGCCAATTATGTTGTGGCCTCTTAGTTTAGGAACAAGCTCCCAGACTTTGCACCTTCTGAATTGATTCAGCTCCTCTTGCATAGCATCAATCCAGTGCTGGTCTTGGATAGCTTCTTCAAACTTCTTAGGTTCCATTTGAGACAAGAAACTTGAATGCAATACTGTGCTTTGATTTCTGCTTCTAGTTTGCACTCCTTATCTTGGATCACCAATTATCAGATCAGCAGGATGATCTCTTAGATATCTTATAGCTGGAGGAAGATTCCCTTCAGGTTGAGCATCTCCAGCTTCTTCATTCTGCTGAACCTCTTGGTTTTCATCAGCTTCCATTATCTCTTATACTCCCCCTGGACAGCAGCCTTCATTTTCCAATGCTCCATCTTCCTTTGAAGCTTCAGCAATGGAGAGCTTGTCCATCCTCTTGCTTATACCTGTTGAGTCATTTGATCTACAAGACAATTCACAATTGATTAATCTTGTTTCATCAAATACAACATGCACAGATTCTTCAACAACTTGAGTAGTTAAGTTGAAGACTCTATAGGCCTTACTATTTGTGCTGTACCCAACAAATATCCCATCCTGGGATTTGGCAGCAAACTTAGTCAAATATGACTTGCCATTGTTAAGTATATAGCACTTGCAACCAAAGATCCTAAAATAGGATAGATTTGGTTTTCTGCCTTTCACAATCTCATAGGAAGTCTTTCTGTGGCTTTTGGTGATAGAAGCCCTATTGATGACATGACAAGAAGTGTTAACTGCCTCAGCCCAGAAATATTCTAGGAGAGAGGTGTCACTCAATAGAGTTCTACCAGCTTCAATTAATGTCCTATTCTTTCTTTCAGCAATCCCATTTTGCTGAGGTGTTCTAGGTGAGGAGAACTCTTGAAAAATCCCAAAGTCTTTACACAAGTTTGTTATGCTTTCAGATTGAAACTCAGTACCATGGTCACTTCTGATTTTGACCATTGTACTATTCAGTTCATTCTGAACTTGCTTTACAAAATTAAGTAATACACTTGGGGTTTCAGATTTTTGTCTCAGAAAGAACACCCATGTAAATCTAGAATAGTCATCTACAACCACAAAAGTGTAGACCTTCCTACCAAGACTATGAACTGGCATAGGACCAAAAAGATCCATATGCAAGAGGTATAAGCACCTCACAGAATCCTTGTTTTCAAGGCTTTGAAAGGAGGATTTTGTCTGCTTTCCCTTTTGACAAGCTGAGCATATCCCTTCCTTTATACACTTAATTTGAGGTTCATTCCTCACTAGCTCTTTGCTAAAGAGCTGGCCAATTGTCTTGTAGTTTTGATGAGCCAATCTCTTGTGCCACTTAACACAATGAGAAGCATTGTCATCAGCTACAAGACAGATGGGAGAAGCCTTATTCTCACATTCAAAATTAAGACAATATACATTTCTCTTCCTATACCCAGTCAGTATGATCTTTTGATCACTTGACCTCTTGATATGACATCCATCTTTAACAAATGAAATGACATATCCTAAATCACTTAGCTGGCTTATGCTTATTAGATTATGTTTCAAACCTTTTACATAAGCCACTTGAGTGATAGTAATTAGGTTAGAAGAAATGTTACCAAACCCTTTGATGACTCCTTTTTCAGATCCACCAAAGATCACTTTAGGTCCATCTTTGACAGATGAATACTCCTTCAGCAGCCCCTTTGTTCCAGTCATGTGCCTGGAACAACCACTATCCAAGTACCATATAGGGGCATGGTTACTTGGATTCACCTGCAATACAGAATTACTTACCCTTAGAACCCAAGTAAGTCTTGGGTCCTTGGTTCAGGTTAGCATTAATAAAGCTATCATAACCTCTTCTAACAGGTTGACTCTTATTCTTTATAACACTTGTGTTATACCAGCAGTCTAATGCAAAATGGCCTCTCTTGCCACAGCACCAACATTCAAACTTATTGTATCTAGATCTAGATACAACTTTGTCAGAAGAATTTCTGTTCATTGCTGGTGCTGTTGCAACTTCACCTACTGATTTCTTAAAACCATTGGGTTTATGACCATAGGTAGGCCTGCTTGCATTTACACCCTTGTTCTTCAGAACATTAGTCTTAATATGACCTTGAATGTCTTCATGATCATATTTGTTAGAAGGCACTTTCACCTTACTA
Source organism: Platanthera zijinensis (assembly GCA_039513925.1). Classification (NCBI taxonomy): domain Eukaryota; kingdom Viridiplantae; phylum Streptophyta; class Magnoliopsida; order Asparagales; family Orchidaceae; genus Platanthera; species Platanthera zijinensis. The sequence continues at coordinate 46,843,421 of CM077097.1, forward strand.
AACTTTATGGGGACTGAAAGGTTTAGTGGCTGAACAGGAGCTTTGCCTTTCCTCTTGAATCTACCAGCCCTGGAGTTACCTTTAAATCCTAATCCAGCCTTACCCTTTTGAGTGACAAATTCATCTATCAAGGGTAAGACAGATTTTGGCTTAGAGTAACTAGCCAGTAAATCCCTTTCAATTTTAAGTCTGGCCTCCAGACTCTTCACTTGATCATTAGTATAATTAATTGTGCCCATCTGAATAATAGTTATATTCTTCAGCTTGGCAATTTCATTTAATTTTTGATCAATAACTTTTCTAACTCAGTTGTAGCAATCCTTAGTTCAGCAATTTCCTGGGCCTGAGATTTAACCAGGTTCTTGCTTTTCTTAAGGGCTTGCAACAGATCCCCATACTTGTCTATCAATTGATAGACATCTCCTTCAGATTCAGATGCATCTACATCTGTTGATGCAGATGTAGCTGATTCTTCACTTGTACAACAAACAGATGTAATAGAAGGACATTGTACCTTATTATGACCAGACTGATTCTGGCATATGTCCTCCTCTGATCCTGCCATCAGCCCCATACACTGCTGATCCTTTTGTTCATTGATGGAGTCTAGCAACTGCAGAAATTCCTCTTCTTCAGATGCAGCATATAGTCCAATATATGCTTCAGCTTCAGATTCTGACTCTGAAGTTGACTGGTCTGATAGACTCTTATCTTTCTTTGCTACAAAGGATTTCTCCTTCTTGCCTTTCTGATAAGTCTTCTTCTTTTCTGAAGGTTCCTTTCTCTTGTCAGGATAATCAGCCACTACATGTCCAGGCCTATTGCAACAATAACAGACAATCTTTGAAGTAGTGGCTTTGCTGGGCTTTGATCTGCTCTTCTCTTTCCTTGATGACCTTTTCTTCTTATAATAGTCATCAACTTGCTGTGATGGGGAAGGCCTAGACTTCCACTGCTTCTTCTTCAAGAACCTCTGGAATTGTCTTGTGAATGCAGCAAAATCTGCATCTGAATCACAGCTTTCAGAATCCTTGTTTGAACTTTCAGAACTATCTTCTGTAACTTCCTTAGGAGGAGATGGTGATATCTCCTATTCTTTCTAGTGGCTTCAGCATTGAATGCCACAGTCTTTTCTCTATGCTCTCCTCTTGAGTTTCTTTCCTCCTCCTTCCTCACCATAAGTTGCATTTCATAGGATAGCAACTTTCCAAACAGGGTTGGAGGAGATATCTCTGCCAATTTAGCCACTTCTCTTATGGCACAGATCTTTGTATCCCAATCCTTTGATAAGGATCTTAAGAATTTGTCATTCAGTTCATAGGTACTGAAGACTCTTCCATAGGATATTAGCTCATTCACAATTCTATAGAATTTCTTATAGCACTCAGTTATGCTATCAGATTTTCCTTGTCTAAAGCTTTCATACTCCTGATTTAGCATAGACTTCCTGTCCAGCCTTACTTCTTCAGATCCCTCCATGTAGACAATCAATGTGTCCCACATCTCCTTGGAGGTCTTGCAGTGAATCAGATTCTGAAATATTGAATCATCTATGGCACTAACAATGATGTTCTGTGCCCTTTTGTCCATGGTTGCCAAGATGATTTCATCCTTGGTCATTTCTGAATAAGTCTTTGGTATTTGGATATTTGCATCCACAGCTGAGATCTTCTTTGGGATAAAGGGCCCTTCCTGAACTGTGATATAAATCCTTGGGTCAGATGCCTCCATAAACAATCTGACTCTTTCTTTCCAGATCCCAAAGATTTCCTTCCTGCATATGGGTAATTTCATAGACCCTAGCTCCTTATGATTCTCTCCAGAACTCATCTTCTTGAATCTTGAATCTTGAATCTGCCTTTCAGATCTACCTCAGACTGTTAAGTCCTTTTTGAGGAACCTCCCTCTGATACCACTTGATAGTTTAACTTTCAAGACAACCTAAACACCTAGAGGGGGGGGTGAATAGGTTCTACTTGTTTATAAAAACTTTTAGGCAGAATTCAATTTAATGGCTAACACAATAATCACAGCAATCACAGAAAATAAAACATCACAGATTGCACAATGTTTTATAGTGGTTCCCCAAGGTCTGGGTACATCCACTTTCCCCCTTCACCTATCTAGCAGTATGCTAGATTCGGCCAAACTTCCACTAATCTCAGATCAACAGATCCTACAACTCAGAACCCAACTGGTTCCTACAACTCAGGCACAACAGCCCTACCTCAGCCTTGCCCCAAGGCCTACAACTCAGAGAAGACCCTTCTCCTACACTCAGGCAAACAGCCCTACCACTCAGAGTTCAACACTCCTACACTCAGCCTTTATAACACAGGCTTACAACTCAGATCTGTGTAAACAGATTCTACAGAAATATAGAAAAGATTATTTAACTGTCTTGCCTAAATTGAGAGAGAAAAGGCCAAGACAATTCTTGATCAGCTGATGAAATCAACTGTATCTGAGCTTTCTTCAAAGCTTCTTGAATATGAACTTAGCTGAGTTGATTTCCAAACAGCTTCTTGAGAATCCACTGGTGGTTTCTTTCTTCTTCTTCAAATTCTGGCTTGATCTCTCTCTATCCAGCACTTTGAATGATTTTTCTGAATTCTGATTAGAACTCTTCTTTGATCTATCCTTAGATAGTCTTCTTAGATCTTCCGGAGAAGATCTTCTTAAGTGCCTAGCACTTTCTTGAAATGAATTGGATTATAATCCTTCTCAACTTTTTGATTCTCAACAATGTAATTCAAAAGTTTTCTTTCTCCTTCTGAATCTGTCTATTTATAGACTTCCTTCATGGTAACCGGCTGATCCGGTTTCTAACCGTTTTCTGACAAGTCTGACAGTTTCAGTTAACCGGTGGCAACCCACAGCTGTCAAGTCTTCAAACAAGTCCTGTGCCTTAGTCTTGAACCACAAGCTGTCGAGACAGTCTGTCAGAAAGTGTCGAGACCATCTGTCTATCTGTGTCGACACAATTGATTTTGGTGTCGACACAGTCTTCAGTGATGTCGACTAAGTTGCCTTTGAGTCGACACAGCTTCTTCTGAAAATAACTTGTTCTTGACCCTTCAGTGTGTCGACACAATCTTCTTTTAACTCTGCTGTAATGTGTCGACTTAATCACAATGTGTCGACACATTCTGCTGGTGTAGACAAACTTGAGGTCGACTATATTCTTCTGTGTCGACACATACTGCTGGTGTCGACAAACTTGAGGTCGACTATATTCTTTTGTGTCGACACATACTGCTGGTGTCGACAAACTTGAGGTCGACTATATCCTTTTGTGTCGACACATTTTCCCAATGTTGAGGTCAACGCTTTTCTTCTGTGTCGACACAAATTCCCAGTGTTGTGTCGACTTACTTCTTCTGTGTCGACACACTTTCCCAGTATCATTGTAGACTAACTGCTATGTGTCGACATACTTCCTCTGTGTCGACACTTTTTCCCAGTGTAGTTGTAGACTAACTGCTATGTGTCGACACTGCTTCCCAGTGTTGATGTCGACTAATTTCTTCTATGTGTCGACACATCCTTCTCTGTGTCGACACTTGGACTTAGAATTTTTTTCTGCATACTTTATCAATTCTTCACCTGCACATGTCAACTCAAAAACAACATCAAATACACCTTGATGTATATCATTGAGCTAGGTTGGGCTTCTTCAAATCAGGTACACATTTTCCAATGTACCCAACAGTCACGCCCTAGGTCACGCCCGTGATAGGGGGCGTGACAGGCACGTCATGTCCAAATCATTGGTCGGAAATCCGTCAGTCATCGAAAAAGGAGGGTGTCACGCCCATGTCACGGGCGTGACATGGGGCGTGACAGTACTATTTGCGTGCTGAGGCGGAACGACATTTAATGCGGCGGTAGCTTTGCGGCAGAGAGCGACACGCCCATGGTCACGCCTGGTGACACGCCCGGGGAGGGCGTGTCAGTGGGGCGTGACAGCGGTTTTGACCGTTTTCCCGTCCCTTCCAGCAGGAGTCCTGGGGATCGGGTGACACGCCCTAGGTCACGCCCAGGGAGGGCGTGACAGGGGGGCGTGACAGGCCATTTTGGCAATTTTTCTGAAAACCTACAAAAAGACAGGAAAACGTTAGTGGCAATAAAATTTACATAAAAAAGATAAAAATAAACTAATAATAGACATAATTTATACAATATAAAATAGAAAATACGATAATAGTTTAGGCTACAAAACGTATTATCAACCACCTGCAGCCATGGCTAACCGAGGAGGAGCTCGCCGGAATTTTCATGCCATGTGAACCCGCCGCCACCCTCAGCCACAACCGCCGCCGATGGTCCGTATCCCTTCCCCTCCAACTGTACTAGTATCCTAGATCCACTAGGCTAGAGGTCGAGCTCAAACGAGCTCGACAATAGGAATCAAAATCTCTGTTTTTCTGTAAAAAAAAATGGTGTTCTGGAGCCGCTCGGCTCGGTTGCGCCGCCGCCGTCCGCCGCTCTCCACCACCCAGCCGCCGGCCAGCTCAAGCCCCGACCACCGTGAGGCCGGGGAAGGGCTTGGTCGGAGGTTCCGCCACAGGCGATGGCCGGGAACCACCCCGCAAAACCACCCTGCGTTGGGTGGCCATGCATGCATGCATGGAGAAGAAATCCAGGGGTCGTCCGATTGCCTTTGAGATTCGTGCAAGCTGGATTTATTCCTTTTAGTTATTATTACTTCTGATATTAATTAAAAGTATGTTTAAAGATCAAATTTTGTAACGTTTTAACAGTCACCTTGCATGATGAAATTAAGGCTCTTACAGCCACCTGATGAACTTTTTCCCAATAAAAATATTGTAGCCCTAGGTGTTAAATTTCAAATGCCACAAAAATTATAGGTTTTGGTCCAGTATTTTGTCCTGTAGGGGTGTTTTGCTAGGACTGCTCCTAGGCTAGGGCAGAAATTAAAAATGATGCCCAAGCCAAACCAAGTGTCCTCATGACCTGAAATTTTGGTCATGTGCATATTTAGGGAACCTCTAGCACCTGCCAAAAATTTGGAATTTTTAGAAAAAATTTTCCTATAGTTTTTATCATTATATCAAAAAGTAAATTAAGGGTATAAATGTAATTATATGCACCCAAATGGCCCTAAATTTTGGTGGCATGTCCTTAGGGACATTATTGGTGTCTGGTAGAAATTTCAGAACAATTGGATCACTGCATGTTGGGTTAACCCACTTGCATGTGTTGGCTAATTATAACCTTGGGGTGCATTTAGCAAGAAATGATATTTTGTGTATTTAGCATAGTTGAGGCATCCAAAAATTGTGGAATTTTATTCCAGGGATTAATTAGAGTAAAGTTCACCCCTAGAATTTATTATAGGATTTTTGGGATCAAAAATCCTTTTATTTGGTATTTCCAAAATAAAGTCCTTTTTGGGAAATAAATTGAAGGAATAGGTTTTGATCAAGGTAAGATCCCCAAAATCAGTCAAGTCAAAAATGAAGCTTTTATTTGACTTAAGAAAATTCTATATCTCTGTTTGACAACTATTAGAGCAAAATTCATTGAAATGACTATTTTACCCTTTTTGTAATTGTTCATGAATTGGTATAATTACATGTTGGAAAATTGTGGAAATAATTCTAGAGTTGCATAATTGTTACATTAGTCTTGTAGAATTATATCAGAATTTTTGGATACACTGTTAATTATTAATTAGCATAATGGCATTTTGGTAAAAAATTAAGAATGGATTTTGATAGACCATTACACTGTAGAAGTTAATGAAACTCTGCCATTAGTCATAAAGTAGTGATATAAATGCTCAGTAATTTTTCTGGAATTTTGGTGTATATATTTCTTGTGCTTCATTTGGAAAATGATAAATAGGTAGAATTTGTATTAATTATGGGATAAATAGAAATATAAAAAGGAAAATTATGAGATCTTGTAGACAGTAATATTTTACTTATATGCAACTCAAGAAAATTCCCTTAGGTCAGTAGATTTTAATTGATACTACTTCTTGTGTAAAATGACCTAGGGGATAATTTAAAGGATTTAATTAAAGGCCTTAATGACCTAGGAAAATTATGAAAATCAACACATTCATTTCATTAGTCCATACCACCTTAGGATAAATATTTGGGGACAGTTGGACCAAGGATTTAGAAGTTCAATTTCAGGGTGGTGTTTGGTCATGGGCTGCGCATAGTAAAAGTATGCTGTACTATAGGCTGCTAGGGGATGAATCAACAACTGAGTTAGAGTCTAAGATCGGAAGTATAACCCTGGGTGGCAGATGCATTCTAGAGACGAGAGTAATAGTGCAACATTAGACTTGCCTAGGAAGAGTTGACGGAAGACCGTCACTCCTTAATCCATACCTTAAGTCACTAGGTCACTCTATGTAACAGGAGAGAGGAAAAGGGATTCTGGGTAGACATCAACTAAAGTAAATATCCTTGAGAAAGGGAGCTTTGGGATTCAGCCCATCGTAGCTCCTAGTGCCCCTGAGAGCCCTTCACCGGGAATACCTTGGGCAGTCCTGGGATTAACCTTAAGACTCTAAGTATGATAATCTGTAGACAAGAGTCGTCTAAAGGTTAAGTGAACTGGACATGTGCTCACTCGTGCTGGGTTAGAGGGACTTGGAGTCTTTTGACTACTTGCTCACCTGTGCAGAGTTGGAGAAAGGGATTGGTTTATATACACTCACCCAGGCAGGGTTGGAGGTTTTGTAGCACATACTCACCAGTGACGGGTTGGAGAGATTTGGGGACTGGATAGTCCATCGAGCTGGAGGCTCAATATACTATACTTGCATGTGCATATACTAGTGGCGGGCCATGCGGTACTGGCCAGTCGTCACACCGACGGCAGTACGGTGGACCAGGCGGGTGCGAGGGTTAGAAGGACCAGTAGGATGTTTATACTGTAGTCTGGAGGACTTTTCCTAATAACGCGCACCCGACCCAACAAGACTGACGGGTCGTCAGCAAAGTGGTATGCATAGACTCTAGAGTGCACTGTCGGTGTACAGAGGCGTACAAGAGAGGTCTAGGCCTGGTAGTGTGTATACCGGCCTAGAAGGCGGAGATGCCCGCTCCGCTGCTGCCGTAGCCACAACGGTAGTACCTGAGAGTGATGCTAGCTCTCGAAAAGTGGGAACTAAAGGTCTGTGATCACGGAGTCGTGTGTGTGTGTTGCACTGCATGTTCATATCATACCCACCATATAGATGCATATCATTAACTTTCATAACAACTTAAGACACCTAATGTATAAGTGGTATGGGACGCTTATACATTAGGACCTGCTATACGATCCCTTAGCCTATAAGCTTGAGTAGGCATGTTTATAGGTTGAGGTTACTTTCTTTTATATATATATGCTTGTGACACCTGACACCCCATTGTATAAAATGGTATGGGACATTTTATACAATGGGAGCCCTGCAGAAGACCCCTTGCTTATGCGTACCCGCATAAGTGAAGGTTACTTTTCATTATTTACTTGATTACATATTCTGCTTAGTTTCCTGTCACCTACTCCGCCTTTGTCACCCCTTGTTTGTCCTCCACTTCGTCCTCCCGCACGGTGCCTAGGAGTTGCAGGAGGAGGTGTTGAGGATACGACTTAGTCTTTTTGACTAATGGTAGGTGACCTTACAATTTTAAGAGCTCGAGGAGGTGGACCAGCACGTCGAGGAGGCAGGACTTGAGGGGCAGATACCAGCTACTACTACCGGAGCACGTCTACAGGTGTGATGTGAGAGAGTTTTAGCTTTTCCGCTGCTGTATGTGAGAGTGAGAGTGATCATGATGTACTGGGCATAAGCCCTATTTACTTACATTTGTTGTACTCATTGTGGACTGACTTTTCATTCTCTTTTGATATATATATGTGCTGTGGCTGTGGACTTTTCTGCGTTTACTCTGATATTATGCTTTTATTCTCATATTGGCCGACAGGTTATGATCGTTCTAGCCGGCAGAATCGGCATCTTGCGGTGACGACTAACCCGTGCGTTAGTGTCACCGTAAGGCGGCGGTTCTGGGCATAAGATCCGGGTTAGCCTCGGGATGAGGAGACAGGATCTTACAGGAAGAGTCTTAATACTCTCGGGCTAGATCTAAAGTAACTTAAAAAGGGATCGGGTAATGTGCATCAACCAATAACAATAAGTGCCTTGCGAAAGGGAACGATGGGCTTCAGCTACCATCATAGTTCCTAGTGCCCTTTGAGAGCCCTTCACGGGGAATACCGGGGGCAGTCATGGGCTAACGTAAACCGTAGGAATAATAAGCTAAAAGAGCAACTAGTATAATTAGGGTTGCACATACACACACCCCGATAGCTAGGAAGGTAGAATAAGTTGGTTCGGTTTCCATTAAGACGGTAGATCTGAAGGTAGATGCATGGACGGGACAGTCCGGGGAGCGAGGGCTCGAGGGTTTTAGTACAAAATAAAGGTGGTGGGTCTTTGGTATTTGATTGTCGTTCACACCGACATCGGTACTTTGACTCGGTGGTGTGGGACACTTAGCCAAAGAAAGTCTGGTTGATATAGCCAGCACTAGTACGCAGATACTCAAGGTTGTGTTCTTCTAGGGGCGTATGGAAGGAATAGGCCCAGTAGTGTGGATACCCGCCTAGGAGTGGGGGGCCCGACCCACTGTCTCCGTTTGACACTACGGAGGTTCCTTGGAGTGAAGCTAGCTGCCCGAACAGGGGGAACTAAAGGTCTGTGCGCATAGAGTCATGTGCGTGAGTTGCACTTGCATGAATCATGGCATAGCATATCACAACACTCATATTTGCATACAACCGACACCCCAATGTATAAATCGGTATGGGACTTTTTATACGATGGGAGCCTTGCAGAAGACCGCTTAACTTATAAGTTTGTATGGGCATTCATATAAGTTAAGGTTACTTACTTACCTACTTACTTACTTACTTGTTCTACTTGTCTTCTTCTGTTTATATTACTTACTACCATAGAAATTGCTAGATGTACTTTATTCTAGATAGTTTTTTATACACCATGTTAGTTGTTAGATTAGCTCCATTGTCATCTGCTTGATTACTCACCACCTTTGTAGCTTCCCTTTCCTCCTCTCCGCTCAGTGCTTAGGAGCCGTGGGGGGAAGGGGTAGGGGATGATAGGGATTAGACTTTATGACTAATGGTTTTTTAACCACAACATTACAGGAGCTCTGGATGGGAGACAGGGACCAACAGTCCAGGGAAAAGCACCAGCGGAGTACGGTGCGCATGGAGGTGGGTCAGTCTAGCACCGGTGCACCTGCGACTAGCTCCGTGAGTGATTAGTATTTTTATAGCTTTCGCGATGAGTGATTTGTAGTGAGGACTCTGATGTACCGGGCCCGAGCTCGTTTCTAGATTTTAATCTGAGCTGATCTTATGTAGTACTTTCTATTTTTATACACTGATGGACTGGATGTGATCCTTTTTATTTATGTGTTTTTGTGGACATGTTTACATGTATGTATACTTACTTCTCTCTCTTGTGATCGAAAAGGGCCGGCAGAGTTGGCATTTTGTAGGGGCGACCTTCCCGTGAGTCGGTGCCACTGCAAAGAGGCAATTCTGGGCTAAGACCCCGGTGTTCGAAAAAGAAAAAAAGGGGGTCTTACACTATGTATTTCTTAGTTTTTTAAAGAAGTCTATGTAAACAGTGTTAGAAACTTTTTGATATAATAAACAAAACAATGTTCTATGATCATTTAATTTGCATCCTTATTCTGTGATGTCAGTTTATTATTTGTTTTGTTTATAGATTTCCCTGTTAAATAATGCTTATACATCATCATGCTTATTTATCATAAGTGATGTATATCATTGACAAAAGGGTTATGACTTCTCAAAATAGGGGGAGATTGTTGGGTACATTGGAAAATGTGTACCTGATTTAGAGAAGGGTCACTTAGCTCAAAGATATACATCAAGGTATATTTGATGTTATTTTGAGTTTATATGTGCAGGTTATGTATTGGCTAAAATGCAGTAAAAGTTTCTAAGTCCATGTGTCGACACCTGAAGCAATTGTGTCGACACACAGAATATGTTAGTCGACATCAACTGTGTCTACACCAGGAGGCAGTGTCGACACACAGAATATATAGTCGACATCAACTGTGTCGACACCGGGAGGCAGTGTCGACACACAGAATATATAGTCGACATCAACTGTGTCGACACCGGGAGACTGTGTCGACACACAGAAGCAGAGTCGACATCAACTGTGTCGACACCTAGAGGCAGTGTCGACACACAGAATTCTTAGTCTACATTAACTGTGTCGACACACAGCAGATTTTCAACATAGTTGATTACTGTGGAATGAAGAAGTAATTGTGTCGACACAAAGATGAAGTGTCGACACATTCTCAAGATACAGTGTAAAGAAGCTGTGTCGATATCAAGGCAGCTATGTCAATACCACCAAAGTCTATGTCGACACTTAAGTTACATATGTCGACACATATTGCTAGTTTGTCTCGAAACATAATGACAGTCAATCTCGACGCTTTGCTGACAGAGACAAAGGTTCAAGAACTGACTGGGGACTTGACAGCTGTGCATTCCAACAACTTTAATAAAGGTGTCAGACTTGTTAGAAGTTAGTTATAAATCGGATCAGCCGGTTACCATGGATGAATTCTATATATATATATGGATTCAGAAGAAGAGATGATTGATGATATACACAACTAACGCAACTATTGAGAGATTTATCGTTGATCAAGAAAGTGTAAGGCAAACAGAAGAAGATCTTCATGAGAAGATCTAAAAAGACATACTGAAGTGATTATCCACTCAGATTTTGTCTAAGGTCAATTCATTATAATTAAGAAGTTACGTCAAAGGAATTGGGGAGAGAGGTCCAGCTGTTTTGAGGTCAAGAAGGAGACAATGACAAGTCTCTTAAGAAGTAGATCCAGAACTAATCTACTAAGAAGATCCAGATCCATATTTGGAATTCAAGAAGAAAGCTGGCAGTCAGTCAACTTCAAAGGAGATTAACACAACTAAGTTCAGATTCAAGAAGCTTTGAAGAAAGTTAAGAATAGGTTGATTTCAGTCATCAGTCTCATCAAGAAGCTGATCAAGAATCCTCTTATCCTTTCTCTCTCAATAAGGGTAAGAGATCATCAAATTACTTATCAAATTCTGTAGGATCTTTTCAAATATCTGAGTTGTAAGCCTATGTTATAAAGGCTAAGTGTAGGAGATTTTGATCTCTTAGTGGTAAGGCTGATTGATTCTGAGTGTAGGAGAATTTGTTCTCTGAGTTGTAGGCCTTGTGGCAAGGCTGAGGTAGGGATGTTAGCCTAAGTTGTAGGAACCTTATAAGGTTCTGAGTTGTAGGGACCTTTTAGGGTTCTGAGCTGTAAGATTTGTGAATCTAAGAAGAAGGAAGAAGTTAGGCCGAATCTAGCACACTGCTAGATAGGTGAAGGGGGAAGTGGATATGCCTAGACCTTGGGGAACCACTATAAATCTATGTGCAATCTGTCATGCTTGTGTTATTTTAGATTCTATGATTGCATGTGCTGTGTTAACTGTAGGGATTTGAGATTTTTCTTTAAGAACTGAAGCTAAATATTGCCTTAATTTAAATCAAGGAAAAGAACCTATTTACCCCCCCCCCCCCCTCTAGGTGTTTAGGTTGTCTTGAAGTTAAATCTATCAGTTACCCTTGATAGACTCCTTCTCCTCTTAGAAGGGTAAGAATGGGTTGGGATTTAAGGGAAGCACAAGAGTTTCTCCTTCCAAGGGGAAGGGAAAAGCTCTAGCTCCAGTTCAGCCACTTGCTTCCAAGCCTTCTATTTCTTTTAGGAATGTTAAGTTGCCTTCAAAAAGGTATGACCAAGAGAGCATTTTTGGTCACTAGATGAATGGCAGATCCACTGATGTGAACAAAGATGTTCATAGCAAGGGTGGAAGGTATATTAAAGTGAGTGCCTTTAGGGCTACTCATGAAGAATTTCAAATGGCCCATCATGGATCATTTGTCTTTGGTGCTCCAGCCCCCACTTTCAAGAATGTGGCTGCAGCAAAGGTTCAGGATCATTCAGCAAATACTCAGACCAAGGGTCAATCTTCCAACAAGCCTGGTTTGGCAATGTCTGATGCTATCAGAAGGATGTTTTCTATAAAGAATCTCACTGTTACTGGCACTCAGAGCAGGACAAACAATCCAACTTAAAGACATACCTTCAGTAAGATCCTTGCTGAAAGGAATCTGAAGAAGATTGTTGCTCCTCTTCCTACTATTCTTCCAACAGTTAACCAAACTGCTAGGCCTGCATAGAAAAGAAGATACAAAATTCATGAATGTTGGTACTGTGGCATGGCAAACCACTTTGCTGTAGACTGCTTGCACAATCCAAGTGTACCAAAAGCAGCTATTAGTCCACCAGTCAAAATGTTGCTGGTAAACAAGTTCATTATAAGACTAACATGTGTAACATCCCATTTCGTGCTAGACCCCTCACATGCGTTTTGAGCTAAGATAATTGTCTCAGGTTCGGGAAGCGTCAAGTAAGTCGACCGGACTCGGCGATTATATCAGAAATTTACATAGAAAACATCTGGGCTTGGGGAGTTGAGTGTGTTGAGTGCACTCAATGCCATGGAATGAGTGGCATTGAGTGCGTCTAGTGCACTCAATGCCATTTTACTTAGAAAAATAATCTGGCTCTAGCATTGAGTGCTTTGAGTGCACTCAATGCTATAGACTGATTGGCGTTGAGTGCATTGAGTGCAGTCAATGCCATTTTACATAAAAAGATTTTTGAAAGCGTTGAGAGAGTCAAATGCACCCTGTTCGTCGAACTCGAAAAATTCGTTCGATGTTTATCATACTCCGTTCGACGTTCATCGAAAGAATAGCAAGCCGTTCATCAAATTTCTCGAAATCCATTCGACGTTCGTCGAACTCTGTTCGACAAATTGATATAACAAGCCGTTCGTCGAATTTCATGAAATCCGTTCGGCGTTCGTCGAACTCCGTTCGATGTTCGTCAAAATCCTCTCGAAGATTTTAACTTAAAGTGTTGTGCTTGCAAACGACGTTGAGTTGTGTCGACGAATCTCGATGATTCGTCGAGTAAGAATACTTTACTCGACGAATTTGACTTAGCAGATTTTCTGACGCTATCTGCTCACAAGCCGGTTGATGAGTCCAAGTTATACACTTATTTTTTGACTCATCTGGGCCAGTTTTATCGTTATTGCACTACACTTGACAGCCAAAATTACGTATATTCGTTTCTCTATCCATTTCATGTTATGTTCAACATAGGCCCGTTTTCAGTGTGATTTTTTTGTTTCTGTACATCCTCTTTTACTTGTTGTTTCTCTGTTTCTGGAGAAGGTGGTGTGCACATTTTGGTGCCCTTTCTGTTTTTACTGCAAGTGCATGGGTCGCGTGCGTGTTCCGGGATCAGTCGAGAAATCCCAAACGGTACAGGAATACTGCGCGTGATCAATGGACTTATTGCGGACGACAACTGGTCGTGTGCCATTGATAGTTAACACTATATTCTTAATTTTTATAGTTCTGTCTCGGCGACCGCACGATCACTAGACCTATTGCGCATGATTACTGCTCGTGCGCTAGTGATCGTGCGCTCTGTCTTCTCCATTTTCCTTGTTCTGCCTGGGTAATCGCACGAGAACTGGACATTGTGCGCACGACCAATGGTCGTGCCCCACTACTCGTGCGCATTTACCTCATTTTCTGCAGTTCTGCCTTTGCCAATCGCACGATCAGGGGATTCTGTGCTCATGACCATCGGTCATGCGCCACTGATCGTGCACATATATACTAATATTTCTGTCCAACATCAGGTTTCTCTAGGGCATTGTGCATGATCATACTCTAACAGTGCGCACGACCACTGGTCGTGTGCTACTGATCGTGTGCTCTGATTATTCTCCTTCCGTATTTAAAGACCTATTCCGCAATTTAGGTCAACGCTTATCATTTTTCTGATCCAAAGTTGCGTGTGAAGAGTCGTTCAACTACTACACAGGTCCTCCACCCATCTACACCCTCTGGGAAGCATTCTTCGTCCATCTGAAGCTATCTTCAACCTTTGGAGAGCTCCTGGCCACCAGCAGCGAGCAACGAGAACTTTTGGTGCAACTCATCTGGACAAAAGGAAGAAAGGATTGAAGGAAAGGAAGGATGATGGAGAATAACAAGTGGATTGATGACCCACGTGCATCCAGTAGCAACCCCGGTCAGAGTCGTGAAGTGGATTGACAACCCACCTCTCCGGCCAAGCACCTCGGCTACGCCTTTCCCTCTTCGGTTTACTCTACCTTTTCTCTTTGTGGATTGTACTTCAAGCTTGAAATCGAACAAAACTTACTTTTAATTTTTCTATGATTTAAGTATGTTTGGTTAGTTACTTGTTCTATTGTAGTTATGATGCACTCTCTTCCGCTCACTCCATTGACTTGCTAACTTGAATCCACTCTAGCAAGGGCTTGAGTTGGTGTTTGAAGAGGTGTTTACGACCCTCACTCTTGCACATGCTCTCCGTCCATCTGCCAACCGAAGCACGGCATAGCGGCCTGCACTCACTCCATCAACCCATCGAAGCGGTGTCGGCGACCCGTAGTAGTTTTATTTCTATTCTGTAGCATTAGGAAATCAAACCAAAACCCCCCTGTTGTTTATTTTCACTCTTAGTGATGATCTTTGCACAACACTATCACGTACCCTTCCTACATTCCCTCGAGATCAACATTCGGGGAAGCTATTCCCAAATTATTACTTGACATCGACCGGTACACATGCCGACAACGCATCAAGTTTTTGGCATCGTTGCCGGGGAATGCAGGCGTATTGTGGATTCGTGTTGTGTTAAGAGAGTTACGAAAGAGTTGCTTGTTTTGAATTTGTTTTATTCCAGTCTATTTTTGCTTTTTTATGTCGGTTGGAATGGTTAGATTATTATTGAGAACCTATGCAAGGTAGTTTATTTCTAGAATTTAGTGATCTCTATAATGTGGTCCAGCTTTAATATCCATTGCCGCTGGTGTGGAGATATCTCTCATGCAAGTGATAGATATCCTAAGGAGTATGGTAGCAATGACAATCAAGGATCTATATATGGAGCACCAACCTCGTTTGGTACTCAATATGCTAGACATAATCCAGTTAGCTACTCATCTGCGCTTCCTTTTCCACACTACCTTTTTTTGGCATCAGTACCCGTTGTACCGACAAGGCCAACTAGGCAGTGTTTATTTTTTCGGAGTTGGGATCAATCTTTGAATGACTGTGCTACTTATTTGGCGCAGTTGGAGGAGGATGATGAACTGGACATTTGCATTTTCTCCACTCCACCAACTAGCACCATCCCTTCTGTATCTGGGTACGTACTAGTACCACCTTTAGATTTTGAAGGGAGTAATGCTAGTATTTGCACAGATACACTTGTCAATATCAACCCTGACACAGATGTATTTACTCTTGATGTACATACATTATCTTATATTGAGTCTGTTAGTAGTGAGGAGCCTGTGCTTGACCTTTTTGCGAGCATTGCTCCTCTATCCTCTACCTTCCATAGTATTTTTTTCTGTTTCTGACACTATTGTGGAGGTTGATTCGCAGGGAGAAGCTGGTGTTTATTGCATTATGCTAGATCAAGTCGAGGAGGACATCTACATGGCCGAGGTTACTGCCTCGGTCCAATGTATGGAAGTCCAATGCGCGGACGAGGCGGGTGCAACTCTAGCACATTTTTGCATCAGCCTAGACAGCTGTGTAGAACCACCCACAATTCCGTCGTTGGTAGATGACACCGGAATCATCCCCAAGATTAAGGTTAGTTTTTGTCATTCTTCTAATTTATTTCCTAACCCTGCTCTCGAGCCTACTTCTCTGCAGGACCACATTGTGGAACCAGTCCACTTAATGCAAGGGCTTGTAATGCAGCCTAGCATTGATGGAAATCGGGAGCAGGTGGAGTCAGATTCGTCGAGCTTCACAACATTTATTCAACACATGCCTGATGTTCAAGATAGGTATACCTACACAGGCAGGTGGGTATTTATTCTGTCGCCATTTCGATACCCGCTACCGAAACATGAACTTGAACAACTGCCCGAGCACTTCAAATTTCATACGCGCGTCAGTTAAGAGAGTGCATGGTCCTTGAATAAGTCATGTTGGGAGACAATAAACCCATCAGTTATCTAGATTAGTATTTCATTTTTTTAAAATGTATTGTACTTTATTTAGCAGGGATAGATATGAAACAATTATATTATTGAGGGTGCCCATCTGGGTGCCGAATGTTTTTTTTATATACATATATATTATGCTAATACAGATATTTTGTCCACCTTAAGGACGTTAAACAAAAGTGGCTTCTAGGAGACAACCCATGTTGGACCATTTGGTTCTTTGCTATGCTTTATGCTTCTTTTTCTATATATGTATATTTCTATTTCATATTTTGCATGGATATTTAAATCGCAGGTGCAAGAATTTTTTGAGGTGCGGTAACTCGGCCATAATTGGACATCTCGCTACATGTCTGGTATGCTCAATTTTGAGCATAGGTACTTCTTACCCCAAGCTCTTTATTTTATTTGGAATGTTTACTTTTACGTATTGGTGCATTCAAGTCTGGGGGTAGAGCTGCCTGTTGTCACTATACAGCACAATTTACTGCATACTAGTCTGTATTTATTTATTTCATGATCATTGTTGCACACACTGAATCAATCACACGAGCGCGCTCTTAACCACGCGCGCGGCTCGATTCAAATGTATTACTTTTGTGTATACTTTAAAATAGTGGTGCTGGCTTAGGATTTTCGAATAGAGTTGTTCAAAACTCATGCAGTGCTCCTAATCGAGTACTCATTGTTAGTGTAGAAATTGTATAGGTTTACTTTTTCTTTATGCTCATAGATTTAAACTTTTTTCTGCAGATGTAAATATGGTTTGTGCTACTCAAAATTGTTGAATCTGGAGTAACCGAATGCTAGTGTAGGAATGAGTGTAGCCGTCACTAGACTCATATTGCTCGAGGCGGGATGAAGGATCATCTTTCTCGGTGGCTAAGAACTTGCCCCAAGCTACTCTCAAAGCATTGGTGCCCGGTTAGTCGAACGTGAGCGTGAGGTAGGCCATCATTTTGGCTAGTTTGAGCTTTGTATTCCTAGTCCTAGCTGCTAACCATTGTAAGCCAAATTTGTGCCTACCCCTCCTTTATTTCAGCTCCACCTTCATTCACCAAATCCTAAAGCCAACCCTCCTATCGCAACCAAATCCTTGAGTTAGATCGAAGTAAGTATTTTGATGAGTTGTTATGTGTGGAATTCATGTGATGTGGTGATGAATTCGTGAAATTTTAATTGCTAAATTTGGGGATTGCTAAAAGAAAAAATTTGAAAAAGAAAATCTAAATTAATTACAATGAGAATTGGAATCCCCATCTTGTTTATCAGTTTTTGGTCGAGTTAAGCCGTGTGCACACCCAATTTTCAAGCTATGTCTGGGGGTGTGTCCCACGTGCATCTCTTAGTGGATGTATGGGTTTATCTTTTTGTTCGCTTGCATTGGTTACGTGTATCCTCCATGTTTATCATTGACTACCAAACCTTAGCCTATACCCCGTTCGATCCTGCAAGTCCTACAGATTCACGTTTGAGTCTACCTGGCATCGTGGAGAGAGTGTGATTGGGCCAACATATGGTCCCCGACATTGATGGATTTCTTTGGAGGTGATCACGAGCCCCGGTCTTTAGCAATGCTCATCTTAGTAGTCTGCCTACTTTCTTCTTACACATGACCGAATGATTCTCGAGAATTCTAATTTTGAGTTGATACAATATTTATTTACATCTGTCGAATATTTTAAACTTCGTAGTATAATTAAAAAGTTGTCCTATTCTATTTTTTATGCACATGATGTATTTGATTTCTCGTCTTACTTTATTTTTAAAATTCTGAGCCAGCTAGCTGATTTAAAGTCCACGGAGTGATAATTTTCTCGGGACGCGCAAATGAGTAAGTTTGGGGGTGTGATGAGTCCAAGTTATACACTTATTTTTGGACTCATCTGGCCCAGTTTTATCGTTATTGCACTACACTTGAGATCCATAATGTAAGACCCCCCTTTTTTTTCTTTTTCAAACACCGGGGTCTTATGCCCAGAACCGCCGCTTTGGGGTGACACCTTCACGCCCGGGAAGATCATCACCACAAAGCGCCGACTCTGTCGGCCTTGTTCGATCACAATTGTAGTAGCAAGTAGAATAGTAAGAAAAATGCAGTCCACATCCAAATCACATATAATCAAAAGCTCCACGAAGGGAGTGTCCACAGAATAGTAAGAGAGTATAGAAATAAAGGGCTTAAGCCCGGTACATCAATATACTCACTACTGATCTCTCATGCGGAAGCAAAATAAAACATCACTAGAAGTCGGTACTCACGATCTCAGCTGGCTGTGCTCCTGAGCTAGACTGCCCTGTCTCCAATCGCACCGGTCTCCTGGGCTGCTCCTCCCTGCTGGGCTCCGCGATCCCCTAATATGATGTGGTTCAAAAACCGTTAGTCTATAAGACTAAGCCCTATCATCCCCCACCCCTTCCCCCATGCTCCTAGGCACCGAGCGGGGAGGAAGAGAGGGAAGGACGTGAAAGTGGAGAGTAAAACAAACAGGTGACAGGGGACCTAGCTAGCAATTATAATCATGTTGTAACAAGTAAAGTAAGAAAAAAAATTAACCTTCACTTATGCGATTATACATAAGCCAAGGGGTCTTCTGCAAGGCTCCCATCGTATAAAATGTCCCATACCATTTTATACGTTGGGGTGTCGGGTATCACAAGCAGCATATATATATAAATTGAAATAACCTTAATTTATAAACTTGCCCACACAAGCTTATAGACCAAGGGGTCGTTTAGCAAGTCCTAATGCATAAGCGTCCCATACCACTTATACATTAGGTGTCACAGGTTATTATGAATGATTATGATATGCATCTATATGGTGGGTATGTTATGATCAAGAAGTGCAACTCACCCACCCGACTTTGTGTACACAAACCTTTAGTTCCCCCTTTCGGAGCCGTTACCTCCCAGGATACCTCCGTAATGGCAGACGGAAGCGGTGGGTTGGGCCTCGCCCACCTCAAAACAAATATAGCACTACCGGTCTGACCTATCGTACGCCTCAACGCTTGGTGCACTAAGCGGACTACGCGTACTCTTTGCCGACAAGACCGCCGGACATAGCTTTGGCGAAGTGTAAAACCACACTTGCCGAGTCATCGTACTAGCGTCGGTGCTACGACAATCCAGTACCGAAGACCCACCACCTTAGGTATTTCTTATGCACATGCAACCTTGATGTATCAATTACCAAGCCAATGCTCCCCGGACTAACCCGTCCGTAATAACCAACAACCGAGCCAAAGCTCCCCGGACTAATCCGTCCGTAATAACCAACAACCGAGGTAAAGCTCCCCAGACTAACCCGTCCGACTCAAATTCCAAACCTCATCCCTTGAACACCGTGGGATGGCGCCCCTTTGAACACCTCGGGACGACTTAACCATTTCCCTCCAATTCGTCATGAGTGAGAACAGGTACGGTTTACCTAGCCTATTAGACTACTCTTGCCTACCGGCTATTACACTTAGTATTTTAGGGTTAATCCCAGGACTGCCCAAGGTATGCCCAATGAAGGGGTCTCGAAGACACTAGGAACCAAGATGGGATGACAAGCCCAAAGTTCCCTTTCGCAAGGATATTTACTTTTAGTTGGTGTCTACCCAGGATTGATACCCCAAAACTCTCATATTACTTTAGAACAACCTTAAAGGCTTAAAGTGTTATTAGGAGGGCGACGGTCTTCCGCCGACCTCCGCTCTAGTGGTTACCCAAAGACTTGCACTTTTACTCTCGTCACTAAGACGACACTAACCACCAGGGTTATACTTCCAATCATGTTCCCTAGCTCAATTGTCGATCTATTTCCCGATGGCCTTAAGGTATAACCTACATTTACTATGAACAGCCCATGATCTAACACCACCCTGAAATCCAATTTCTAATTCCTTGGGCCATATGTCACAAATTATTTATAATAGGGTGGTAGGGACCTATGTAATGATCAAAATGTTTTTCATAATTTTCCAAATTAATTACACTATTAATTTAATTTCTTCAATTAATTCTCCAAGTCAATTAACACATGAAGTATATCAAATGAAAATCCTACTGGTGTGAGAAATTTTCCTGACCTATAATATGGTGAAATATTACTGTCTTCCAAGATTCATAATTTTACTTTAAGTATTTTTATTTATTCCTTGATTATTACATAATCCACATTTTTACCATTTTCCAAATGGAGTATAATGAATACATAGACCAAAATTCTAGTAAAATTATAGGACATATATGTCATCAATTTAAGACTAATGGCAGAGTTTCATTAACATCTATAGAGTAAGGGTTTATCAAACTCTATTCTTAAGTATTTACCAAAATGCCATTATGCTAATTTTGAAATTATCAGTACATCCAAAAATCTTGAAATAAATGTACAAAGCTAATCATACAAATATATAATGCTAGAAATATTCTCAATATTTTCTGATAAGTATTTCCATTAATTCATGAATAAGGGTAAAAAGGGTACAAATGGTAATTTCTATGCATCTTACTCCAAAGGTTCTCAAACAGAAAGATAAAATTTTCCTAAGTCAAATATAATCTCATTTTTTGACTTGACAGCCTTTGGGGGTTTTAACTTGATCAAAACCTATTTTTTTCCAATTTATTTTCCAAAAGTGCTATATTTTAAAATTTCCAATTAATGGGATTTTTGATCCCAAAAATCCCACAATTAATTTGAGGGGGTTAAATTTACCCTAATGATCCTCTGGAATCAATTCCATGATTTTTAGAAACTTCAAGGAGGCTGAATACCCTACATAACAAATTTTTGTTATTTGCACCCCAAGGCTAAATCTAGCCTACGCATGCAAGTGGGTTAACCCAACATGAAGTGACCCAATTGTGCTGAAAATTTTATCATGCACTTATGATGTCCCCAAGGACATGCCACCAAAAATTGGGGCCTTTTGGAGTTGAACTACTCCAAGAATCACCTAAACAAGCCTAGGGGTATTTTAGTAATTTCCCCCTAATTTTAATTCTAGTTAATCCTATTTTTGGGCAGGGCCTAAATATGCCCTAAACCAAGTACTGCCCAAAATCTCAGGTCATTTGGGACTCTGTATGGGCTTGGTCTTCTCCCCCAAATTTCTGCATTTTGCTATTTGCAGCCCAAGGTCATTCACCTTTTTCAGATCTTGCAAGTGAGATATCTCAACATGCAGAGGGCTAAATTTACTAATTTTTCTACCATAGGTCTAAAATACCCCTAAGGGCAGGCTACCAAAATTTGGGGCCAATTGGAGTTGGTATGCCCCAAAAATCATCATAATTTGATTTATAATAGTTTGACTAAAACTATAGGAATATTTTCCCCAAAAATTCCCATTTTTGGGTAGGACCTAGATATGCCTAAATAAGCCACATGCCCAAAATTTCAGCCCATTTGGACTTAGGGTTTGGGCAGGGCACTCATTTAAATTTCTGACCTACCCTAGGACCAGCCCTAGAAAGGTGGCTCTATAGGGCAGTATACTTAACCAAATTTTTTTTGTAACATAGCAAATTAAAGCTAACTTCAAGACCTATAATTTTTATGTTGAACATGTTTTATGAAAATGTCCATAAGGGCTCTAAATTTGACATGCAAGAGAGGCTGTTTTATAAGGCAGAATAACAATATTCATCAATTAAATAAAAATCCAGAATTATTAATATAACATAGCACGGATGATGTAGGGATACCGGGGGATATCCGAAGATCAATGGATTAAACCTATTATCACTCACGTTCGACTCGTTATGGTTAAATCTTATTCTAGCAACTTCGCCCTACGCAATACCACACAAATAAATCTATCAATTAACGCTAGCCAACGGGTAGCCAAACCGGTAGGGATCAAATAAGGGCTATGAGGCCAATATTTGATCGAGCTAAATGGACGAATATTGCGTCCGACCGAGCGGCGTTGTACCAAAAGAGATCTACCGATTAAGCTTCGATTCGGATTAGGTAGATCTCTCCCAACGAAAATAAAACGAGGGTTCGCCAAACCCGCTGAATCAAATAACGTAAGCAAGAAAAACAATACAAAAGTAATCCACCACGATGGGTTTCAATGATTTCAAAATTACGCTACGGATAAAAACACCACTTGAATATTCAAGAAAAGAAATCACACAAAGAAATAGAAAAGGTTTCGTTACCCCCAATCGGAATAGATGATTCCAATTATTTCTCTACTTGGATCGTTCTCCAATGGCTCCGCTGGAGTTGCGCCGGAAGGAGATGAAAATCTTGCCCGCCTTCGTCGCTTCACGCCGGTGTTAGGATTCCACAAGGAGGCAACTTGCCTTGGCCGATTTCTACACCAAGGGGTTGGGGCCTTTGAGGGTAGTCGGATTTTGGATTGGGGAGAAGGGGGATGGACGGGTTTGGGGTATGGCGGTTGGCGGCTATAGTGGTGGCCGAGCCGAATGAAGAGGAGGAGATGGAGGGTGGCGGCTATGGTGGTGGCCGAATTTGTGGAGGCAAGAGGAGGATCGGATTTCCTTGGAGATAAAGGGAGAGGAGGAGGAGGAGGAAGAGAAGCCGAGCAAGAGGAAGGAGGAGGAGGGCCGGCGGCCAAGAGAGGGAGCAAGAGGAGGAGGGCTGAAAATTTCCTAAGGGGGAAAAGGAAAAGAGGGGGAAATTCAATCTTGAATTTTGGTTTCAATTTTTCATTCTTCTATTCTAAAATGAGAACAAACATGCCTTTATATAGGCTACACCACTCCATCTCCTCCATACAAATGAAAACACTCATGATGGCTAATAACACCCATCATGACATGAAATAACTATAGTCCATACATGAAATAAAATAGCTATGATGGTTATACGTCTCCATCTACATGAAATTAATACATGAAATAAAAATATTAATCTCGCGATAAAATAGATAATAAACTATATTAATTCTCCATATTAATTTATTAATAATAATTATTAATAAACTAAAAAATGGGCTTGCGCCGCGGGCGGATATTCTGGCGCCGTTCCACATGATCGTCACAGCGCCGCCAGACTTTATTTGGAGGCAGAGAAAGGGAATCCGTAAGCGCGCCATCATCGTCTTCACCTTGTTGAGGGCCGTCGTCGCCATCAATCCTCCCCCTCTTAAAATTACTCATCACCGATGAGTACCGGTGCGGGGAGGCATCAACCTTTAGAACCATGAAGCGGCACACGTCACCACCTGGAGAGCAAAGCACATCCACCTGGAGTATCCTGTCATGCAATAAAATGTCCCTAGGGACCCTTGGAAAAGCATTAGGCAATAAAGGAAAACAAGCTTTAACATCATCAACCAACGTACCTCCAGAGGAGACCGGTGAAGAAAACAATCCAAGTAAAAACTCACTACCCATACCCAAAGAGAACAAAGTGGACCCACACGGAGAGATATGAAATTCAAGTGGCGGAGAATCGTATAGCGTTAAATCAAAAACATCAAAAACAAGGGAAAAATCCCAATCAGTGAAAGATTCCAAATTATATGCGTATTCTCCGAACGTTATTAAAATCCATACAGGGTCCAACTTACCAACTCGCCAATTTTCTAAAGTGCCCGAAGGCATCCGTTCAGGGACGAGAAACACCAAAACAAAATCGTCACTCTTAAAGTAAGACACTCTTTTTTGTAAGCTAACAATAAAATGATATGAGATAATTTGTATAGCTAGCGGATTACGATCGTGCGTACATAAGAAGAAATCATAACTAGCATAATCCGGAGTGAGATTCGGCGACAAACTAGCGGGTAACTCATGAAATGTTACCACAGTGAAAAATTCATTTAAATAGTACCGAGAGAAATGGTAACGGTGTGGTGTGAAACCATGTGCAACGTGACTGACCCCATATGCAAAACATAAAGGATTTAAGTCTGGGGGAATGGGGGCCTTAAAAGCAAAGATGATTTTTAGAGGCATAAACTTCGCAGCTCTAATGTGATACTTAAAATAATAACGCTTGGCACAAAGATATGCCAAGGTAAGCCGCTCTTCACTAATACAAGTAGACTTATATTTAAATTTTAGAACGTCATGAATACAAACTAACGGAAAACACTCATCACCAAATATAGACGTGGACGCTTGCAGACATGAAGGGAAGTGCGAGTGACCTAACTCAAAGTACCCATATTCCATCACGGATGTGTGCATGATAGGGTCAACAAATGGAGGAGGATAAATGCGTGCGATCGGGCTTGGCAGATAAGTGTGTCGAGGCGACATCACTTCATAAGGCACTATAGCCAAGGGATCACTAGCAGTCCGACTCGAAATCCCAAAACACGGATTTGACGTCCAGAAAGGAACATCCGGTTGCAAACCATTAAAATCATAGGAAAACTCAAACAGGGGGTTCACCCATACGGAAAACTCATCCGACGTGTCTTCCAATTCATGAGGTAATTCGTGTAATTCCAACTCGGTGATCGGGTCAGAAGAAAGAGTTGGTAGCACGACAGACGGGAGAGAGTTAAGTTCATATTCCATATCAGGCAACGGGTTAGCATCAGGGAATGCTTATCCGGTTCCACTCCAGTAACGTCTTCTAGAAATAAAACTCCCTTGCTAGGACATTCTTCCAAACATAATTCTTCCCATGAGGTAGGGACATCGTCAAAAATAGGGGATAGACAAATCGAATCCAAGGGAGTATTATAATTAGCTTGAATCCCAAGCGGCGATGATATCGTCAAAGAACTAACTCCCGGATGTATCACACTAAGATTATCCCAGACTGAACAACCATCCCAAGGTGACTCGTCCAATATCGTAGGAACATCTAATAAGCCAGGGTCAACCAATATAACATCGGGTCCAAGCAAGTCATCATCTAACTCAGTAACATGTAAGCTCTCTACATCGGACGACTCTACTGTCTCAGCCAACATAACTACTAACTCAAGATCATCAGCAGACTGTAACTCTTCTGTCTCAGACAAAATATCAATCGACTTAGGATCATCAAAAGGTTCCACAATGGTTAGAGGGGATGACTGTGAAATGTCGTCGAAGGGAAGTGGGGGTGGTTCCTCAAATGAGAAATCCTCATCCAAGTCACTTGGGTAACCAATCTCCTCATCGTCACTCAAATTGTCATCAATAATAACCTCGTCCTTAGTGACGGGTACACTTGTAATCACAACCTCAGATTTCAAGAGAGAATCAACGACTAACTTGGGTAAGTTAGGAGGAGACTCACACGCTAGCGTACGATGGTACGGAGAGGCGTATTCATCCTTCAATATGGCCTTCATGCTATCCCAACTTAGACGTGATCTACCATACTTAACTATTAATTGAATCTCTTCCACTATCCAAAATAGTTTAGCTTTTCCTATCAACTTAAGTCTAGCTATTCGCACCATATCCGCGTTGTTCAAATCGTACCACTCAAAGTAATACTCCATATCCTTAACCCAATCTAAGAAAACACGTAGACCTCCTAAACCGTCATAAGTGGGGGTCATACTAATTGTGGGAGGGTAGATGTGGGAATGAGTAGCATGGACATCGTAAGCCATCCTAGCGCGAACCGGAGGTGAAAATTCACCCGGAAAGTGCATGTGCTAGGGAAATAAGATCTGGACCACTTAACTCTATCAAAGACGGAATTGTTCCCGCTTAACCACTAAGGTTTTAAACATTTTAAAATAGGGTTTTTGCTGGAAAAATATAAGGATTATTAAAAAAAATTTCTGGAATTTTTTTATTAAGAAAATAAAAAACTAGGCCGCTATTGGCAGACCAATATGTAGAAAAACTAGTTTTCATGAAACTTAAAAGTTTTGAAATTTGAGTTTTGAAATTCGAAATTGAAATTTGAAATTTAAATTTTGAATTTTGAAATTCGAAATTCGAAATTCGAAATTCGAATTTTGAATTTTGAATTTTGAATTTTGAATTTTGAAATTTGAAATTTCGAATTTGGAAATTTGAGATTTGAAATTTGAGATTTTGAATTTTGAAATTTTGTAATTTGAAATTTGAAATTTCGAAATTGGAAATTTGAGATTTGAAATTTGAAATTTTAAATTTTGAAATTTGAAATTGAAATTCGAAATTTGAAATTTGAATTTTGAATTTTGAATTTTGAATTTTGAAATTCGAAATTTGAAATTTGAAATTTGAAATTTGAAATTTGAAATTTGAAATTTGAGATTTGGAATTTCGAAATTTGAAATTTGAAATTTGAATTTTTAAATTTTGAGCGGGGGAGGAGTGCCAATTAGGAAATTGACGAGAACCTCCCTCTGATACCAAATTGATGTAGGGATACCGGGGGATATCCGAAGATCAATGGATTAAACCTATTATCACTCACGTTCGACTCGTTATGGTTAAATCTTATTCTAGCAACTTCGCCCTACGCAATACCACACAAATAAATCTATCAATTAACGCTAGCCAACGGGTAGCCAAACCGGTAGGGATCAAATAAGGGCTATGAGGCCAATATTTGATCGAGCTAAATGGACGAATATTGCGTCCGACCGAGCGGCGTTGTACCAAAAGAGATCTACCGATTAAGCTTCGATTCGGATTAGGTAGATCTCTCCCAACGAAAATAAAACGAGGGTTCGCCAAACCCGCTGAATCAAATAACGTAAGCAAGAAAAACAATACAAAAGTAATCCACCACGATGGGTTTCAATGATTTCAAAATTACGCTACGGATAAAAACACCACTTGAATATTCAAGAAAAGAAATCACACAAAGAAATAGAAAAGGTTTCGTTACCCCCAATCGGAATAGATGATTCCAATTATTTCTCTACTTGGATCGTTCTCCAATGGCTCCGCTGGAGTTGCGCCGGAAGGAGATGAAAATCTTGCCCGCCTTCGTCGCTTCACGCCGGTGTTAGGATTCCACAAGGAGGCAACTTGCCTTGGCCGATTTCTACACCAAGGGGTTGGGGCCTTTGAGGGTAGTCGGATTTTGGATTGGGGAGAAGGGGGATGGACGGGTTTGGGGTATGGCGGTTGGCGGCTATAGTGGTGGCCGAGCCTAATGAAGAGGAGGAGATGGAGGGTGGCGGCTATGGTGGTGGCCGAATTTGTGGAGGCAAGAGGAGGATCGGATTTCCTTGGAGATAAAGGGAGAGGAGGAGGAGGAGGAAGAGAAGCCGAGCAAGAGGAAGGAGGAGGAGGGCCGGCGGCCAAGAGAGGGAGCAAGAGGAGGAGGGCTGAAAATTTCCTAAGGGGGAAAAGGAAAAGAGGGGGAAATTCAATCTTGAATTTTGGTTTCAATTTTTCATTCTTCTATTCTAAAATGAGAACAAACATGCCTTTATATAGGCTACACCACTCCATCTCCTCCATACAAATGAAAACACTCATGATGGCTAATAACACCCATCATGACATGAAATAACTATAGTCCGTACATGAAATAAAATAGCTATGATGGTTATACGTCTCCATCTACATGAAATTAATACATGAAATAAAAATATTAATCTCGCGATAAAATAGATAATAAACTATATTAATTCTCCATATTAATTTATTAATAATAATTATTAATAAACTAAAAAATGGGCTTGCGCCGCGGGCGGATATTCTGGCGCCGTTCCACATGATCGTCACAGCGCCGCCAGACTTTATTTGGAGGCAGAGAAAGGGAATCCGTAAGCGCGCCATCATCGTCTTCACCTTGTTGAGGGCCGTCGTCGCCATCAACGGATCTTAAAGTCGATCC
This sequence comes from Platanthera zijinensis, assembly GCA_039513925.1. Taxonomy (NCBI): domain Eukaryota; kingdom Viridiplantae; phylum Streptophyta; class Magnoliopsida; order Asparagales; family Orchidaceae; genus Platanthera; species Platanthera zijinensis. Next base: position 46,871,355 of record CM077097.1, read on the forward strand.
AAAGGCTATTGCATTTATTCTCCAAAGGCATGAAAAAATCCAGCCCGACACAGGTTTTCACGGGTGGATTTCACGGGAGACTTCCCGGCGGCTAGGGGCGGCGGCTCCACCGGAATTCTCCTCCTCCACCCTCACGGTGGTGGGGGCGACATTTTCCGGCGGCTAGGGCGGCGGAAAGGGGCGGCACCACCCCTACCCGAGCACATGTAGGAAGCCATTAATGGCGAAATTGAGAGCTTGGTTCGGGCTCAATCCGAGCCCGAACCTTAACCTAACATTCCTAGGATCTATAGCATGAAGAGAGAGGTGAGGGAGGACCTTCCCGGCGACCATGCGACGTGAGGAGCGGCGGGGAGCCATTTCCGGCGGTGGTGGTGCTTTTCTTTCGGGTTCCTTGCTTCCAGCTACATGTCTCTCTCTCTCTCTTTCCCGGGTTCAGAATGAAATGGGGGGGAGAGTGAGGAGGAATATGAGGAGAGGATGTCATAGGAGGTGATGATATCAAGGGGGTGATACAACCTAGGCAAAGGTGGCGGGTTTGCCTTGTTCTTGTCACCATGCATGCATGGGTGGGCCCCACTCCACCCAACTCTTCCTAAGTGACACCAGGGGTCGGCCAGCCCATGTGTGGGCTGGTGGCATGGGCCCAAGTTGGCTCAAACCACTTATTATCCCAATTTATCCCATTCTCTCTCCTATTCTTTCCAATTTCTCTCTCCTAGGCCAATTCTCAAATTAACCATGCATGTACCCCATTTTTCTCCTTCATATGGGGGTATAGGCTGTCTTTGACCCATTGGGTGGCATTGGGTTAGTTTGGGTGGACCCAATCCGAGGAATAGGGCTTAAGGTCATTTTTGGCTAATTAGGTCAAAGTGTTGACTGGGGTCAACATGGGTGCTATAGTTGACCCTATGACCTACCCTAGGGACCACTTAGGTTGGACTTACTTGGCCCTCCAATACTAGGGTTTCTGGGTTTTACTATTTGCAGACCAAGTGACACTTAACTGAAATCCTTGGTTCACTTGGTCCTCCTCGGTTCTCTATGGGTTTGTCATGTTCTAGTCAGGACAAAGTCTCTCCTAGGGGTCTAATCGGAAATGGGATGTTACAAATCCCAATAAACAAAATAAAAATTTCGTCCCCGAAATTAAAGTTAAGCCTACGGGGTTTTTCTACCGGCAAAACTAAAGTGTAACATCCCATAAATGAGTTGACATGCCTACTTGCTTAATATAACTAGGGCTAGCCCCAATAAACAAAATAGATTAGCCTCTATCCTTTTAGATGATTCTATGCGTAAAAGCAATTAGGAAGAACACTTAAACCACTTGAGGAGTTGTGAGGTATACCTGACGAAATAGTTCCGGATATCTTTCCTACATCAGGTGTTGTGGCTCCCAAGTATGTTCTTCTCGTCCGTGGTTCCTCCACAGGACCTTGACTATCGGGATCTTCTTGCGGCACAAGACTCGTATCCCCTGGTCGTCGATCCGCATCAGCTCCAAATGTACAGATCGATCCGAAGCTACCGGCCCATCAGTGGCCGTAATCTGCAACTCCGGGCGTAGTAGAGCCCTCCTGAGTGAAGACACGTGAAAAACGTCGTGCAAGCCGGCCAGCTCCGGTTGCAGCTCCAACCGGTAAGCTAGGGGGCCGATCCGCTCCAGGATCCTGAACGGCCCCATGTACCTCGGGCTAAGCTTCTTCCGCCGACCATGTACTCGTGAAATCCCATGCATCGGTCAGATCTTCAAGAACACCCGATCCTCTACCTGAAACTCCACCAGACGATGTCGAGCGTCATAATATTTCGCCTGCCTGCTCTGCGCCTCCAGCATTCTATCCCGTATTAGACGTACCTGTGCCTCGGTATCCTCAATAAAGTCCGTGCCTGCAATCTTCGGATCCTCGTCTTGTATCCAAGACAACGGAGTCCTACACTTCCGCGCATACAATGCCTCGTACGGAGCCATCCGTATACTGGACTGATGACTATTATTGTACAAAAACTCCACCAGGGGCAACATCCTCTCCCAGGGCTCTCCACAGTCCACAATACATAGTCTTAGCAGGTCCTTCAGTGTTTGGTTGGTTCGTTCGGTCTGCCCATCTGACTGGGGGTGGAAGGCTGTACTGAAAACCAATCGAGTACCCAAGTATGTCTGTACCGTCCTCCACTCCCTAGACGTGAACCGTCCATCTCGATCTGACACGATCGTCTTGGGCACCCCATGATATCGTACAAACTACTCTATGAATCTCCGTGCCAGTACTCCGACAGCATCCTCCTTCCTGATCGGGATGAACCTAGCCACCTTCGTCAGTCGGTCAACGATTACCCAGATAGAATCGTTTCCTACCCGTGATCGAGGGAGGCCATGGATGAAGTCCATCGCGATATCCTCAAATTTCCACTCCGGAACCGGGAGTGGCTGCAATAAACCAGCGGGATGTCTGCACTCTGCCTTCACTAACTGGCATGCCTCGCAGTGGGTCACGAAGTAGATGATGTCCTTCTTCATGCCCGGCCAGTATAGAGTCTTCTTCAAATATGCCGTCATCTTCGTGATCCCGGGATGTATAGAATATCTGCTATGATGAGCCTCGGCCAGGATATCCTCCCGAATCTGCCCTCCATCCGGTATGTAAGTCCGACCTCTAAAACATATCAAATCACCTCGCATCGTGTAGTCCCCAGCTGAGCCTGCCTCCAAGGCCCAAAAAATCGGCTCGAGCTTGGCATCCCACCTCTGCCAATCCCTGACTCTGTCATGTATATCATAGGTGGTGCTTGTAGCGGCCAGGTACTCCTCGTATAGCTCAGGTTCATCAGATGATACTAGAGTGATATGCATCTCTTCAAAACTCTGTAGTAGATCCATGGACATAAGCTGGGGCCCTGCTCCAGGAGTGGAAGCTCTCCAGCTCAGTGCATCGGCCACCACGTTTGCCTTTCCCGGATGGTAGTGCATCTCGTGCTGATAGTCCGCCAGAAACTCCACGCATCTGCGTTGCCGGATATTCAGTTCCTTCTGCGTATCCACATATTTCAGATTTTTATGATCTGAAAATATGTCGCAGTGGACACCATAGAGGTAGTTCCGCCAGACTTTCAATGCAAATATAACTGCTCCCATTGCCAAATCGTGAACTGGGTAGTTCTGCTCATGTTTCTTTAGTTGGCGGGAGGCATAAGCGATCACATGTCCTTTTTGCATCAAAACTGCTCCCATGCCCTGGTAGGAGGCATCCGTATAAACCTGAAATCCTTCTCTCCCTAAGGGGAGGGCAAGTATCGGGGCCGAAGTGAGTCGTCTTTTCAGCTCTTGGAACGCCGTTTCGCACTGTGGCGTCCAGACAAACGGTGTCTCCTTCCTCGTCAGAGAGGTAAGTGGAAGGGCAAGTCTAGAAAAACCCTCTACGAACTTTCGGTAGTAGCCGGCAAGTCCTAGGAAGCTCCATACGTCCGTAGCTGTCTTCAACTGTGGCCAATCTCGGACTGCCTAAATCTTGGTCGGATCTACTGCCAACCCGGCTCCACTGATAACGTATCCGAGAAAGGCCACCTCCTTCAGCCAGAACTGGCATTTGCTGAATTTGGCATATAACTGATGTTCCCGTAGTTTCTCCAAGGCCAGCGTCAGATGCCTCGCGTGCTCCTCTTCAGTCCTCGAGTAAATGAGGATGTTATCGATAAAAACGATGACAAACACATCTAGATATGCTTCGAAGACCCGGTTCATGAGAGTCATGAATGCTGACGGTGCATTCATGAGCCCGAAGGGCATCACGGTAAACTCGTAGAGTCCATACCTGCTACTAAAAGCAGTCTTCGGTATATCTTCCTCTCGGATCCGCAACTGATAATATCCCGATCTCAAGTCCAACTTTGAGAAGAAGTGGGCTCCCTCCAGCTGGTCGAACAGCTCGTCTATCCTTGGTAGAGGATAGGTATTCCTGACTGTTAGCCGGTTCAATGCCCGGTAATCGATACACAATCTGAGTGTTCCGTCTTTCTTCTTGACAAACAACACTGGGGCTCCCCATGGCGAAGAGCTTGTTCGGACAAACCCGGCTTCCACCAATTCCTGCAGTTGACTCCGGAACTCTGTTAGCTCCCTTGGGGCCATGCGATAGGGGGCCCTGGATGCCGGCTTAGCCCCTGGCATAAGCAATATCTGGAAGTCTTGCTCTCTGTGCGGGGGTAACCCTGGTAGTTTCTCCGGGAAGATGTCCGCAAAGTCTCGCACCACGGGAATGTCGGATATAGAGCCCTTGACCTCCGCCATCTCAAAAAGAATTTGATAGATCTCGTCACCCTGGATGTGGGCCTTTACAGCCTGAATAGATGATAAGAATATATGGGAGACGGATCTAATACCTTCCATCACGATGAATGAATTCCCATATCTCAGGGTAATCTTTTTGGCCAAACAGTCAATCTGGGCATGGTTCCAGTGGGGCCATGTCATCCCCAGTATCAAATCATAATCTGGCAGCGACAGAATTATCGCTGAAGCTTTGAAGGGTTTCCCGCCTATCCATGCCTCCATATTGCAATGGGATGAGGTGAACAGCTCTGACCCGTCAGGTAGCCGTATCTTCATCATCAATCCCGTGAATTTATCCACGCCATCCAACCCTTGGATAAAGGTCCCCGACACATATGAGTGCGAAGCACCCGTGTCGAAGAGAGTGTGTGCGGGTTTGCCTCAAATGAAGACGATGCCTGAGATTGTAAATTTACTTAGAGTTCTATTTCTGGCTTTTCTGCCTAGTCTTAATAATTCAAGTTCATGAAACTACTTTATAGGAAAGAAAAGAACTTAAGTAAAAAAGAAAACTTTTCGGTCGTACCTGTAATCACTTGCTCCGGATTCCTGGGTTGAGCCAGGTCCAGTGCATAAATCTGCTGTCCTTCCGGTCTGCGGTCTCTATTCTGATATCCGCGTTCACGGCCACGTCCTCGGCCTCCATAATGCTGAGCTGGTGGGGCAATCTACGGTGCTAGTGGAGGCATCCCTCTCATGGGGCAGTTTCTCTTGATGTGCCCCACTTGATGACAGTGGTAACATTCCGGCGGGGTGTAAGCCCCACCTCTCGGTCTCTGCACATCTTGCATCTGAATAGGCTGAGGGGCCAGTGTCACCTGCTCCCTCGGCTCCTGCCTCACCTCCTGTCGAGGCTGTTCCTCCACCTGTCATACCTCTGGTGCACGACCTCGCCGCTGATCGTTCCGGGCTCCCCGGCTCTGATCCTCCGTTGGCCGCTTCCGGCCTCTGGTGGTGTGCCAGTCTGCCTCTAACCTTTTTGCCATCTCCAGAATACGAGGGATAGGCCCGTCCGAAACGAAAAGGAGGGCATCCCTCATGTCTTCCCGCAAACCTTTGTAGAACCTCTTGGTGAACGTTGCCTCATCTAACTGATAAGAGTCTGCAAAACGAGCCAGGTGGTTGAACTCTCGATGGTACTCTACCACCGTCCTGGCACCTTGCTTCAACTGCAAGAAGCGGTCCTCCAGCTCGTCTCGGGCCGACTGTGGAACAAAGTGCTCCAACAGTAAGGGCCTGAACTCCTCCCATGTCACCTCGGCATCCTCTCTACCAGCAAAGGTAGTCTCCAGAACTGTCTTCCACCACCGCTTGGCATGGGACTCCAAGCAGGAAACAACTAGTGGCACCCTTTCCTCCCAAGGGCTCTGTATCCCTGTCAGCATCTCCTCCATGATGTCTAGCCACTCTTCAGTCCGAACTACCGCCTCTGTCCCCAAGTATGACGGGGGAGAGAGTCCTCGAAATATGTTGAGCCAGTTGGCTCTTGGGACAGGCTGCGGAGCCGGGGCCTGTTGGGCCCTGAAGGCTTCCAAGATCACCGTCAGAGTCTGTCCCATGTCAGACTGTAGGAACTGAGTGGGAACCGACGGCGGTGGTGCAACTTCCGGAATCTGCGGGGTTCCACCCGGTGGTGTAGGCAGTGCTGGAGGCTGCACAACAACATTTATCGTCAGCAATTTCTCAATCTTTAACTAACATGGACAATTATATATGTGATCCCCACATGGGCACACAACTACTTCCGCTGCTTAGTTTGTCCCCAAACTAAACTCGAGCGGGGGTGACCCAGGGTTAGTGGACTGCTACTTTTTCCGATTGATGTTACCCCTCTGATACCAGTTTGTAAGACCCCCCTTTTTTTTCTTTTTCAAACACTGGGGTCTTATGCCCAGAACCGCCGCTTTGCGGTGACACCTTCACGCCCGGGAAGATCATCGCCACAAAGCGCCGACTCTGACGGCCTTGTTCGATCACAATTGTAGTAGCAAGTAGAATAGTAAGAAAAATGCAGTCCACATCCAAATCACATATAATCAAAAGCTCCACGAAGGGAGTGTCCACAGAATAGTAAGATTATATAGAAATAAAGGGCTTAAGCCTGGTACATCAATATCCTCACTACTGATCTCTCATGCGGAAGCAAAATAAAACATCACTAGAAGTCGGTACTCACGATCTCAGCTGGCTGTGCTCCTGAGCTAGACTGCCCTGTATCCAATCGCACTGGTCTCCTGGGCTGCTCCTCCCTGCTGGGCTCCGCGATCCCCTAATATGATGTGGTTCGAAAACCGTTAGTCCATAAGACTAAGCCCTATCGTCCCCCACCCCTTCCCCCATGCTCCTAGGCACCGAGCGGGGAGGAAGAGAGGGAAGGATATGAAAGTGGAGAGTAAAACAAACAGGTGATAGGGGACCTAGCTAGCAATTATAATCATGTGGTAACAAGTAAAGTAAGAAAAGAAATTAACCTTCACTTATGCGATTATACATAAGCCAAGGGGTCTTCTGCAAGGCTCCCATCGTATAAAATGTCTCATACCATTTTATATGTTGGGGTGTCGGGTATCACAAGCAGCATATATATATAAATTGAAATAACCTTAATTTATAAACTTGCCCACACAAGCTTATAGACCAAGGGGTCGTTTAGCAAGTCCTAATGCATAAGCGTCCCATACCACTTATACATTAGGTGTCACAGGTTATTATGAATGATTATGATATGCATCTATATGGTGGGTATGTTATGATCAAGTAGTGCAATTCACCCACCCGACTTTGTGTACACAAACCTTTAGTTCCCCCTTTCGGAGCCGTTACCTCCCAGGATACCTCCGTAGTGGCAGACGGAAGCGGTGGGTTGGGCCTCGCCCACCTCAAAACCAGTATAGCACTACCGGTCTGACCTATCGTACGCCTCAACGCTTGGTGCACTAAGCGGACTACCCATACTCTTTGCCGACAAGACCGCCGGACTTAGCTTTGGCGAAGTGTAAAACCACACTTGCCGAGTCATCATACTAGCGTCGGTGCTACGACAATCCAGTACCGAAGACCCACCACCTTAGGTATTTCTTATGCACAAGCAACCTTGATGTATCAATTACCGAGCCAACGCTCCCCGGACTAACCCGTCCGTAATAACCAACAACCGAGCCAAAGCTCCCCGGACTAATCCGTCCGTAATAACCAACAACCGAGCTAAAGCTCCCCGGACTAACCCGTCCGACTCAAATTCCAAACCTCATCCCTTGAACACCGCGGGATGGCGCCCCTTTGAACACCTCGGGACAACTTAAACATTTCCCTCCAATTCATCATGAGTGAGAACAGGTATGGTTTACCTAGCCTATTAGACTACTCTTGCCTACCGGCTATTACACTTAGTATTTTAGGGTTAATCCCAGGACTGCCCAACGTATGCCCAATGAAGGGGTCTCGAAGGCACTAGGAACCAAGATGGGATGACAAGCCCAAAGTTCCCTTTCGCAAGGATATTTACTTTTAGTTGGTGTCTACCCAAGATTGATACCCCAAAACTCTCATATTACTTTAGAACAACCTTAAAGGCTAAAAGTGTTATTAGGAGGGCGACGGTCTTCCGCCGACCTCCGCTCTAGTGGTTACCCAAAGAATTGCACTTTTACTCTCGTCACTAAGACGACACTAACCACCAGGGTTATACTTCCAATCATGTTCCCTAGCTCAATTGTCGATCTATTTCCCGATGGCCTTAAGGCATAACCTACATTTACTATGCGCAGCCAATGATCTAACACCACCCTGAAATCCCACTTCTAATTCCTTGGGCCATATATCACAAATTATTTATAATAGGGTGGTAGGGACCTATGTAATGATCAAAATGTTTTTCATAATTTTCCAAATTAATTACACCATTAATTTAATTTCTTCAATTAATTCTCCAAGTCAATTAACACATGAAGTATATCAAATAATAATCCTACTGGTGTGAGAAATTTTCTTGACCTATAATATGGTGAAATATTACTGTCTTCCAAGATTCATAATTTTACTTTAAGTATTTTTATTTATTCCTTGATTATTACATAATCCACATTTTTACCATTTTCCAAAAGAAGTATAATGAATACATAGACCAAAATTCTAGGAAAATTACAGGACATATATGTCATCAATTTAAGACTAATGGCAGAGTTTCATTAACATCTATAGAGTAAGGGTTTATCAAACTCTATCCTTAAGTATTTACCAAAATGCCATTATGCTAATTTTGAAATTATCAGTACATCCAAAAATCTTGAGATAAATGTACAAAGCTAATCATACAAATATATAATGCTAGAAATATTCTCAAAATTTTCTGATAAGTATTTCCATTAATTCATGAATAAGGGTAAAAAGGGTAAAAATGGTAATTTCTATGCATCTTACTCCAAAGGTTCTCAAACAAAAAGATAAAATTTTCCTAAGTCAAATATAATCTCATTTTTTGACTTGACAGCCTTTGGGGGTTTTAACTTGATCAAAACCTATTTTTTTCCAATTTATTTTCCAAAAGTGCTATATTTTAAAATTTCCAATTAATGGGATTTTTGATCCCAAAAATCCCACAATTAATTTTAGGGGGTTAAATTTACCCTAATGATCCTCTGGAATCAATTCCATGATTTTTAGAAACTTCAAGGAGGCTGAATACCCTACATAACAAATTTTTGTTATTTGCACCCCAAGGTTAAATCTAGCCTACGCATGCAAGTGGGTTAACCCAACATGAAGTGACCCAATTGTGCTGAAAATTTTATCATGCACTTATGATGTCCCCAAGGACATGCCACCAAAAATTGGGGCCTTTTGGAGTTGAACTACTCCAAGAATCACCTAAACAAGCCTAGGGGTATTTTAGTAATTTCCCCCTAATTTTAATTCTAGTTAATCCCATTTTTGGGCAGGGCCTAAATATGCCCTAAACCAAGTACTGCCCAAAATCTCAGGTCATTTGGGACTCTGTATGGGCTTGGTCTTCTCCCCCAAATTTCTGCATTTTGCTATTTGCAGCCCAAGGTCATTTACCTTTTTCAGATCTTGCAAGTGAGATATCTCAACATGCAGAGGGCCAAATTGACTAATTTTTCTACCATAGGTCTAAAATACCCCTAAGGGCAGGCCACCAAAATTTGGGACCAATTGGAGTTGGTATGCCCCAAAAATCATCATAATTTGATTTATAATAGTTTGACTAAAACTATAGGAATATTTTCCCCAAAAATTCCCATTTTTAGGTAGGACCTAGATATGCCTAAATAAGCCACATGCCCAAAATTTCAGCCCATTTGGACTTAGGGTTTGGGCAGGGCACTCATTTAAATTTCTGACCTACCCTAGGACCAGCCCTAGAAAAGTGGCTCTATAGGGCAGTATACTTAACCAAATTTTTTTTGTAACATATCAAATTAAATCTAACTTCAAGACCTATAATTCTCATGTTGAACATGTTTTATGAAAATGTCTAGAACGGCTCTAAATTTGACATGCAAGAGAGGCTGTTTTATAAGGCAGAATAACACTATTCATCAATTAAATAAAAATCCAGAATTATTAATATAACATAGCACGGATCTTAAAGTCGATCCAAAGGCTATTGCATTTCTTCTCCAAAGGCATGCAAAAATCCAGCCCGACACAGGTTTTCACGGGTGGATTTCACGGGAGACTTCACGACGGCTAGGGGCGGCGGCTCCACCGGAATTCTCCTCCTCCACCCTCACGGTGGTGGGGGCGACATTTTCCGGCGGCTAGGGCGGCGGAAAGGGGCGGCGCCACCCCTACCCGAGCACATGTAGGAAGCCATTAATGGCGAAATTGAGAGCTTGGTTCGGGCTCAATCCGTGCCCGAACCTTAACCTAACATTCCTAGGATCTATAGCATGAAGAGAGAGGTGAGGGAGGACCTTCCCGGCGGCCATGCGACGTGAGGAGCGGCGGGGAGCCATTTCCGGCGGTGGTGGTGCTTTTCTTTCGGGTTCCTTGCTTCCAGCTACAGGTCTCTCTCTCTCTCTCTTTCCCGGGTTCAAAATGAAATGGGGGGGAGAGTGAGGAGGAATATGAGGAGAGGATGTCATAGGAGGTGATGATATTAAGGGGGGTGATACAACCTAGGCAAAGGTGGCGGGTTTGCCTTGTTCTTGTCACCATGCATGCATGGGTGGGCCCCACTCCACCCAACTCTTCCTAAGTAACTCCAGGGGTCGGCCAGCCCATGTGTGGGCTGGTGGCATGGGCCCAAGTTGGCTCAAACCACTTATTATCCCAATTTATCCCTTTCTCTCTCCTATTCTTTCCAATTTCTCTCTCCTAGGCCAATTCTCAAATTAACCATGCATGTACCCCATTTTTCTCCTTCATATGGGGGTATAGGCTGTCTTTGACCCATTGGGTGGCATTGGGTTAGTTTGGGTGGACCCAATCCGAGGAATAGGGCTTAAGGTCATTTTTGGCTAATTAGGTCAAAGTGTTGACTGGGGTCAACATGGGTGCTATAGTTGACCCTATGACCTACCCTAGGGACCACTTAGGTTGGACTTACTTAGCCCTCCAATACTAGGGTTTCTGGGTTTTACTATTCGCAGACCAAGTGACACTTAACTGAAATCCTAGGTTCACTTGGTCCTCCTCGGTTCTCTATGGGTTTGTCCTGTTGTAGTCAGGATAAAGTCTCTCCTAGGGGTCTAGTCGGAAATGGGATGTTACACATAATTGCTTATATTCGTTTCTCTGTCCATTTCATGTTATGTGCACCGTAGGCCCATTTTAGTGTGATTTCGTTGTGTTTGTACTTCCGCTTTTTACTTGTTGTTTCTCTGTGTTTGGAGAAGTTGGTGTGTACATTTTGGTGGCCTTTCTGTTTTTACTACAGGTGCATGGGTCACGTGCATGTTCCGGGATTGTTCGATAAATCCCAAACTGTACAGGAATACTGCGCACGATCATTGGATTTATTGCGCACGACCACTGGTCTTGCGTCACTGATCGTGAGCAGTACATTCTTCATTTTCCTAGTTCTATCTCGGCGACCGCACGATCACTGGACCTATTGCGCACGACTACTGGTCGTGTGCTAGTGATCGTGCGCTCTGTCTTCTCTATTTTCCTTGTTCTGTCTGGGTAATCGCACGAGCACTGGACATTATGCGCACGACCACTGCTCGTGCGCCATTGCTCGTGCGTGTTTACCTTATTTTCTGCAGTTCTGCTTTTGCCAATCGCACTATTAGGTTATTAAGTGTGCACGACCACCGGTCGTGTGCCACTGATTGTGCGTATATATACTGATATTTTTACCCAGCTGCAGGTTTCTCTAGGGCATTGCGCATGATAATCAACCGATAGTGCGCACGACCACTAGTCGTGTGCCACTGATCGTGCGCTCTGATTATTCTGCTTTCGTATTTAAAGCCCTGTTCCGCGATTTAGGTCAACGCTTGTCATTTTTTCGATCCACAATTGCGCGGGAAGCACCATTCCTCTCCTCCACAGGTCCTCAGCCCATCTACACCCTCTGGGAAGCATTCTCCGGCCATCCTAAACAATCTTCAACCTTTGAAGAGCTCCTGGCAACCAGCAGCGAGCAACGAGAACTTTTGGTGCAACTCTTCTGGACAAAAGGAAGAAAGGATTGAAGGCAAGGAAGGAATACGGAGAAGAACAAGTGGATTGACGACCCACTTGCATCCGGTAGCAACCACGGTCAGAGTCGTGAAGTGGATTGACAACAAACCTCTCCGGCCAAGCACCTCAGCTACGCCTTTCCCTCTTCAGTTTACTCTACCTTTTCTCTTTGTGGATTGTACTTCAAGCTTGTAATCGAACTAAACTTACTTTTAATTTGTCTATGAATGAAGTATGTTTTGTTAGTTACTTATTCTGTTGTTGTTGTGATGCACTCGCTTCTGCTCACTCCACTCACTTGTGCACTTGAATCCACTCTAGCAAGGGCTAGAGTTGGTGTTTGAAGAGGTGTTTACGACCCTAACTCTCGCACTTGCTCTCCATACATCCGTCTACCGAAGCACGGCATAGCGGCCTGCACTTAGTCCATCCACCAATAGAAGCGATGTCGGCGACCCGCAGTAGTTTTATTTCTATTCTGTAGCATCAGGAAATCAAACCAATACCCCCCCTATTTTTTATTTTCACTCTAAATGACGATCTTCGCACAACGCTATCACGTACCCTTCCAGCATTCCCTCGAGATCGACATTCGGGGAAGCTATTCCCAAATTATTACTTGACAGTGACCGGTATACTTGCCGACAACGCATCATCGGTCTGAACCGGACTTTCGGGATTTGCGCCAAAATGAGTATAACAGATGCGCCTTTTCAATATGACGTATTTAAAGCTATAAAGAGGCGGTCCAATAGTAGGCCGACAAGTGGCTAGCAGTTAACCCAATTCCTAAAATAAAAGAGACTTACTGAACCGAACCCTAGTCGTCACTCTCATCGTTCTTCCTTGCCGAGCCTATTTCCTGTGCTGAAACTTACAGAAGAGGAGCAGATCGCCGGTGCCGACCTTCTTTCTCGTAAAGAACAAACATCAACGAAGGAGAAAATGATGCCGCAAAGAAGAGTGACGAGATCCATGGACGAAAATGCCGGAAATGAGGTATGCTTCCTACCCCCTCCCTTGATGCTAGATATTTAGTTATTCCTAGGAGAGATATTGAATCAAAGGAGTCTTGATTTGCGAGAAGATGATTTTCTAGGAAAGGGCCATGGTAGGACTTGTGTCCTAAAGATTAGACATCTTCAACCTCTCATTCCTTATATATGAAGATGGGGGCTGGTTTCGTGAGGAGAAGTGGCCCTATGAGGGTGAATAAGGGAGGAGGATTTTGGATATGATTTGGGAATATTGATTAGAGGAGGAAGACGAACCGATGCCGTTCGTCTCGCTTTAAGATGCACAGAAATCTATTTTCTGCGCGCAGCGATCTTCGAGGCCGTTTACGGACACGATGCGGCTAAATCTGGACTTCTGACTAAACAAAAAAGTCGTAGCCCTTGGAAATACCTTTCCAATGTGGTATTACACGCCTTCATCGAATTCCTGAATCCTCATGAATCCCCTATCGAATTTGCTGTACAGTAATCTTTCCTGCACATATAGTTCTCAGGTTAGTGTTGAATCGGCTTTGGATTTGGAAGAGAGAGACTGTAGTATAATAACGTTAACGTTTTTGTGAATTTAGACTATAAGTAATTGTGATAAAATATTATTAATGGCATTTGTTGGATAGATCCTTAATGAATAATTGGTATCAGCTTGCTACGATCCTGAACTAAAGAAGTCATTAAACAATGGAGCCACCCCGTTTGATTAGTCAGTTTGGGGGCAAACTGACTTAGCAAAAGTAGTGGTGTGCCTAGATGTAATTCACACTAAGTATGTCCAACTTTGACCTTAAGATTAGCCAACCTGACCTTAGGTTGTACCTTACGCATAGATCTCAGTGCACGATGAGCCAGTGGGGGGCACTCTTGCCCCTTCCGTACCCACTAAGTTTCAGCACTCAGAGCTAGGGCAAATGCTTACTACTATCTTGGATGCCTTTAGGTCCTAACAAGCCCCTATACAATAACAAGCATCGGGCTCTAATTGGTTGAGCATATTCTGAGCTCTCTCCCCTACTGCCTACCTTGGGACAGAGTCGGCAGTGCGTACGGAGGAATGGCTCAACACCGTGGAAGAGTTGATGGCAGGAATTCGATGTACGAACAATATGGCTGTGACCCTGGTAGTGTCACTTCTAGAACTGCATGCAAAAAGGTGGTGGAAGTCTCTCATGGGCTCCACCTTCCAAGGAAGAGTCTATATGGATATTAGTTGGAGCGAGTTTTCTGGATCTTTATTAGAGCACTTTATCCCTTCGTCGACTCAAGATGAACTTGAAGAAAGATTCGGGATAGTGAAGCAAGGATCCAAGTCAGTGGCAGAGTACCAGCGAGAGTTTAAGAATCTGGCTAGATTTGATGAATCCTATGATCTGGACGACATAGGACCCCTAAGGCAAGCCCTTTTGTTATAGTGGACTCTAGCTTAGCATAGATAATTGACATGGCGAAGTGGCTAGAGGCGGACAACTTGGGAAGTAGTAAGAGTCCCACTGAGGGTGTGATGGAAGATGGCCCTAGTAATAAAAGAAGGAATGACAATAGAGGTGGAAGAGAAAATCAGAGAGGTGGAGGGCGTTTCCACCAGAATTTTAGAATGGAGCGCCCGGTCCCACAGTTGCCAGCATTGCCTCCACCTCCACAATTTCAACAATTCTAACAACCCGAGGGACAATATGAGCGAGTATGCTTCCAATGTAACCAACCGGTCCACATCTGATGTCACTGCCCATAGCTAGGTGGGAATGCTCCTCCTGCTCTCCATCCAAAGGCTCCACGAGGATGGGGACGTATGTGTGGCCGAGGACGAGGACCACGAGGAAGAAACCTCAGACTTGCTCGGGATCAGGTGTTTACGCTGGACATGGCGCAGGAGAGGAATCCTCAGGAAGTGATTGCATGTATTTCATGATTTGGTATAAGAATTTCCTTTCGATTGCCTAGGATATGCTAGGAGTCTAGCTTTGAGTTGTTATAATTTATGCCTAGGAATCATGATGGTTAGTGGGAAATTGGCCTATACTTTATTTGATACCGGTGCCACACACTCGTTCGTGTCGGCAGATTTCGTTAAATACCTAGACAGAGTGCAATACTTCATTGGTATTGCTCGAAAAGTATGCCTCCTGGATGGCTCTGAGATGACTGCAACCACAAAATGTGAATTTGAGGTTCTTCTTGGAGGAAAGTCTTCGAAACCCCTGCCACAGTATTGAAAATGCTAGAATTCGACCTCATTGTGGGCATGGCATGGCTGGATTGGCACCATGCTAGAATTTATTGTGTAGAGAAGCGAATTTCCTTGAGGCATGGGGACTAGTAAGTCATCTTTCAAAGTATTAGATTCGCACCTCGTGTGTTATTATCTTCAATTCAGACCTTAAAACCCACATGAAGGCGGATGGAGTCTATATGATTTGTTTCGAGTTGAAAGATATGACAATAGATATGAAAGACATGCGAGTAGTATGGGATTTCAATGAGGTATTTCACGAGAATCTACCAGGATTACACCCGCATTGAGAAGTGCACTTCCAAATTAAGTTAGTACCAGGTGCCAAGCCCATCTCCAGGACCCCTTATCGAATGGCCCCAATGGAACTCGCCGAGTTTAGAGTTCAGTTGCAGGAATTAGTTGAGTATGAGTTCATTCTCCCTAGTTCATCACCTTGGGGAGCCACTATTTTATTCGTTAAGAAAAGGACGGAACGCTACAGTTATGTATAGATTACCGGGAGCTCAACCGTTTGACGGTGAAGAACACCTTCCCTATACCCTGGATAGATGAGTTATTCAATCAACTGGTAGGAGCGCACCGTTTTTCCAAGCTGGATCTGCGCTTGAGGTATTACCAATTGAGGATACAAGAGGAGGATATCCAAAAAATGGCATTTACCTCAAGGTATGGGCTATATGAGTTCACCGTGACACCTTTTAGACTCACGAACACTCCTTCGGCGTTCATGAGTCTAATGAACAAAGTGTTTGAGCCATACCTTGATGTCTTCATCGTCATTTTCATCGATGACATTTTTGTCTATTCGAAGACAGAAGAAGATCATGTGGAACACTTAACGTTTGTACTGAAGAAGCTAAAGGAGCATACCTTGTTTGCCAAGTTCAGCAAGTGTGAATTTTGGCTTCGAGAAGTTGCCTTCTTAGGCAACGTGATCAGTGGTGCTTGGTTAGTTGTGGATCTAGACAAGGTGCATGCTGTGAAGGAATGGTTGCCTCTAAAGTCAGCAGCCGATGAGCGGAGTTTCCTTGGACTTGATGGGTACTATCGCAAGTTCGTGAAAGGATTCTCTAAGCTATCCCTCCCTCTCACAGCTCTAACAAAGAAAGGTGTGTCGTACGAGTGGACACCCCAGTGTGAAGCCTCATACCCAGAGCTGAAGGATAGACTTACCTTCACACCTATCCTAGCCCTCCCATCTGGGAAGGAAGGATTCAAGGTCTAAACTGAGGCATCATATAAAGGGATGGGGGCAGTGCTGATGCAGCATAGGCATGTGATCGCTTATGCTTCGAGACAACAAAAGAAACATTAAGCTAATTACCCAGTTCATGATCTGGAGTTAGGGCAGTGGTGTTCGACTTGAAGGTTTAGAGACACTATCTATATGACATCCACTGTGAGATATTTTCAGATCATAAGAATTTAAAGTATGTTCATACTCAAAAGGAGCTGAACCTGAGACAGCGACGGTGGTTAGAATTTTTATGTGATTATGAATTTACTCTGAATTACCACCCCGGAAAAGCAAACTCCGTGGCTAATGCCTTGAGCAGAAAGGTACCAGAATCGAGCCCTGAGTCTCGATTGATGAGTATGAGATTAGTTCAGATGCTTGAAGAGATGGAGATCATGCTGGTGTATAAAGATCATTCTGAAGAATATATAGAATACCTAACCACAATGAGCATAGTATGTGATATTCGGGACTGAATCAGTGCAGAGCAAGGGAAGGATGCTGCTTTGGCCCTAGTGTTTAAATCAATTGAAAATGGATCTGTAGACAAATATTCCCTAAAGGACGGCCTCGTTCATCTTCGTGGCTGGCTCTACATTCCCGAAGGCGGCAAAATTCGGGAAGATTTATTAAGAGAGGCGCATTGCTCTAAGTATTCAGTGCCTCCTGGGATTGCCAAAATGTATGTTGATTTGCAGAAGACCATGTGTTGCCCAGGGATGAAGAGATACGTAAAGTATTTTGTTACGCATTTTGAGGCCTGTCAAAGGGTGAAGGAGGAATGAAAGAGCACTGGAGGATTGTTACAATCGTTGCCCATCCCGGAGTGGAAGTTTGAGGATATCTCCATGGATTTCGTTCACGGGTTGCCTCTCTCACGCTCTGGGAATGACTCAGATTGGGTAATCGTAGATCACCTGACAAAGGTAGCCAAGTTTATTCCTATGAAGAAAGAGGCTCATGTGGACGTTTTGGTATGCCACTTTGTGGAGCAGTTTATATGGTACTATGGCGTACCAAAGACAATTGTTTCTGACCAGGATGGTCGTTTTACCTCTAAAGAATGGAATGTCGTATAGGCGTATTTGGGTTCATGCCTTACCTTCAGCACAACCTTTCATCCTCAGACAGACGGACAGTCTGAGAGGACCATCAGAACTTTGGAAGATCTATTAATATTGTGCATGCTAGACATAGGAGAGCCGTAGGAAAAGCTCTTACCCCAGGTAGAATTTTCATACAACAATAGTCATCAGGCCAGTATCGGGATGACACCCCATGAAGCCCATTATGGAAGAAGGTGTAGGACTCCTTTGTCATGGGTGCAGGATGAAGAGCCGAAGGTTTTGTGAATTGAGTACATGTATGATACTTGATGAGTTGTAAATATACCTATATTTTCGTATTTTATTTAAGTTAATTTTGTTTATTTTTTGTCTTTTTTATTAGTTTTATTCAATAAATTACTTATTTTTGTAAATATTATTTCTAACTTAGCTTTATTTTTATTCCAGAAAAATTCCAGAAAAATTCCAGAAAAAGTCAAAATGTTGACTGACACGCCCGTGTCACATGACCGACACGCCCGTATCACGCTCTCGACGATCGCCGACCACAGTTGCCAGCTCGACGATCGGCGATGATCAAACCAAGCTCGACACGCCCCAAGACACGCCCGTGTCAAGGTGTGACACGGGCGCGACTTAGCCACCTGGCCCGACGTGACGCGCGCGACTTTGTGGCCAGACTGCGCCCAGATCGACCTCCCCGACACGCCCCAGTCACGCCCGTGACTGACACATGTCACGCCCGTGACCTAGGGCGTGACCGCCACGTTTTCAGTCGAAGTCAACTTTCCAGTCAAGTCACCCGATCAGCTCATGAATAGTGTCGACACGCCCCCCTGTCATGCCCTAGTCACGGGCGTGACCCACCCAAAAATTTGCCTATAAATAAGAGCTTCCAGGAAGCTTATTTTGTCCACCTTTTTTGACCACTTTGCTTAGGGGAGGTGCTGCCCATTTGGATTCCACACTTATGTAAGGAGAATTTCTCCCTCCTCTCTCTCTCTTAGTTTGTATTAGGGTTTTCGCTTTAATAAAATTTGAATTTTTCTCTCTTCATTAGTATGAAAAATCCATTTGAATGCGCCTACTTAAGCAATTTCTCGTTCATCTTTTTGTGTTTCTTTTATGTTTTCATTTTTTATAGCTTTGATAACTTAGTTAGATTTAGGATTTATCGGCATTTCTAGACGTCGTGCCGTCCGTTTAGTTTTCATTTTCCGCACTTTGTAGCTTTAAATTTTTCTTCTTTATCATTTTCATTCATATAGGTTTTATAAAAACTCCCCTAAAAGTGTTCGTTTTTATTTTTCTTTAACTTAGGCTCTTAGGAATGTAAAACTTCTCGTTCCTTTTTAGTTTTATTCTCACTTTTTTGGAGGTTTTATAAAAACTTATGAATAAAAATGTAGTCATTATAATTTTTCGCTCACTTTGTTTTAACTTTTTATTTGCAAAACTTTTAGTCCCTTTAATTTTTATTTCATCTTTTTATGCATTTCTACCGCATTCTAGCGGTAGAAATGCAGTTGTTTTAATTTTTCGAGTACTTTCATTTTGTGTTTATTTGCAAAACAATTTCGCTCGGTTAATTTTTATTTTCACTTTTTATGCATTTCTACCGCATTCTAGCGGTAGAAATGCAGTCGTTTTAATTTTTCAGCAACCTTGTTTTTCTTATTTTTGCAAGTGTGCGTGCGTATACGAGTTAGAATTTACAGCTTTGTTTTAATTTCTGTAGAGTGTGTGCGTATGCATTTATTTCCGCCTACTCGTTAAGAGTTAAATGACGCTCTGCTTTCATTTCCCGCCCACTCGTTTGAGTGGGACTTATCTTTTTACTGCTTTCATTTTCTTCCTACTCACTTGAGTAGGAAAACTTCGTGTGTGTGTGTGTGTGTGTTTAATTTTCTGTAGAGTGTGTGTGTGTTTTAATTTCAAGTAGAGTGTGTGCGTGTATGAGATAAATTTACTCCCGCGCACTCATTTGAGCCGGGACTTGCAATTGTATCGCTTTCTCAATTATGTAGAGTGCGTGCGTGTAGGAGATAATTTTACTGCTTTATTTATCGCTTTCTTCAATTAAGAAGAGTGTGTGCGTGTGTGCATTTATTTCCTCCTACTCATTTGAGTAGGGCTTGCTTTATTTAATTTTCTTTATGGTTTTGATGTGTGCGTGAGTGCCTACATCAATTAGCCTTCAATTTATCTAATTGTCCTATTTTTCGTGTTTTCTCTTATAATTGTTCAGTGCTTATTTTAACACTCACGCTTCACCTAAAAACATAAAGTCGTCCCCATACCGATGAGTGGCTAATCTCTTTTAGCCTTCGGCATCGAAGAGCATTGGGACATATAAAATGATTTGAAATAATCAAAAAAAACTTTATTTTTATTTTAATTTAAGGACTTATGGTTTACCCCTGGTTAACGACGCATAGGACCACATAATCGATGTGTGGGCTCTATTTCCGTTATCCATACGCGACACCGAGAGGCTGCACGTATGGACCGATCCCCCTTGGGTATAGAGAACTACGTACGCCCCCTCGAAAGAGGAGAAGCGTAGTTCTGCCGGATTGGATACCCCACCCAATAGCGGGGTTCTTAGCGTAATGCGGGCGTTAAGGGGAATCCTTCGTCGGACTAACGTTCGGTCGAATAGCCTTAGCGCCCAGGTGAGCGATATCCCTAGACCAAGGTGAGCTCATGTTCTTGGAACCTCCACGGCCAAGTGCCTTTTATTAAATTAAAAACAAAGTTCAATAATTGTTAAGAATTATTTTAGTCTTAATCCGATTCGATGCCGAGCGTTAACCCGTCATCGAACTAACTTAGCAAAATTCTGCTTTCTTTCTTTCCGTTTTAATTAAACTAAAAAATCCCACCTTACCGATTGTAAGATAATAGTGTTCCTGGAAGAGTAGATATAATCAACGCGTCCTCGAGAATAATACGACCTCGGTATTTTCCCGAATAACGAGTACTACTTGCGATAGGTGCACTTGCCTCCTCTCGTTAGAAAACTCGATCTTCTAATCGGCCCACGAAATCTGACCATTTCGAACCAACCACAGTAGGTCTCTGTTCCGCGGCCATCAAGTTTTTGGCACCGTTGCCGGGGAACACGGTTGTTATATTGAATCCGGGACTCTATTAATTTTACTTTATTTTCAAATAAAAAATTTATACAAAAAAAATATATATCCTTCCCCCTTTTCGTTTTTGTAGGGTGTATGACCAGTGGACAACCTTCGAGTTCTGAAAATCTTGAATTCGACCCCGAGATCGACCGCTCTCTTGCGCGTATCCGATCTCTCCGTCGAATTCCCTTTTTAGACCCCGCAGAATCTATCGGAGAACCCTCTTCTTCTTCTATGGCCGACCCGAATAATGCCCAACCGGCCGAGCGTACTATGTCTTACTACGCTCGGCCCAACTTGGATGATACGGGGTCGAGTATTGTTCGGCCAGCTGTGGCCAACAATAATTTTTAAATTAAGTCAAGTGTGATTCAAATGATCCAAAATGCCGTACAGTTCGACGGACTGCCGGATGAGGACCCCAATAACCACTTGTCTAATTTTCTTGAGATTTGCGATACTTTTAAAATTAATGGCGTCACTGATGATGCCATTCGTTTGCGCCTTTTTCCGTTCTCTCTTATGTCCAAGGCTAAGGCGTGGTTACTCTCCCTCCCGTGGGGATCCATCATGTCCTGGGCGGAATTGGCAGAGAAATTCCTTACGAAGTATTTTCCACCCGCGAAAACTGCAAGACTGCGGGCGGACATATCTTCGTTCGTCCAAAATGACTCCGAGTCTCTTTACGAGACTTGGGAATGCTTTAAGGAGTTTCTCCGCCGGTGCCCGCACCACGCTCTGCCAACGTGGTTGCAGGTACAAATTTTTTACAATGGACTGAATAGTCAGACGCGTCAAATGATTGACGCGGCTGCCGGGGGCACTCTGAACAATAAGACCCCCGAGGCCGCCCAGGCCCTTTTCGAGGAAATGGCGATGAACGCCTACCAGTGGAATGTCCCGCGGGCACGCCCTAAGCAGGCGGGCATTTTTGAAGTGGATGCCACTGCTCAGCTAGCCCTCCAAGTGGAAAGGCTAACTAAGCAGGTGGCGGAGATGTCTGTTGCCTCCTCCACTCCGCCTTATTTTCTCCCCCCCCCCCCCTCTAACGTCTGCATAGTCGATGAATTCGTGGACTACATGGGAAATCCGGTGCGTCCCTCATTTCAAAACAACCCTTATAGTAGCCACTATAATCCGGGTTGGAGGAACCATCCAAATTTCTCCTAGAGCAACCCGAACAACGCGCAGCGACCCCCTCCCCCTCCTTTTACGCCAACGTTTCCTCCTCCCCCTCCTATGAAGCCGTCCCCGGTGGAGGAAAATTTTAATCGTTATGTCGCGTCCAACGAGTCCAATATCCGGAACATCACCGGATCGCTAAAAAATTTAGAACTCCAGGTTGTGCAGCTGGCGCGACTTATGTCGGAACGCACCCTAGGGCACTGCCAGGGAACACGGAGCCCAATCCAAGGGAAACCGCCAACGCTATAACCCTCCGTAGCGATAAGGAGGTGGTCGATCCAAAACGGATCGATCCTCAGGTACATATTTCACCTCCGACCCCTCTTCCCTCTTCTTCGATTACGCAACCCTTACCGATTTTTAACGACAAAACTATTTTAAACAAGGCTTTGCCCTACCCGCATAAGTTAGATAACGAGCGAGTGAACGCGCAATATGAAAAATTTATTTTATTACTTAAACAAATTCATATTAATGTTCCTTTTTGCGAGGCTATCTCGCAAATGCCTAAATATGCGAAAATTTTAAAAGAACTACTTTATAATAAACGCAAACTCGAGGATATTTCGCATATATCTCTCAACGCTGTCTGCTCGGCGGCTCTTACTAGTAAATTGCCCTCAAAACAAAATGACCCGGGACGGTTCTCCATCCCGTGCCTTTTTGGCGATGTATTAGTAAAATACGCCTTGGCAGACTTAGGCGCGAGCATTAATTTGATGCTATTCTCGCTCTTCCTGCGTTTAGGTTTGGGTACTCCTGCTCCTACCAATATGCGCAACCAACTAGCGGATCGCTAGGTTAGGTTCCCCATCGGGGTTGTTGAGGATGTCCTTGTCCGAGTAGACAAGTTCACCTTCCCGGTGGACTTCATCATCTTGGACATCGAGGAAGACGCCAACGTACCAATAATACTTGGTCGCCCTTTCCTCGCGACCTCACGTGCGTTAATCGATGTAAGTAATGGTCAGCTTCTCATTCGGGTAGGAGACGACCAAGTTACTTTTTCTATTAAATCCTCTATGGAAGACTCGTCGCCGAGCGACGATTTCTGCTATTCTTTAGATTCTTTTTATGGAGATTGTTCTTCTCCGGTTTTCGAGTCCGAGCTTTTAAACGAAAATATTTTTTCACTCGAAAATTTTTATTGCGATGAGGACGAGTCTACAAATATGCCTTTTGAACCAATTGGTTCGAAAGACATTAGCACTAAAACCTCACTAGAAGAACCGCCCGCCCTAGAACTCAAACCATTACCCGAATCCCTAAAATACGCCTTTTTGGGGAAAAATGATACACTCCCGGTAATCATTTCTTCGTATTTAAGCGATTCGGAGACCTCCGAGTTATTGGAGGTTTTGCTTAAACATCGCCACGCAATTGCGTGGCAAATTTCTGACCTAAAGGGGATTAACCCTTCTTTCTGCACACACAAAATTTTCTTAAACGATAATTGCCGCAAAACCATTCAACCGCAGCGGCATCTTAACCCAAACATGAAAGACGTCGTGAAAGCTGAGATAATTAAATTATTAGATGCGGGGATTATTTATCCCATTTCTGATAGTGCATGGGTTAGTCCCATTCATGTCGTGCCCAAGAAGGGCGGTCTAACCGTAGTGGCGAATGAGCACAACGAGCTCGTCCCAACTCGCACTGTTACGGGTTGGCGTGTGGTCATCGATTATCGCAAACTTAATGATGCCACCCGCAAGGACCATTTCCCACTACCGTTCCTTGACCAGATTCTCGAGCGTCTTTCCGGTCATCCATTTTATTGTTTTCTCGACGATTTATCGAGGTTTTTCCAAATCCCCATTTCCCCCGAGGACCAAGAGAAAACAACTTTTACTTGCCCCTTTGGCACCTTCGCCTATCGAAGAATGCCATTTGGCCTCTGCAATGCACCGGCTACATTCCAAAGATGTATGCTAGCAATTTTTGGTGAGCTAGTAGAAGATATTATGGAAATATTTATGTATGACTTTTCTGTATTCGGATGCTCTTTCCCGGATTGTCTTCGTAATCTTGATCGTGTCCTCCAGCGATGCGAGGACACGCATCTTGTTTTAAATTGGGAAAAGTGTAACTTTATGGTTCGAGGAGGTTTGGTCCTCTGCCATAAGATTTCGATTAAGGGGATAGAGGTCGATAAGGCCAAAGTAGAAATCATAGAAAAACTTCCTCAGCCGACAAACATAAAATCCATTAGGAGTTTCTTAGGCCACGCGGGCTTTTATAGGCGCTTCATTCAAGATTTTTCAAAAATAACAAAGCCGCTTACTCACCTCTTGGAAAAGGAATCACCTTTTGTCTTTAGTAGCGATTGCGAGTCTGCTTTTAATTTTATAAAACAAAAACTTATCAATTCTCCAATTCTAGTGGCCCCTAATTAGTCCCTTCCGTTCGAAATCATGTGCGACGCTAGTGATATTGCCTTAGGAGCCGTTCTTGGCCAACGCGTAGAAAAACATTTTCATCATATTAATTACGCTAGCAAGACGCTCACTTCCGCACAAGTGAATTACACGACGACGGAAAAGGAACTCTTAGCCGTCGTTTTCGCTTTCGATAAGTTTCGCTCGTATCTTACACTATCTAAAGTTATCATTTTTACCGATCACTCCGCCCTTAAATATCTATTAGCTAAAGCCGACGCGAAGCCCCGCCTTCTTCGATGGATTCTACTCCTACAAGAGTATGACTTGGAGATCCGGGATAAGAAGGGTGCGGAGAATCTAGCGGCAGACCACCTCTCCCGTTTAGAAAATCCGGGTGCGGTAGCGCTCGTCGAATCTGAAATAAATGACAGATTCCCCGAGGAACGCCTTCTTGCCATTCGTTCGTCTTCGTCATCTTCTCCTTGGTTCGCAGATTTTGCGAACTACTTAGTCGCGCGGGTACTTCCAAAAGATTTTTCAAGTCATCAAAAGAAGAAATTCTTTTCCGACTTGAAAAATTTCTTTTGGGATGACCCCTTTCTTTTCCGTATCTGCGCGGACCAAGCGGTTCGACGATGCGTCGTGGGAGTGGAGTGCACACAAATATTGAGGCACTGCCACGAGGGTCCAGCCGGGGGGCACTATCAAGCCAACCAGACCGCTAGGAAGGCACTAGAGGCGGGCTACTTTTGGCCCACTCTCTTCAAAGACGCGCACAATTTTGTGCGCGCATGCGATAGCTGTCAGCGGTCGGGTAACATCTCACGTAGAGACAAGATGCCCCAAAATATGTTTTAGAATGCGAAGTCTTCGATTTATGGGGCATAGATTTTGTTAGCCCCCTACCTCCTTCTTATAAAAATTCTTATATTTTAGTGGCGGTCGACTACGTATCACGATGGGCGGAAGCGCAGGCTCTCCCCACCAACGATGCGCGAGTCGTCGTTACATTTCTAAAAAAATTATTTTCTCGCTTCGGAACGCCTCGCGCTATTGTTAGTGATAGGGGAACGCATTTCTGTAACACTCTAATGGCTAAGACGTTAGCTAAATACGGAGTCACGCACAAGCTTGCCACCCCCTACCACCCGCAAACAAGTGGCCAAGTTGAGGTAGTAAATCGAGAGATAAAACGCATATTAGAAAAAACCGTTTCACTTAATAGGAAAGATTGGTCCGCTAAGCTCGACGACGCGTTATGGGCGTATCGTACGGCGTACAAAACCGCTACCGGTTGTACCCCGTTTCGATTAGTCTATGGCAAAGCGTGCCATTTACCCGTAGAACTGGAGCACCGCGCACTTTGGGCATTAAAACTCTTAAACCTCGACTCTAACTTAGCCGCTCAAAATAGAAAACTGCAACTAAACGAGCTCGATGAATGGCATGCGAACGCTTACGAGAGCAATAAGTTCTATAAGGAGCATTCTAAGTTTTATCACGATCGAAAAATTAAAACCCCCAAAATTTTTTCTCCGGGCGATCTAGTCCTTCTTTACAATTCACGTCTTAGGCTTTTCCCGGGTAAGCTTAAATCGCGATGGTTCGGCCCCTTTAAGGTTGAAGAGGTTTGGCCATATGGGACCATACTCATCTCCCACCCCGAAAAAGGCACTTTTAAGGTGAATGGTAATTGGTTAAAGTCTTATATAGCGGGCGACCCTGTGATCAGTAGGAGCGAAACCATAACCCTTCTCCATATATAAACCAGCCACTATAGTCAAGCTACGCGACTATAAACAAAGTGCTCCTGGGAGGCACCCCACGTCTATCTTTTTTACGTCTTTATTTATTATGTTTTCTACTTTTCTAATAAATGCAGGGTTTCTAATGGGCTTCCCCGAGCGCGGATCAGGGACGTTTTCTGCCCCCCTCTTTTTCCTTTTTTGTATATATACCTGCTGTCTTGTTCCTCATGCTTAGCATACAACATTGGGGACAATGTTGGATCTAAGTATGGGGGTGTTTTCGTATTTTCGTACTTTCTTTTTCACTTACAAAAAAAAAAGAAAAAAAAAACAAAACTTCAAAAATAAAAAAATAAAAAAATATATATAACACAAAAATCAAAAAAAAAATTTAAATTTTGAAGTTTCATTTTTGAATCTTTGACTTATTTTTAACTTTGTCCGCGAGATCCGGCTCATCGAGCCATCCACATAACAAGTCATCTCGCGGCAACACTTTTGTATATTTTTGTAAATATTCTTGTAAATAATTTTTGTAAATAATTTTTACAAGTACTTTTTGTAAATATTCTTTCTCTTTCCCCTCTCCCTATTTCCCTCTCATCCTTGTAAATATTTTTTTTTCTTTTAACCAAATTTTTGTAAATAGATTGAAAATTTCATTAAAAATACAAAAAAAATTCACAAAATATAAAAATACAAAAAAATTCACAAAATATAAAAATACAAAAAAATTCACAAAAACTTAAAAATCCAAAAAATACTTATTTTCGCATTTTTCTTTCTTTCTTTTTAGTATGTATATATTAAAGATATAAATACAAAAATACATAAAAAGAGCATAACTTCAAAAAAAAACAACAAATTTTTTTTTTCTTTATGTAAGTTATGAAACAAATAAATCACACATCTCATTCTTGAGTTTCTTGTTATCCAAAACTTTCGTTTTGAGTTTATTTATATGCGAATTTGATCAATTCTTTGTTCACTATTCGTTTGTTAATTATAGATTGAAAAATCTAAATAGCCGGGGTTAAGTTTTAAAGAATTTATTATACCTTGTTAAAAATAGGGGACTCCCTTTAGGCACTACTTCTAATTTTTCATAGATAGGAGCATGTGTACCATGTTAGAAAATAACGACTATAGAATTCAATTATGCTTGCTTTTAGCTTTCTGAAAAATTGGAACGTACAATTTATAAAGGTTGCTCTCAATTATTTTTCAATTAAAAATCTAGTTCTCTTTTCTCCCCTTACCTATCATAACCTACTCGGTATGATAAAAATATTTCCCCAAAAAGAAAAAGATCTTATGTCAATGAGAATAAGATTTCATTCCGTAAACATAGGCACCCAATAAATTAAAAGATTATACGTTACGGAGTAAGAGGATAAAATTCATTACTCTAACATATATACATTGGGTTATTTTTATTTATGAAGAAGAAAAATTTTATGTTAAGGAAAATAAGATTTCATTTTCCTTTAACATCCAAATCAAAAAAAATGGAGGTTTGAGAAAAAATAACCTCGCCTCAAAATCCAAGCATCTTCATAAATCAACATCAACCCCCCTTAGCCAATTTCATGACTCTAGAATTAATTCAAAAATCTTTTTGAGAGCATAATTCGTAAATTGCATTATTTCCAATAACACTCCTATAAGCTAAAGTTCGTATAACTCCAAACTATTTTCTGTTAATCTAACCAATACAACTATTGCTTTCTATTTGATTACATCAAGAAGTCTTTTGGCCAAAACTTTTGCCCTGTTTAAATCATCTAAATAATTTTAGGACTTAACTCTTATACCCCGTATATTTTTATTTTGATCTCTCCTATAATTAATTTAGCGGTAGCAGAACTTAGGTTTTTTTTATTCCTTATAAGTTCACCTCAAACTTTTGCTCTGGAATAGCAAAAGCTTAAGTATGGGGGTGTTTGATGAGTTGTAAATATACCTATATTTTCGTATTTTATTTAAGTTAATTTTGTTTATTTTATGTCTTTTTTATTAGTTTTATTCAATAAATTGCTTATTTTTGTAAATATTATTTCTAACTTAGCTTTATTTTTATTCCAGAAAAATTCCAGAAAAATTCCAGAAAAAGTCAAAATGTTGACTAACACGCCCGTGTCACATGACCGACACGCCCGTGTCACGCCCTCGACGATCGCCGACCACAGTTCCAGCTCGACGATCGGCGATGATCAAACCAAGCTCGACACGCCCCAAGACACGCCCGTGTCAAGGTGTGACACGGGCGCGACTTAGCCACCTGGCCCGACGTGACACATGCGACTTTGCGGCCGGACCGCGCCCAAATCGACCTCCCCGACACGCCCTAGTCATGCCCGTGACTAACACATGTCACGCCCGTGACCTAGGGCGTGACCGCCACGTTTTCAGCCGAAGTCAACTTTCCAGTCAAGTCACCCGATCAGCTCATGAATAGTGTCGACACGCCCCCCTGTCACGCCCTAGTCACGGGCGTGACCCACCCGAAAATTTGCCTATAAATAAGAGCTTCCAGGAAGCTTATTTTGTCCACTTTTTTTGACCACTTTGCTTAGGGGAGGTGCTGCCCATTTGGATTCCACACCTATGTAAGGAGAATTTCTCCCTCCTCTCTCTCTCTTAGTTTGTATTAGGGTTTTCGCTTTAATAAAATTTGAATTTTTCTCTCTTCATTAGTATGAAAAATCCATTTGAATGCGCCTACTTAAGCAATTTTTCGTTCATCTTTTTGTGTTTCTTTTATGTTTTCATTTTTTATAGCTTTGATAACTTAGTTAGATTTAGGATTTATCGGCATTTCTAGCCGTCGTGCCGTCCGTTTTATTTTCATTTTCCGCACTTTGTAACTTTAGCTTTTTCTTCTTTATCATTTTCATTCATATAGGTTTTATAAAAACTCCCCTAAAAGTGTTCGTTTTTATTTTTCTTTAACTTAGGCTCTTAGGAATGTAAAACTTCTCGTTCCTTTTTAGTTTTATTCTCACTTTTTTGGAGGTTTTATAAAAACTTATGAATAAAAATGTAGTCGTTATAATTTTTTGCTCACTTTGTTTTAACTTTTTATTTGCAAAACTTTTAGTCCCTTTAATTTTTATTTCATCTTTTTATGCATTTCTACCGCATTCTAGCGGTAGAAATGCAGTTGTTTTAATTTTTCGAGTACTTTCATTTTGTGTTTATTTGCAAAACAATTTCGCTCGGTTAATTTTTATTTTCACTTTTTATGCATTTCTACCGCATTCTAGCGGTAGAAATGCAGTCGTTTTAATTTTTCAGCAACCTTGTTTTTCTTATTTTTGCAAGTGTGAGTGCGTGTACGAGTTAGAATTTACAGCTTTGTTTTAATTTCTATAGAGTGTGTGCGTATGCATTTATTTCCGCCTACTCATTAAGAGTTAAATGGCGCTCTGCTTTCATTTCCCGCCCACTCGTTTGAGTGGGACTTGTCTTTTTACTGCTTTCATTTTCTTCCTACTCACTTGAGTAGGAAAACTTCGTGTGTGTGTGTGTGTGTTTACTTTTCTGTAGAGTGTGTGTGTGTTTTAATTTCAAGTAAAGTGCGTGCGTGTATGAGATAAATTTACTCCCGCCCACTCATTTGAGCCAGGACTTGCAGTTTTATCGCTTTCTCAATTATGTAGAGTGCGTGCGTATAGGAGATAATTTTACCGCTTTATTTATCGCTTTCTTCAATTAAGAAGAGTGTGTGCGTGTGTGCATTTATTTCCGCCTACTCATTTGAGTAGGGCTTGCTTTATTTAATTTTCTTTATGGTTTTGAAGTGTGCGTGAGTGCTTGCATCAATTAGCCTTCAATTTATCTAATTGTCCTATTTTTTCGTGTTTTCTCTTATAATTGTTCAGTGCTTAATTTAACACTCACGCTTCACCTAAAAACATAAAGCCGTCCCCATACCGATGAGTGGCTAATCTTTTTTAGCCTTCGGCATCGAAGAGCATTGGGACATATAAAATGATTTGAAATAATTAAAAAAAACTTTATTTTTATTTTAATTTAAGTACTTAAGGTTTACCCCGGGTTAACGACGCATAGGACCACATAATCGATGTGTGGGCTCTATTTCCGTTATCCATACGCGATGCCGAGAGGCTGCACGTATGGACCGATCCCCCTTGGGTAAAGAGAACTGCGTACGCCCCATCGAAAGAGGAGAAGCGTAGTTCTGCCGGATTGGGTACCCCACCCAATAGCGGGGTTCTTAGCGTAATGCGGACGTTAAGGGGAATCCTTCGTCGGACTAACGTTCGGTCGAATAGCCTTAGCGCCCAGGTGAGCGATATCCCTAGACCAAGGTGAGCTCATGTTCTTGGAACCTCCACGGCCAAGTGCCTTTTATTAAATTAAAAATAAAGTTCAATAATTGTTAAGAATTATTTGTCTTAATCCGATTCGATGTCGAGCGTTAACCCGTCATCGAACTAACTTAGCAAAATTCTGCTTTCTTTCTTTCCGTTTTAATTAAACTAAAAAATCCCACCTTACCGATTGTAAGATAATAGTGTTCCTGGAAGAGTAGATATAATCAACGCGTCCCCGAGAATAATACGACCTCGGTATTTTCCCGAATATCGAGTACTACTTGCGATAGGGGCACTTGCCTCCTCTCGTTAGAAAACTCGATCTTCTAACCGGCCCGCGGAATCTGACCATTTCGAACCAACCACAGTAGGTCTCTGTTCCGCGGCCATCAATACTGATGATGTTGTTAGACTAATATAGGACCGCATGCTTGAGGCTCAAAGTCGGCAGGCTAAATAATATAATGCAAAGCACCGGATGGTAGAACTTCAAGTTGGTGACAAAGTGTTCCTTAAGATCCAGCCGATGCATGGAGTATCACGGGTACGTGGTGTGAAGAAGCTCAGCCAATGGTATGTTAGGCCTTATGCTATATTGGAAAAGATTGTCCCTTTAGCCTATCAGTTGGAGCTACCAGCAGAGCTGGAGAATCTTCATGACAAATTTCATGTGTTGTCACTTCGGAAGGCGCTGTTGTAACCCGAGCAACATGCCCTCACCACAGATGGAGCAGTGGCAAATGATAGGACTGTTTGACTAGAGCCGGTGTGGATAGTGGACAGCGAAATAAGGAGCTTGCGATAAAAAAGTATCCCGTTGATAAAAGTATTGTGGTCTAATCATGGGAAGGAGGAGTATACTTGGGAGCTAGTGTATTTGATGCAAAAGCGCTACCCGGAGTTGTTTTCCCAAGGTAACTTTAAAAGAATATTTTAATTTAATTTCATGTTTTACTTCCCCGTAGCCTTAGCCTTATTTCGGGGACGAAATCTTTTATTTTGTTTATAGCATTTGTAAAATCCCATTTCGTGCTAGACCCCTCGCACATGTTTTGAGCCAAGAGAATTGGCTCAGGTTCGGGATGAGTCGAGTGAGTCGACCGAACTCGATGATTAGATCATGAAATTACTTAGAAAACATCTAGGCTCGAGGCATTGAGTGCGTTGAGTGTACTCAATGTCATGGAATGAGTGGCATTGAGTGCGTCGAGTGCACTCAAAGTCATTTTACTAAGAAAAATAATCTGGCTCGGGCATTCAGTTCACTCAACTCCATAGATTGATTGGCGTTGAGTGCATTGAATGTACTCAATGCCATAGACTGATTGACATTGAGTGCAATGAGTGCACTCAACGCCATTTTACTTAGAAAGATTTTGGGAATCATCGAGAGAGTCGATTGCACCCCGTTCGTCGAACTCGAGAAATCCGTTCGACATTCGTCGAAAGGTTACAGCAAGCGGTTCGTCGAATTTCCCGAAATCCGTTCGACGTTCATCGAACTCCGTTTGACGTTCGTCAAACTCTGTTCGTCGAATTTCTCGAAATCTGTTTGACGTTCGTCGAAC
This sequence comes from Platanthera zijinensis, assembly GCA_039513925.1. NCBI lineage: Eukaryota > Viridiplantae > Streptophyta > Magnoliopsida > Asparagales > Orchidaceae > Platanthera > Platanthera zijinensis. The sequence continues at coordinate 46,903,253 of CM077097.1, forward strand.
TCCGTTCGACCAAATGATATAACAAGACATTCGTCGAATTTCCTGAAATCCATTCGACGTTCATCGAACTACGTTCGACGAAATGATAAAGCAAGCTGTTCGTCGAATTTCCTGAAATCCATTTGACGTTGGTCGAACTCCGTTCGACGTTCGTCGAAATCCACTTGATGATATTAACTTAAAGTGTTGTGCTTGCATATGACGTTGAGTTTTGTTTACGAATATCGACGATTCGTCGAGTAAGAATATTTTACTCGACGAATTTGATTTGGCAGATTTTCTGACGCTGTTAGCTCAGAAGCTGGTCTGAACTGGACTTGTAGGATTTGCACCAAAACGAGTATAGCAGACGCGTCTTTTCAATATGACGTATTTAAAGCTATAAAGAGGAGGTCCGATAGCAGGACGACAAGTGGATAGCAGTTAACCCTAATTCCTAATATAAAAGAGACATAAAGAAACGAACCCTAGCCATCACTCTCATCGTTATTCCTTAACAAGCCTATTTCATGTGCCGAAACCGACGGAAGAGGAGCAGATCGCTGGAGCCGACCTTCTTTCCCGTAAAGAACAAACATAAACGAAGGAGAAGAAGATTTTGCAAAGAAGAGTGACGAGATCCATGGCCGGAAATGCCAGAAATAAGGTGTGCTTCCTTCCCCCTCCCTTGGTGCTAGATCTTTAGTTATTCCTAGGAGAGATATCGACTCAAAGGAGTCTTGATTCGCGAGAAGAAGATTTTCCGGGAAAGAGCCATGGTAGGACTTGAGTCCTAAAGATTAGACGTCTTCAACCTCTCCTTCCTTCTATGTGAAGATGGGGGCTGGTTTCGTGAGGAGAAGTGTCCATATGAGGGTGAAAAGGGAGGAGAATTTTTGGACGTGATTTGGGAATATTGATCAGTGGAGGAAGAAGAACCGATGTCGTTCGTCTCGCTTTAAGATGCGCACAGAAATCTATTTTCTGCGCGCAGTAATCTTCGAAGCCATTTACGTACATGATGCGGCCAAATCTGGGCTTTTGAATAAACAAGAAAGTCGTAGCCCTTGGAAATACCTTTCCAACGTGTGGTTACACACCTTCACCGGATTCCCGAAGCCTCGGGAATACCCGATTGAATTTGCTATACAGTAATCTTTCCTGCACATATAATTCTCGGGTTTGTGTTGAATCGGCTTTGGAATTGGAAGAGAGATACTGTACTACAATAACATTAACGTTCTGGTGAATTTAGTCTATAAGTAATTATGACAAAATATTGTTAATGATATTTTTTGTATAGATCCTTAATGAAAAAATGGTGTAGTGATGCGTACCTGAACGAGACGATTTGGTGGAGGTTAGTGAACGAATGGGTTGACGAGTTGAGATGGTTGGAATGATTTAAATATGTGGATCAATAAGGACGTACTTGACAATGGTAATACGTTGAATAATGATGATGTTGGCTTGAAGTTTGCTATACATAGTTGTTAGTGATTGCTATTAACAAATGGTTATTGACATTTAGTTGATAGATCCATGTGTGCATGAATGGTTTGAACTTGGTAAAGAGATTGTATCCAGTTGATGTTAAAGTTAAGTGACCATAGTCTATATGTAATTATGATAACCAAATGGTTGATGAATATGTGAAGTACCATTATGTTTTTGTGAAGGACATGTGGAAGGGTTGGAAGTGCAAGGGTGTTGCCGCACAAAACGACAAGCTTTTAAGGGACTCGGTGTGGAGCCCTTGCGTGCTGTTGAGCACGAAATGTGATTAAATTAAAAGGACTCGAAGTTGAGCCCTTATATGTGAAATTGCATACAGTTTGAGTTGACACGCGGTGTCATAATCCTGGTTTAAGGACAGTGTGGCAGGTCTATGGGCTCGCTAGTCTTCACACTGACGGGAGTTGACATACATACTTTACACGGTTGGGCCTTGGTCCTCGGTGTTTACTTCCCGAAGCACCCTCCGTGCTAGTGGATGGTTGGCCTTGGTCCTTTGGTGATATGTTCACAGAGGCACCTTCCATGCCATGATGATAGGCCAGTTTGGGATATGTTCTTGGTGCACATATACCCAAGACCCCTCTGAGCCATAGTACGCATGTGAGATCCTTTGTTGTGTTCTTAGTATTGAGGCATACAGAGGCCTAGGCTAGGTAGTGTGGATGCCAGCCTAGTAGTGGAGAAGCCCGCTCTACTATCACCGTCTGGCTACGACGGATGACGCCTGAGAGGTTAGCTACCTACTCGAAAAGTGGGAACTACAAGTCTGTGTTTACATAGTAGTTGCTTGCATATGATCATGGGTGAGTCATTGCATTGTATTCATATCATTAAATATATTACATACACAAGATCCTCATCGTATAAGTTTGTATGGGCAATCCTATACGATGAGTTACTTTACTGTTGAGCTGATCCTTAACTTATTTGTCTGTATGGGCATTCATATAAGTTAAGTTACATACTGTCGTAGATTTATACATATATACTACTGTAGATTTTAGAACTGTTAAGTAGGTTGATATACTTAATTGTTGTAGTTTCTTGATATACATTGTTGTTGATTAATCCTTTACCACCTATTTGTACTACTGATTATATATATATATATTTTGTACCCTTGTTCCTTTCTCCACCCGGTACTGATGAGTCGCTGGGGGAGTGGATGTGATAGCCACTTAGTCTTTATGACTTATGGTTTCTACGTCTTCCTTTTTAGGAGGAAACACCACAGACAGAGCATCAATAGGATACGCAGTAGGGCAGTCGGGCTAAGATGACAGGGCCTGAAGTGACGGTGCCATCGCTACCGACTGTGACAGATGTGTATCTATGTGAGATTCATATTGTAGCCTTTTTGGCATGTACTCTAATATTGAAGAAGCCTTACTTCTTTTATTTGATATACAAACTATTTTACTTATGTGTGGATTTGACTTCTATTTTATATTTTTTGTTGAGTTGGAATGGATGATATGTTTAGCCGGCAGGATAGGCATCTTGTAGTATAGGTTTGCCCGTGTGCTAAAGCTACCGCAAGGCGGCTGTTCTGGGCATAAGACTCCCCACATGCCATGTTTTGTGTTTCGGGAGGGGGGGGGGGGTCTTACAACATACACCTAGGACCCAATAGAAATTTGGGTCCTAAGGCAAAGTAAATTGTGTGATACAGGTTAGTTCAAGTGGCCATACCCCTATATGGTACTTGGACAGTGGTTGTTCCATGCACATAACTGGGAAAAGAAGCAACTTGAAGGAGTACACTCTAATGAAAGATGGACCCAAGGTTATCTTTGGAGGTTCAGATAAAGGGGTGACTAGAGGCTATGGTTAGATTACTAATGGCATAGTCACCATCACTAATGTGGCTTATATTGAAGGGTTGCATCACAACCTCATAAGCATAAGCCAACTTTCTAATCTTTGCTATGTTATTGTCTTCTATAAGGATGAGTGCTAGATTAATAGGTCAAGTGATCAAGAGGTCATCTTGACAGGCACTGGGAGTGGAAATGTTTACTGTTTAAAATTTCTTTGTCTAGATATAGACTCTCCTACTTGTCTTGTGGTAAAAGAGAAAGTCTCATATTATGTCCAATGACACAATAGGCTAGCTCATTTGAATTATAAGACTATTGGCAAGCACTTTAGTCAAGAGCTAGTTAGGAATGGTCCTATGTGAAGTGCACTAAGGAGGGTATTTGCTCAGCATGCCAAAAGGGCAAGCAGACCAAAGGCTCCTTCAAGGGCATTAGGACCAAAGACTCTATGAGGTGTTTGTACCTCTTGCATATGGACTTATTTGGTCCTATGCCAGTTCATAATCTTGGTTTGAAATTCTATACCCTTGTGGTTGTTGATGACTATTCCAAGTTTGCTTGGATGTTCTTTCTTAAGAAAAAGAATTAAACCCTTGATATCTTCATCTAGTTATTCAAGCAAATTCAGAATGAGTTTAACAATTCAATGGACAAAATCAGAAGTGACCATGGAATTGAATTCCAGTCGGAAAGCATGACAATGTTCTATGAAGAGCATGTGATTCATCAAGAATTTTCTTCTCCAAGAACTCTCCAGCAAAATGAGATTACTGGTAGGAAGAATAGGACTCTCATAGAGGCTGGAAGAACATTGTTGAGTGATACATCTCTCCTAGAAAATTTCTAGGCTTAGGAATTAAATACAGCATGTCATGTCCTCAAAAGGGCCTCTATAAACAAGAGCCTGATGGAGACATTACTGATACGGACGCCATTAATCCCCGTCTGAGAGAGTTCATCGATTGGGACGATCGCTGCCGCAAGTTTGGGGATGGGATCGACGTCCGCCGCCATTATATAAAAATATATAATTATAAAATAAATAATTATAATTATATATTTTAATAATTTTATTATTTTAGCAATTTTATTTTAAGTATTTATTTCATGTTTTAATTTTCATTTCTTGTGTAATGATGGGTGCTTATAACCATCATGTGTTGTTTTAATTATTTAATTTCATGTGTTATTATGGGTGCATATAACCATCATATTTTCAATTTCAATTTTGAATTTTGAATGGAGGGAGATTGAGTGGTATAGGCTATATATAGTCATGTTATGAAGGATTGATTAGAAAAGAAGAATAAGAAAATAATCCGCCTAAAAATCTTTTTGAGCTCCTCCTTCCCCCTTGGCAAAATTTGGCCACCTCCCTCCCCCTCCTCATCCTCTTGGCCACCGACGTTCTTTCTCTCCCCATCTTAGTGGCTTGGCCACCTTCCCCCTCCCCTCCTCCTCCTACTCCCTTTCTTGAATTCAGCCAAGGCAAGAAGATCATCTTTTGGTGTTCCAACTCCGGCGTTAAGCGATAAAGGCAGACAAGTTTCCTCTCCTTCCGACGTGACTCCGGTGGAGGCGTTGAAGGACGATCCAAGTAGAGAAATCAGAATCATCCATTCTGGTTGGGTAATGAAAAATTACTACCTTTGTGTGTTTCTCTTTCCATGATATTCTTGTGGTTGAAATTCTTGGTGTAGCATTTTGAAGCGTTAAATAATCATGGTTTTCCTTCGATTGGTTTGTGTTTATCTTGATTGATCTTATTTTCGAAAGGCTTGGCGAACCTTCGTTATCTTTTTTTGGGAGAGATCTACCATTTTCCGAATCATTAGTTTTGGTAGATCTCTTTTGGTACAACTTTAGCTCGATCGGACCGGGTTGGTCATTTTAGTTGGAAAGAATATTGGCTTATCGCCTCTATTCGATCCTAATCGGTTTGGGTACCCGTACGCTAGCATATAACTGACAAAATTAATTAACATGGTGCTGCGTAGAACGATTGTGCGAGTATAGGTTTTGGATCGAAGAGAGTTATACGTGCTAGTCCGTAGATCTATTAGGTGTCAATATGCAAGCCTGCATCAATTTGGTATCAGAGGGAGGTTCACGTCAATTTTCTAAATTGGCACCCTCCCACTCATATTAGCACATCGACACGCACTTTGTATGCACGTTTATTTGCCAAAATTACATAAAAGAATTTCCTGGTCTCCCAATAGCAGCCTAAATTTCTTATTTTCTAGCAAAAATAATTTTTTTTTTAATAATCTTAGAATAATTTCCTGTAAGAAAAAAAAATTTATACCCTAGCTACTAGGCGGGAACAATTCCATAATTCCTAGAGTTTAGTGGTTCAGGTTCCTTTTTCATTGCTTGTGCACACATTTTGAGTAGATTTTGTCTTCCCATCACCACTGAATATGGCATATGACGTATATGCTGTCTGGTTAGACTATTCATATGCTAAGTAGATGACTAAGCACACCGCAGCCTTGCTTTCTAATCCCCACACGTATTCTCACACTGACAATGAGATACCAACGTACGATGGTTATGGGAATTCGCAAAAATTTAGGGACTAGCTTAAGTGGGTAGATATTTACTTTGATTATCACGAATGGGATGACCACCAACAGGTTAACATCGCCCAAGTGCGATTAGTAGGTCAAGCCCGCATTTTCTAGTACAACGAAGAGCTTCGTGTTGGTAGTCATAAACATTCTTGGCCGCAAATGCGTAGCCTGCTCTCGGATCAATTTGATCCCGCCTACCTTCACCCTGCTGACACCAAGCCTATGAGTGCGTATCATTATGGCACTAGTTCCATACCTGCCTTTATGAACGACTTTAAACCAAACGCCCAGACCGAGCGGCAGATAACTGATGATTTGGCTACCCTTAAACAAGGGAATAAGTCAGTCTCAGATTATTTGCGTCTTTTTAAGGATTTGATGGTTAGTAGTGGTGTGAAGGAGTTACTAGAGATCACCCTCTCTAGGTTTCGTAAGGGGTTAAACCCTTACATCCAAGGTAAATTACTGTGTTATGGTCACATCGACCTAAACACCACTTTTAATACGGTAATGTAACTTGAGAAGCACCACCTTCCTAGGAATAAAGCTCACTCGTGTCAGACCAGAAAGGTCGTCTTAGGACCACCACCCACCGTTAGGGAAACCTCGCCTAATAGGTCATTTGTTGTGGACTTGATAGATTTTACCACTAGGGTTATGCCTCTATTAGCCTCGACAACTAGGCCCCTTGAGATAGAAACTGATACCCATGTGAATGCTAATGTAGGTGTGATGTTTCATAATCCTGAGGATGACCCTGTAGGTGAGAGTACTCCATTGTGTGTGATAGAGCCTGACGATTCTGATGAGTCTAAAAGTGAGGGAATACTTAGTGACTTAGACGACGATGAATGGGATAATGATAGTCTGATCTGTGAGAGTAGTACATTGCCTATTACTAGCCCTACTAGCGTTGTGACTGATCACCATAGTATTGAGAGCCCTCTCTAAACTACGATCCCCGTCGTGTTAGAGCCTATGATTACACCTACTGATATACCTGAGATATCTGAGGAAACTGTGAGTGAGGATTTCCATATTATTACTTGTAACCCTGAATTAATGGATGTCTCGACTGATTTGGAAGACTCACCTTATGAGAGAAGGTTATGTTTGGATGATTTTAGCGCTGCGAACCCGAACGATTGCTATTTGATGTTATCTCTATTATCTGAAGTTCAAACTGAATTAAAATTTTAGTCGAGTTCGATTTTTCCCATTTCTAAGGCCTGTACTAATTCTGAATTGGATGACGTATCTAATGTGTTGGATGAATTTATATGTGAGAGAGATATACTTTTGGAAGACATTATTGAAGTAGACCCGGATGAGCATCCCTTGATGTTGTCTCCGTTGCGTAAAATTGAATATAATTTTGATTCTCTCTCGGTTTTAGTTCTACCGACTCTCCCACCTGATCTGTTGACTCGTTTAGTGGGTCCTTTAGGACGCGAGTTTGGTATGTTTGATCTATGTCATTTTATGTTGCCAACCCTGTGGGCCCCTCCTTTGGACATGTCTTGTCGTACAAGTTCTAGTGAGTTGTTATATTTTGTAGCCGGTCTTTTCACCGCGCCTCCTGGATTTAATTTCACGTCTCATTTGACTAATTAATTTATCTACGTGTCCGGCTACGGTTCTATCCTCGTCTGTGTCTGATTCTTTGGCTATTGTGCCTCTGTATATGGTGCCTCCTTCACATAGTTATATACCACACCCGATCGCACGCATTTATGCACTGCCTTATGATGAACCTCATTTCCACACATAAGTGACCACGGTTAGGCCTCATGAGTTGTATCGCTCGCACATCTTTTCACACCCGAGAGCGTCCAACTCTGTTATTTATGATGAGCAGTTCTCCTTGGCATATCTTCATGCCAAGCGTGAAAATGATGAATATCAAATTAGAACTGCGCCTTTGGAGCCATTGAAGGTCATCTTTGATGTTAAGGCTCCCTTGCCCCCTGACTTAACCCCTATAGCCTCCGTATTCGGGTTGAGACACGTAGCACATGGGTTCACACCTCGCAGTAACAAGATATTTAGGCGCACTTTTAAGAGATTACTCAATCAAGTCGCGTCTTGTTATTATTTATATGCTTGTTGCTCGCTGAATGAGATCATGTATGGATATAAAGCACAAGTTCCTTTTGACTTGATTTCATTACCACCGTATTATAAGACAAGTCAACTCGTACTAGTTTATGACTCTCATGCTAAAAAATTATATAAGCACATTGGTGAAGCACTAACCATACAAATTACATTTTATCAAATTCATGTTAGCTTAAATAAAAGGGCGTCTCACTATATTGTTGGCGATTTAGTATTGGTGCGTCTCGTCTATAAACGGTTGCCTTTGGGCACTATAGAAAGATGGCGAGTTGGCGAGCTGGGACTTTTATGATATTAAAGAAATTAGGAGAATACGCACATTATTTGAAGTTATCCACTGATTGGGGTATTACCCCTATTTTTAATGTTTCTAATTTAACGCCATATATTTCTCCACCACTTGAATTATCTGCCTGTCTGTTTGGGTCCACTATGTTTTTTTATGGTTTGGGTAGTGAGTTTGTGCCTGGATCGCTCTCTTCATCGATCTTCACTGGAGGTACATTGGTAGTTGATGTAGAAACTTATTTTCCTTTATTGCCTAATGCTTTTCCAAGGTTCCCCAGGAACATCTTCTTGCATGACAGGATACTCCAGGTTGAAGTGCTCTCCTCGACTTGTGGTGATGATTGCGGTTACTTGATTCGATGGCGTGATCATTCAGCCTCTGATGACTCTTGGGTTCTTGGATCGGAGGTGGCTCTTTTAGATGTTACTCTCCCGCGCTGGTGCATTCAAACCAACTAATCGGTGATGAGTACTTTTGAGCGGGGGAGGATTGATGGAGATGTTGCTGACACGGTCGCCATTGAACCCCGTTTGAGAGAGTTCTCGATTGGGACGATCGCTGCAGCAAGCTCGAGGATGGGATCGACGTCCACCGCCATTATATTAAAATATATAATTATAAATTAAATAATTATAATTATATATTTTTAATTATTTTATTATTTTAGCAATTTTATTTTAAGTATATATTTCATGTTTTAATTTTCATTTCATGTGTAATGATGGGTGCTTATAACCATCATGTGTTCTTTTAATTATTTCATTTCATGTGCTATGATGGGTGCATATAACCATCATATTTTCAATTTCAATTTTGAATTTTTAATGGAGGGAGATCGTGTGGTGTAGGCTATATATAACCATGTTATGAAGGATTGATTAAAGAAGAAGAATTAAAAAATAATCCCCCTAAAAATCTTTTTGAGATCCTCCTTCCCCCTTGGCAAAATTCGGGCACCTCCCTCCCCCTCCTCCTCATCTTGGCTGCTGGCCTTCTTTCTCTCCCACTCTTAGTGGCTCGGCCACCTTCCCCCTCCCCTCCTCTACCTACTCCCTCTCTTGAATTCAGTCAAGGCAAGAAGATCATCTTTTTGTGTTCCAACTCCGGCGTGAAGCGACGAAGGCGGACAACTTTCTTTTCCTTCCGACGTGACTCCGGTAGAGCCGTTGAAGGGCAATCCAAGTAGAGAAACCAGAATCATCCATTATGGTTTGGTAACAAAAAATTCCTACTTTTGTGTGTTTCTCTTTCCTAGATATTCTTGTGGTGGAAATTCTTGGTGTTGCATTTTGAAGGGTTAAATAATCGTGGTTTTTCTTCGATTGGTTTGTGTTTATCTTGATTTATTTTATTTTCAAAAAGCTTGGCGAACCGTCATTATCTTTTTTTGGGAGAGATCTACCATTTTCCGAATTGTTCATTTTGGTAGATCTCTTTTGGTACAACTTTCGTTCAATCGGACCAGGTTGGTCCTTTTAGCCGGAAAGAATATTAGCCTATCGCCTCTATTCGATCCTAATCGGTTTTGCTACCTGTACGCTAGCATATAATTGATAGAATTAATTAACATGGTGTTGCGTAGAACGATTGTGCGAGTATATGTTTTGGATCGAAGAGAGGTATACGTGCTAGTCCGTAGATCTATTCAGTATCAATGTGAAAGCCTACATCAGAGCCACAAGAAGACTCCCTAAGAGATCTTGAAAGGCAGAAAACCAAACCCGAGCTATCTCAAAATCTTTAGTAGTAAGTGTTATGTGCTTCACAATGGGAAATCCTATGTGACTAAGTTTGCTGTCAAGTCCTTTGATGGGATTTTAGTTGGGTACAACAATCATAACAAAGCCTATAAGATCTACAACTTAAAGGGCCAAGTTATAGAGGAATCAGTTCATGTTCTCTTTGATGAGTCTACTATGATTAACAGTGAGCTTCCAAACTCCTCTTCTAGTACTGCAGGTACAGAATAGATGATGGACAAGCTGACCATCAAAGAAGTAGCTCCAATTATCCAAGAAGGAATGAACATTCCAGCATATGGACTACAAGACACAAGTGAGGTGGATGAAGATCTGTAAGAAGCGGCCCCTGTAGCTAATGCTGAAGCCTGACTACCTCCTATAGTAAAGCATCTAAGGGAACATCTAAGACACCAGATTATTGATGATTCCATCCAAGGAGTAGTGACCAGGAGCAGAAGTGTCAACACAACACTATACTCAAGCTTCCTGTCACAGGTTGAGCCAAGGAAATTTGAAGAGGCCAACATAGATCAGTTCTAGATTGTTGTTATGCAAGAAAAACTGAACCAGTTTAAAAGATGTAAGGTCTGGAAGCTAGTTCCCAGACAACAAGGTCATAATTTGATTGGTTTCAAGTGGATTTATAGGAATAAACTTGATGAAAATGACATTATTATTGTTGTTGTATAGACCTGGGCGGACAGGCGGCTAAGACTGGCGGTTTGGTAGCCGGGCGGTCAGCCCGGCTAATCTCTGTGTTGCAGTATAGACCTTGGCGGACAGGCGGCTAAGACTGGCGGTTTGGTAGCCGGGCGGTCTGCCGGCTAATCTCTGGGATCTCGGTGGTCGGCTGCGTGTTCTCTGGTGGTGACCGGGCGGTTAGTGCCTACTAACCGCACGGTTAGGCGGTCTCCTGGGCGGATTGGCGGTTAGCTTTGTAGATGATGTTTTTGTGTATTTAATCCCACATTGGGTATTTGTATTCTCTCCCATCTCCTCCATTCTATATAAGGGAGGCTATACCTTTGTAATACTTACTTTTTTGGATAATAAAAATTGCATTCTCCACTTTCCGGTTTCTATATTTCTATTCGCACATGGTATCAGAGGACCCGATCTATTCCTCCTGATTGCGTTTTTTTCTGTCCGTGCGACCTCTGCCTACTCGCCGCGGCCTGTCTTTCAGCTCGCGCGAGCTCTCTTCTCCCGTGGATTCTTCTATCCTCCTCTTCTATTCGCGCGGTCTGTCTGCTAGCCGCCCGACTTCTCTCCCTCTGTTTGGTTCTGTGGCTTGGTCGTGGCCTCTCTGGCCGCTGGTGTCTACCATCGTGACCGCTGCAGATCTTTTTCTTCCTATCCGCGCGATTTCTCTCTGTTCGCGCGAGTTCTTCCTTGTTTAGGCGGCCTCTCTGCCCTTCTTGCCACTAGTGTGCTGACCCCGTGACCGTTGCAGCTTCTTCTCTCTGCCCGCCGCGGTTTGCTTTTTGTCCGCGCAGCTTCTTCTTCTTCTTCGCGCTCGGTTTCCCTTGTTAACCGTGCGGCTTCTCTTCTTGTGCTTCGCAGCTTGGTCGTGGCATTGCTTGCCGCTGGTCTAATTGTGACCGCTATGAACTCTTCCTTCCTTTGCTCGCCCGGTCTCTCCTCTTAACCGCGCGACCTCTCTTCCAGGATGACCAATTCTGATGGCTCCACCTCGTCTACTATCGTTGTCCCACCGCCTCCTCCTCCTCCTCCTGCTTCCGGGAATCTTGGCACCGTCTCTAAGCTTCTGTGGCCCAATTATCCCGACTGGAGTGTCTCATTCACTTTTCTTCTCCGCTCTCAGTGCAAGCATCATCATCTTACCGATGACCCTCCGCCTGCGGACTCTGCCCAGTTTACTGACTGGGATGTGAATGATGCGCTGGTTCGTACTTGGCTGGCGAACAGCCTGTCCGATGAATGTCTTCCTGTCATCCATCATGATGAGACGGTAAAACAAGCTTGGAATCACTTGGCCGCTCTCTACTCCAAGGGGGGACAAACATCTCGCATCTATAATCTCTATGCGGATCTCTTTGCTCGCCAGTCCATGTCCCCTCCTGCAGCTTACCAACAAGTCCAAGGCCTTGGAGCTGAGATTCTACAAAATCGTCCTCTCTTGGCAGATGTGGCCACTCAGCTGAAGCACTTCCAGGAACTCCTAGTGGTCTGTTACCTTCTGCGGCTTCCGGACTCATATGATATGATCCGGCAGCAAATTCTTGGAGAGGCTGAGTCTCCTACCCTGGATGCTACTGCTGCCCGCATTGCCATTGTTACCTCTCTGCTCCAACGCCCCTTGCTTGCCGCTCCTCCGGCTCCGGATGCCTATGCCCACCAGGCTCATCGTGGTGGATTTAGTGGTCGTGGTAACCACTCTGGCGGGCGTGGCCCTTCTCGCTACCTCTGTACTCATTGTGGCCGCCCAGGACACTTGGTTGACCGCTGCTGGACAAAGCATCCACATCTTCGTCCCGCTGGTGATACTCCTACTTCTTCCAAGCCATCTGCCTCCGTGGCCACGACTTCAGGTAGTGCCCACGTGGTTACCCAAGGTAAATGGCTAATCGACTCTGGCGCCACTAATCATATGATGGGCAATCCTCAGTGCTTTTCTCTCTTAGAAACACATGATCGGTTGCCCCCTGTTCTCGTTGCGGATGGTTCTCCCTCTCCGGTGCATGGAACGGGAATGGTTCAAGTTACTCCGTCCCTTCGCCTGGCGGATACTCTTTATGTGCCCAAGTTTCCGTGCAATTTATTGTCGGTTACTTCTCTTTGCAAGCAACTTCAGTGTTCGGTAACATTTACTCCTTCTTCTTGTTCGTTTCATGACCCGGACTCCAAGCGGACGATTGCTACTGGGACTGAGAGGGGCGGTCTCTACTTCCTTGATGATGTATCTGCTCTTACCGTCTTCTCTCCCGCTTCTACAGATCTTCTTCAGTGGCACCTTCGCCTGGGGCATCCTCCCTCGCATCTCATCCACCAACTGTTTCCTCACCTACCTTAGCAGGACTCTCCTATCAACTGTGATGCCTGTGAACTGGGCAAGCATCACCGTTCCCCCTTTCCTCCTAAGAAAGGTCGTGGCTCTTCCAAGCCGTTCGACCTTATTCACTCTGATGTTTGGGGACCTTCCCTTACCCTCACCATCGGGCGTGGAAGTTCCTATTTTGTAACCTTTATTGATGATTATTCTCGATGTACGTGGGTGTATCTATTAAAGGATCGCTCCGAACTTTTTTCTGTATGGACGTCATTTTATTATATGATTAAAAATCAATTTGATGCTTCTGTCAAAATTTTTCGCTCTGATAATGCAAAAGAGTATCTGAGTAGTGATTTCGCTTCTTTCTGTATGCAACATAGCATCATTCATCAAACTAGCTGCATCTATACCTCCCAGCAAAATGGGGTGGCGGAACGTAAAAACCGTCACCTCCTCGATGTCGCTCGCACTCTCATGACGCAGATGCAGGTTCCTCGTAGCTATTGGGGCTACGCGGTCCTCATCTCCTGCTACCTCATCAATCGCATTCCCTCCACCGTCCTCAAAGGCAAAACCCCTTTTTCCATCCTCTATCCCTCCAAGGACCCCTTTCCATTACCACTCCGCATTTTGGGTGCACTGCCTTTGTTCATAGCCCTGCCGCAACTCGCGACAAATTGTCCCCTCGTGCTACGAAGTGTATCTTTTTGGGTTACTCCACAACTCAAAAAGGTTACTGCTGCTTTGACCCTGTTCATCGCAAGCAGTTCGTCTCGGCGGATGTGACATTCTTTGAGAATGCCGCCTACTTCTCTTCTGATCTCCCACAGGTCGATGGATCGAACCTCCCTCTTCCTCCTATCGACTCGACCTCTCCACCCATTCTCTCCACCACATCCACTCCTCTTGAGCTTCCTCCATCCCCACCTCCACCAGCCGCTCCTTCTCTTGATCATGATCCTTCTCCCTCGTCCCCTCAGCCGTCTCTCTCTTCTCCCGGGCCAGCTATCTCCGCCACAGATGCACCGGCGACTGAGGACCACGAGGACCTGGAGCTGCCCATTGCCCTTCGCAAAGGGGTTCGGACGTGCACCCAGCACTCGCTGGCAGCTGTTATTTCTTATGATCGGCTAACACCTTCTCGCAGGGACTTCACCCTAGCCATCTCCGCGACTTCCACACCTCGCACCTACCAGGAAGCCCTTGATATTCCTCACTGGAAGGCTGCCATGGATGACGAGATTGCTACTCTCTCTGACCGGGGCACCTGGACCCTTGTGCCTCCTCCTTTTGGCACGGATGTGGTTGGTTGTCGCTGGGTGTTTGTCGTCAAGTTCCATCCTGATGGCAGTGTGGACCGGTACAAAGCCCGTCTTGTTGCAAAAGGGTTTACTCAGACCTATAGTGTTGATTACTTTGACACGTTCTTGCTAGTTGCTCGCCTCAGCACCATTCGGGTCCTTTTATCGGTGGCGGTCAACAGGGATTGGCCTATTTCGCAGTTGGACGTCAAGAATGCCTTCCTCTATGGTGACCTTCATGAGGACGTCTACATGGAGCAACCTCCTGGGTATGTTGCTCAGGGGGAGACTCAAGTATGCCGGTTGAAGAAGGTCATCTATGGCCTAAAGCAAAGTCCCAGGGCGTGGTTCGATAAGTTCAGTAGCATCGTTGGGGCTATCGGTTTCACCAGGAGTTCGGCTGATCACTCCTTGTTCATTCGCAAGACATCTTCGGGTCTGGTTGTGCTAGCTGTTTACGTGGACGATATTCTTCTTACTGGCGACGATCAAGTAGGTGTAGCCTTGACGAAGGTCCATCTCTGCCAACACCTAGTCACGAAGGATATGGATTCTCCAAAATACTTCTTGGGAATTAAAATCTCTCGGAAACCGTGTTCCTTGGTTCTCTCCCAACGGAAGTATGCTCTTGATTTGTTGAAAGAGGCAGGATTGATGGGTGCTAAACCTGCCCGGTGTCCCATGGCTCCTAGAGAAGACAAGACATGGACAGACTAATCACCACCTCTATTAGATACTACGAGGTATCGGCATCTTGTTGGCAAACTCATCTACCTTACGGTGACCAGACCAGACATCTCCTATGCAGTGGGAAAGGTCAGCCAGTTTATGCAGTCGCCTAGGGAGTGTCATCTTCAATCCGCTCTAAGGATATTGGAGCATGTGAAGTCCGCACCTGGGAAAGGTCTTCTCTTTTAGAAAAACGGTCACCTAAGAGTCGAAGCGTACTCCGACGCTAGCTATGCGGACGACAAAGGGGATCGCAAGTCAACTTCCGGATTTTGCACGTTTGTTGGAGGAAACTTGGTTAGCTGGAAGAGCAAGAAGCAGTCAGTAGTCTCCAAGTCTAGTGCGGAAGCAAAATATCGTAGCATGGCATCAACCACGTGTGAGTTAAAATGGTTGCGGGCTCTCATGTTGGATCTAGGAGAGGTCTACAACTATCCACTTCCCATGTTCTGCGACAACAAAGCTGCGATCTACATTTCTAAAAATCCGGTCTTCCATGAGCGAACAAAGCACATAGAGGTTGATTGTCACTTCATTCGAGAAGAAGTGTTGAAGAACCAGATTTGCACTCCGTTTGTTACCTCGGAGAAAGAGCTGGCAGATATATTCACAAAACCTGTGTCCGCCTCTTTCTTCCACATTTGCAGCAAGCTAGGCATGATTGACATCTATGCTCCAGCTTGAGGGGGAGTGTTGCTGTATAGACCTGGGCGGACAGGCGGCTAAGACTGGCGGTTTGGTAGCCGGGCGGTCAGCCCGGCTAATCTCTGTGTTGCTGTATAGACCTTGGCGGACAGGCGGCTAAGACTGGTGGTTTGGTAGCCGGGCGGTCTGCCGGCTAATCTCTGGGATCTCGGTGGTCGGCTGCGTGTTCTCTGGTGGTGACCGGGCGGTTAGTGCCTACTAACCACACGGTTAGGCGGTCTCCTGGGCGGATTGGCGGTTAGCTTTGTAGATGATGTTTTTGTGTATTTAGTCCCACATTGGGTATTTGTATTCTCTCCCATCTCCTCCATTCTATATAAGGGAGGCTATACCTTTGTAATACTTACTTTTTTGGATAATAAAAATTGCATTCTCCACTTTCCGGTTTCTATATTTCTATTCGCACAATTATTAAGAACAAGGCAAGGCTAGTAGCTAAGGGGTACATGCAAGAAGAAGGTATTGATTTTGATCAAACCGTTGCCCTAGTAGCAAGAATGGAGACCATCAGACTATTCCTTGTATATGCTGCACACAAGGGATTCAAGGTCTACCAGATGGATGTGAAGTCAGCCTTCCTGAATGCTAACTTAAAAGAGGAAGTCTATATTTAGCAGCCTCGAGGTTTTGTTGTTCCTAACTCACCTAATTCTGTTTATAGACTTAGGAAAGCTCTATATGGGCTAAAGCAAGCTCATAGAGCTTTGTATGAGACATTGTCTAGCTTCCACATTGAGAACAAATTCTCAAGGAGGAAGATAGATAAAAACCTATTCCAAAGGTAATCTAAGGGTAAGATCATCCAAGTCCAGATATATGTAGATGACATTATCTTTAAATCTACTGATGACAACCTTTGTAGAAAGTTTGCCAAACTTATGCAAGGGAAGTTTGAGATGATCAGTATGGGTGAACTCAAGTTCTTCTTGGGTCTCCAAGTTAGACAGACTGATGATGGCTTTTTCATATCCTAGTCTAAGTTTACCAGGGTGTTAATCAAGAAGTTTGGTATGGTGAATTCCTCCACCAAGAAAACTCAAATGGGGTCAAGTATGTCTATAGACAAAGATGAAGCAGGGAAACCTACTAATGAAACTTTGTATAGAGGGATAATTGGCTCCCTTATATATCTAACAACAAGTAGGCCAGACATCATATATGCTACATATGTTTGTGCTAGGTATCACTCTTGCCCTAAAGAATCTCACTAGCCAGCTGCAAAGAGGATTTTGAGGTATCTTATGGGCACACCAGATCTCGGCCTATGGTACCCTAGGAATGGGGAGTTTAAACTAACAGGCAATTCAAATGCAAATTTTTGCAGGCTACAAAGAGGACAGGAAGAGCACTTCTGGAACCTGTCAATTCTTTGGAGGAAGACTAGTGTATTGGAGCAACAAGAAGCAAACAAGTGATGCAATCTCAACTGCAGAGTCAGATTACATCTCAATAGATAGTTGTTGTGCTCAGTTGCTATGGATCCATCATCATATCTAGGATTATAACCTCAAGATAAGTAGAAGTCTCTTATATTGTGATTCTAATAGTGCCATATCAATTTCTTGGAATCCTGTCTCGCAAAACAGGACTAAGCACATTGAGATTAGATGTCATTTCATTAGGGAGCATGTGGAATGTGAAGATATCAACCATGAGTTTGTCCCTAGAGACAAGCAAGTGGCTGACATCTTCACTAAGCCAATAAATGAAACAAAGTTCAATACCTTCAAGTTTGAATTGTGTATGTTGAACCTGATATAACTTCAGTTGCTCCTTATATTGTTTCAGGTTGTATTCCTTCTTATAGGAGGACAAGTACTTCAGTGAATTGAAGATTTGTGAAGTTATATATCTTGAGTGGTATCGTGCTAGTTGAAGTACTATCAAGATGGTATAGACTAAAGTGGCTATCAGGAAGCATGATAGAGGATTCTTCAGTTGAGGGGGAGTAAGTCGAGCACTGCTCCAGTACTCTCAAGTGTTTTAACTACTACTTGTCTGTACTCAAAAAGGGGGTGTAGATAATCAGAGGATCCCTTACGATTTACAAAAGTCAAAAAGTTGGAGGAGAAGGATATAATCTAGTATCAGAGGGTATCAGAGGATAGGAGGAGAAGGATACACGTGGTATCAGAACTATGAGAAGGATATGATCAATTTGATCAAGACCAGGTAGCAACAATTCAGGGAGAGCAGGTGTGATGATGATCACCCTTCAGGCAAGGAAGTGTGCTAACTAAAACTTTCTCTCTTGTTTTAAGTTTTCCAAGTTAATGCTCTACTACTGCATATGGTAGTGTATGTCATTGGCTCAATTGATTGAGGATTTTGACATCTTCAAATAGGGGGAGATTGTTGGGTCCATTGCCCACAATGTCCCAGATTTGAAGAAGTCCATCACGTTAATGATGTACATGAAATTTTATTTTATGTATGCTTAAGTTCATACATGCAGGTTATTCCTTGAAACATTGATAGGACAGGTATTCCAAGTGATGTGACAGGTGGTCACAAAGTGAAGCTGTTGGATAGGCTGAAAATCGCCTAAGTCCATAGGCATTGAGTGAAGTCTACTCACTTAATGCCAGGTGAGTAAAAGCATTGAGTATGGCTAAGACAGTCAAAGCCAAATAATTGGCAAGATGAAAATGTGGCTAAGTCCACAGGCATTGATTAAAGTCTACTCACTCAACGCCACACATCAAAAAGCTCTGAGATAGGCTAAGACAATCAAAGCCAAACAATTTGCAAGACAAAAATGTGGATAAGTCCACAAGCATTGAGTGAAGTATACTCCCTCAATATCATACAACAAAAAGCTATGAGACAGGCTAAGGAAGTGAAAGCCTAAGAAGAAACAAGGAGAAATGTGGTTAAGTCCACTAGGGTTGAGTGAAGTCTACTTACTCAACGTCATACAATAGAAATCATTGAGTATAACTCAGACAATCAACGCAATAGAAAATCTATGTAAATATTTGACTTAGTCCACATGCATTGAGTGAAGCTTACTCACTCAACGCCATGTGATAAAAACCGGTTAATGAACCTTAGTCAGTCAGAGACTGTGATTTCATCGAAATTTGGCTAAGTACAAATGCGTTGAGTGAAGCTTACTCACTCAACGCAAAGTCACAAAACTTTTTTAAGTTTGGCATTGAGTGAAGGTTGCTCACTCAAAGCCTAATGGCAGAGAGAATTTTCTAAGTGTTTTGGTGTTGAGTGAAGGTTTCTCACTCAACGTCTAGTTACATAAAATTTGTCTAAGTGTTTTGGCATTGAGTGAAGCTTACTCACTCAACGCTTTTTCTAAAGATAATTGATTTTGCCTAAGTCTACAGATGGTGACGTCAGTAAAGTCAACAAGTCAAATGAGTTCAAATTAAGTGCGAGAAAGCTACAGAACACGACAAATACTGTCGGAGGCCTACTGTATGTCTTCTTTCATTAAAGCAAGGTGCAGCTGTCTACTACAGGTGGTCCCCACCGCTTCTTGGAGCCATTGATCGGCGAAAGATATAAAGGGACAGCTTCAGATGTTGAACTCAACTTTTAGTGTTTGATTCAAAGAGAGAAAAGAGCGGCTGGACTTCATCTTCCTCGTCATTGCTCCCGAGAAAAGCTTGAAGTCGACCGGAAGAACGAAAAAGTTCAGTTAGTTGAAGCTTTACTTTTGAAACAACAAGTTTAAAAATACTTTTGATAAAGAAAGATAGGAGATCCTTCAGTCTTCTGGAGGTTTAGTTAGCTATTTGAAGAACTCAAGACCTAGTTGTCCTTCAGTCTTCTACAACAAGTTTAGAAATAATATTCTGAGTTACTTCCAGCTGAGGTAACCTTTTCTTGAAGAATATCTTCCTACTTCTGTGAAGAAAGATAGAGCTGAGATAACTCAGCTCTATTAGTTGACACAGAGAAATTTATCAGTGTGAAATAAAATAAAACCATTGTATTTCTGCAAGATTCTTTTGGATCTGAGCTATAGGGCTCTTGAGCCTGAGGTAGGGAAAATTTTCCTGAGGTAGGAGAGTTATTGTTGGTACCCTAGTTTTGATTTGAGTTCAGTCTTCTCTTTTAGTCTCTTGACCCAAGATTTATCTATGGTCAAAGGTTAGTTTGCTCTAGTTTAGTCTTGTCACTTTTCCAGATGAAAATTTGGTTAAGTTGTTTTTCGTTCGACTATGGTCGAACGTCGCTCGACTATCGTCGATCAGCCGTTCAACGATCGTCTTCCTGATAGCTCGACTATCTGCTTGATAGGTCGACTATCTATTCTCTTTGATAGTTCAACTATCTGTTGATAGGTCGACTATCTGTTTTGCTTTGATAGTTCGACTATCTGCTTGGATAGTTCAACTATCTGATAGTTCGACTATCTGTTTGATAGGTCGACTATCTGTTTTTCTTTGATAGTTCGACTATCTATTGATAGGTCGACTATCTGTTTTGTTTGGTAGTTCGACTATCTGTCTTGATAAATCGACTATCTGATAGCTCGACTATCTGTCCTGATAGTTCGACTATCTGCTGTGGTAGTTCGACTATCTTCTTTGATAGTTCGACTATCTGGATCGTTCGACTATCTGTCTGATAGGTCGACGATCTTCGTGCCTCGTTCGACGATCTCCGAGGGTCGTTCGACGTTTTGCTATATGTCTTGAATAATTTTGTCATCTTCTATGATGTGATTTATTTCATATTTATTTTGGCATATTTTATAAAAGATTATTTGAATAAATTTATGATATTATTTCCATGCAATATCTGCTCCATTCCTTATGCATGAGCTAATCTTTTTCTGACAAAGTTGTTTGTCTTATTAGCTGAGATATGATTTCTGCTTTATCTACCAGGCTGTCCTTTATAGCCGTTAGACTCAAAAAGTCTTCCTTGGCCGTAAAGAGTCTCTTCTGATGTGACTTTCTCTAGTATTATTTTATCAGAGTTACTTGCAGCTTCTTAGAAAGCTTTATCCTCTTATAGGATATCTGTCTGTAGTGTTTTGTTTTGCTTTATGCTATTTGCAGCCCAGCTTGCAGATTTCAGTGGAAGACAATATTCAAACTCAAATGAGAGCCGTTGCTGCTGCTGCTATATAAAGAACTCTTTGGAGAAAGAAATTAACTAGTTCACATAGCCAAAAAACCAGTTCATTCAGGAAAAGGAGTTTCAAAAGCTAATAGCAGCATTCAAGCTTACAACTTACAACTGCTCTCAGCTCGTTCACATCTAACTGAGAAGAAGTTTTAGTTCTTCACTCTTCTTCAACCTGAGTTCTCCTGCCTCCAGGAAGATTTTCACTCAGAGCTTTTTGAAGAAGAAGAAGAAGATAGCAACGGCAAAGATCGGATCTCACAATTATGTTTCAGGAGATATTTTTAGATTGATGACAATAGTTATTTGCAGAAAAAGGATGAACTGGAGAATAGTTCTTTTTGACAAAATAATGGCCATCTTCACGACACCCAACATTGGGAGAATCATTACACTCTACCTCAACCCACTACACAAGAATTAATTTGATATTTCCACTGGTATGCAGATTCATCACCCTAAGAAGATGTGTGCTTCAATTTTTGCTAGATGGGAATGAAGAATTCCCAAATAAGTGGCAGAGAGGGAAATGGGTGAATGTTCTGGTATGCAGGAGAGACCTAACCTTGCATCCATAGAGAAGGATGTGCCTTCACCCCCAATAAAGCAACTTATAATGTTGGTGCAGTATTGAGGGGGAGAACAAAGAAGATATAGCTGATGATATTGCTGAATTAATTATTGTTCAACAAGAATCCCATGCTGAAGAGGAAGTCCTGGTTGAGAAAGAATTTCCAGCAGAAGCTGATGGGGAGCTATTAGTACAAAGCTCTCTCTAAGAGGACCTCAGTACTGTAAGATCCCTGGTGAGGGGAAGGTTGCTGCAGAGCTTGCTATTTAAGAGCATCTGTGGACAAATCTTGCACTAACTCTGGTAAAAGGAAAATAAATTGATGCTGAGCCTGAGTTTGTGGTGTTCAAATCTGCTCCATCTACTCCACCAGCCAACTCTAGTACTAACTTTGAATCAAACTCTTTTGGATTTCAGGAGACCAAATCTTACGGTGAGAGTGCCCCTTCTTTAGATTATTCTTCGTTAAAGTCAATAGAAGCCTTGCTAGTAAAAAAGAAAGACCACTTTGACTTTTCAATGAAATAAGTTTATCGCAAAGTGGGTCAAGTGGAAAAAGATCTGAATAATGGACTGTCTTAGGTAAATGAAAATATGGACTAGCTATAGAATTTCTTGACTGGCTTTCTGACAATGTGGGAAAGCTATAGACCATGTAATTTTGGGCGTTGGTCATATTTGCAATGAGGCAGTTTGTAAGACCCCCTCCCAGAACACAAGACACGACACGAGAGGGGTCTTATGCCCAAAACAGCCGCCTTGGGGTAGCGCTAACACTCGGGCTAGCCTGTACCAGAAGACGCCTATTCAGCCGGCTACAACCAATATCAATATATATATGCCAACCCAACCAAAATAATATAAGAAATCAAATCCACACAAGCTATAAGTCCAAAAGCACAGTAATAGAGAAGCTAAACATGCTTCTACAAAATAAGAGTACAACTATAAAATTGCCCCGAAGGGCTACAATAAACCCTAATATTCTCACATATGCAACAGAAAGTAGTGACGACACCGTCCCATCAGGCCCGGACGTCCTGGCCTGGCTAATCGGCTCCATGACCTGTTGTTCCATCTGCGGGATTTCCTCCTAAAAAGGAAGAAGTAGCAACTGTTAGTCCTAAATACTAAGTGGCTTCACATCCGCTCCCCCGGCGACTCCTTGGCACCGGGCGGAGAAATAGACAGTGTACAATATATGTATATAAGCAGGAGAATAAACAAGAAAGTGGTATAACATGTAGTAAGATATTCTAACATTTCTACCATCTATCACAGCATATGAATATAGAGTTATAACAGAAAGTAACTCAACTTATATGGGGTCCCATACAAGCATATAAGTTGAGGGTCGTTCAGCAGTAAGTAACTCATCGTATAGGAGTGCTCATACAAACTTATATGATGAGGGTCTTGTGTATGTAATGAAGTGCAATGTTATGTATGCAATGCAATGACACACCCATGATCATGCACATGCATTTGCTATGTCGACACAGACTAGTAGTTCCCACTTTTCAAGCAAGTAGCTAACGTCTCAGGTGCCAACTTTCGTGGCCAGACGGTGACAGTAGAACGGGCACTTCTACTACTAAGTTGGTATCCACACTACTTCACTTAGGCCTGCGTATGCCTTAATGCTAAGAACACAACAGCGGAGCCCATGCGTATTACGGCCCAGCGGATTCACTTGGATAGATGTGCACCAAGATCCTAGCCCCATACTGTCCTATGTGTGGTATGAAAGGAACCTCGGAAATAAGCACAAGGGTCAAGCCCAACCGTTTACTTGGTACAGATTGCACCCCGGGACATGAACACCGAGGTACAAGCCCAACCACCCAAAGTCTATCTATCAACTCCCATCGGTGTGATGATTGGCGAGCCCGTAGACCTGCCACACTATCCTTAACCCAGGATTATGACACTGCGTGTCGAATCACACCGCATGCCAATCCACAACACCGTGGCATGGAAGGAGCCTCGGAGAAAGCACGAGGACAAAGCCCAACCATCCACTTGACACGGATAGAGCCCCAGAACATGAACACCGAGGGATAAGCCCAACCGTCCAACTTTACTCATCTCAACACCATCCCGACTAGTGACGGCTAACGCCGCACTTACAAACTTCCACAATGCTACCTGTAGGGAGACGACTCTCTAAGCATTGGACTAACAAATTGTATTCTATCAATTAAACATACATATGGCCATAGTTTTTCATCTATATGTCATACCGAATGATTTCAACATCATATAACAAAATGCGCATAAATGATAATCTACCAATTTATATCAAGTCATTTCATTCAATTCAAGCTTGATTCACAACTCGTTATACGAATTCAAATTAACAAACTTCAACCTTCATAACACTACGATGGTTATCATAAAAAATTTCACTCGAACCTCGAATTAGATTGCAACATTAATTCCACCGAATCTAAATCCATGTTATACACTACCCAGAAATTTAGGTGCAGAATAAATCTGGATAGCAACATCAATCGAAGATTCCCGTGGCTACAGGAATCCGGTGAGTGCGTGTAACCCCTCGATGGAAAGGTCTTTCCATCGACTAACCTTTCATGTTCAGCCTGAAACCCAGATAAGGCTATAACACACATGAAATTGGCTCCAAAGCCTGCAGCGTACAAAATATAATTTCGGTGCGCTTAGCTTACAACCCTTACTTCGATCCGACATTCCCGTGGCTATAGACTTCACCCGAAGGAGTCTAATAACTAGTTGGAAAGTTAATTTCAAGGGCTTCAAATTTATTGTTCAGTCTAAAGCCCAGATCGGAACATTTCTTGCCTGAAAATAGCAAAGAAGGTCGCTGCGTACAGAACACAGATTCTGCACGCATCTTGAAGCGGAATGAAAGTCATCAGTTCATCTTCCTCCTCAAGCCGATCACCCCAAATCGCAACCAGAAGTTCCTCCACCCTTATTCTCCCTCTCAAGGCCATTCCTCTTCATGAATCCACCCCCTTCATCACTTTGAAGAAGGGGAGGTTGAAGATGACTAGTCATTAGAACATAAGTTTTAGATAGGCCTTCCTAAGAAACCTTATCCTCACACATCAAGACTCATTTGAGTCGATGTCTCGCCTAAGAATATCTAAGGATCTAGCACCAAGGGAGAGGGGAGGAAGCTCACCTCATTTCCAGCGGTACCAACATTTCCGATCATGGATCTTATCATCCTCCTCGGCGGCATCGCTTTTTCCTTAATGGCGGTGGCGTTTCTCCTCCTCCAAGGTTTGCTCCAGCAAGATATCCTCCTCCAAGAAGTTCTCTCAGGAAAAAGGGCTGGAATGAAGAGTGAAAACAGCTAGGGTTTCACTTTTTCCTTTTTATACAAAAGTGACACGGGTAAGGACACGACCGTGTCCTTACCCGTGTCATGCTCTGGCGAAACGGCTCGACTGTCATTTCATGCTCCTATACGGGTACTGATATGCCCTTGTCTGTACCCGTGTCCAAGTGACATGGTCGTGGTTCTGGCCGTGTCGACACCAGTGTCCTGCTCGGGGCACTGCTCATTTTGTTTACCTTGGAGCACACGGGTAGGGACACGCCCGTGTCTCTACCCATTTCCTTCTCTAGCCAGACTCAAAGTCATGGCACTCAAAGCCATGGCACTCAACGCCATGGAACACAGGTAGTAACACGCCCGTGTATCTACCCGTGTCCTGCTCGGGACAAAACACTCAATGCCATTTCACTCAAAGCCATGGTCACTCAACGCCACTGAACACGGGTAAGGACACGCCCGTGTCCCTACCTGTGTCCTTCTAGGGACACACCACTCAAAGCCATTTCCCTCAAAGCAACGGTCAATCAACGCCACTGAACATAGGTAGGGACACGCCTGTGTCCTTACTCATGTCATACTCAACACAATTTTCAACATATTTCCTTGTTCTCCGCGAGTGCGCACCTGATCGCCTTCACCCCCATAAGCCTACACCAGCTCTCCTGACACCAAAAACACACACAAGGGGCCCAGCGCGAATAGGAACGTTATAAATCTTATAAACAAAATAAAAGATTTCGTCCCCAAAATCAGGCTAAGGCTATGAGGAGTGAAGCATACAGAAAATAAAATATGCGTTTAAATAAAATTACCTGGAGAAAACAACTCCGGGTAGCGTCTTTGCATCAAATCCATTGGCTCCCATGTGAATTCCTCCTTTCCATGATTAGACCATTGCACCTTTACCAAGGGAACACTTTTGCGGCGCAAGGTTCTTATCTCATTGTCTACAATCCGCACCCGCTCCAGTCGCACAGACCTATCAGATGCCACAACACCATTAGTTGTGGGGATGTATTGATCGGGCCGCAACAGCGCCTTCCGAAACGACGACACATGGAACACGTCATGGAGATTCTCTAACTCGGGCGGTAGCTCCAACGGATAGGCTAATGGTCCAACCCTTTCCAGTATAGTATAAGGACCCACATACCTCGGGCTGAGCTTCTTCACACCACGCACCCGTGACACTCCATGCATCGGCTGAATTTTCAGAAACACTTTATCACCCACTTGAAACTCCACTAGACGGTGGCTTGCATTATAATACTTCGCCTGCCGACTTTGAGCCTCTAACATGCGATCCCGTATCAGCCTAACCACCGCATTAGTGTCATCTATATACTCAACTCCCAAAGTCTTCGGGTCTTCATCTTGTACCCAAGACAAGGGGGTTCTACACCTCCTTCCATAAAGAGCTTCATCGGGCGTCATGCCAATGCTCACCTGATGGCTGTTGTTGTAGGAGAATTTCACCAGGGGTAAGATCCTTTCCAACGGCTCTCCCCTATCCTACAAACATAATCTCAACAGATCCTCTAATGTCCAGATGGTCCGCTCAGACTGCCCGTCCGTATGAGGATGGAACGCGGTGCTGAAAGTAAGAAGCGAGCCCAAATATGCCTGTACCGCCTTCCACTCCTTGGAGGTAAAGCGACCATCACGGTCATAAACTATCGTCTTAGGCACGCCATGATACCGTACAAACTGCTCCACAAAGAGGCGTACCAATACATCCATGTGAGCCTCTTTTTTCATAGGGATAAACTGTGCTACTTTCGTCAGTCGATCAACGATCACCCATACTAAATCATTCCCTAAGCGTGAGCGAGGTAGCCCATGTACGAAGTCCATGGAAATATCCTCGAACTTCCACTCGGGGATGGGCAATGTGTAACAAGCCACCGGGATTCCTGCACTCCTCCTTCACCCATTGACAGGCTTCATAGAGTGTAACGAAATATCGGACATCCTTCTTCATTCCCGGCCAACACATGGTCTTCCGTAAGCCAGCGTACATCTTTTCAATTCCCGGGTGCACTGAATACTGAGTGCAATGCGCCTCTCTCAAGATATCCTCCCGGATTTTACCGACCTTGGGAATGTTAAGCAGGCCGCAAAAATAAATGAGGTCGTCTTTTAATGTGTATTCGTTGGTAGTCCCATCTTCGAATGACTTGATTGTCGGGGCCAGAGCCGCATCCACTCCTTGCTCCACCCAGATCCGGTCCCGGATATCACAAACTATACTCATGCTGGCCAAGTACTCCATATATTCTACCAAAGGAGCCTTAAATATCAAAGTAATTTCCATCTCCTCAATCATCTGAGGCAACTCCATACTCATCAACCGGGACTCTGGGCTCGAGTCCGGTATTTTTCTACTCAACGAATCGGCTACCAAGTTTGCTTTTCCGGGGTGGTGGCTCAAGGTGAACTCATAGTCGCATAGAAATTCTAACCACCGCCGTTGTCTTAAGTTCAACTTCTTCTGAGTATGGACGTACTTCAAGTTTTTATGGTCTGAAAAGATCTCGCAGTGGACACCATATAAATAATGCCTCCAAACCTTCAAGGCGAACACCACTGCTCCCAGATCCAAATCATGAACTGGGTAATTGATTTCGTACTTCTTCAATTGTCTGGAAGCATAAGCAATCACGTGCCCGTGCTGCATCAATACTGCTCCCATCCCTTGATATGACGCATCCGTGTAAACTTGAAATCCTTCCTTCCCAGACGGAAGGACAAGGATGGGGGCGGAGGTAAGTCTATCCTTCAATTCTTGGAACGAAGCTTCACATTGGGGTGCCCACTCATACGACACACCTTTCTTCGTTAGGGAAGTAAGAGGAAGAGCAATCTTTGAGAATCCCTTAACGAACTTGCGATAGTACCCAACAAGTACAAGGAAACTCCGCACATCGACTGTCGACTTCAAGGGTGACTACTCCCTTATGGCACACACTTTGGTCGGATCCACAGCAAGCCCAGTCCCGCTGATCACATGACCCAAGAGGGCAACCTCCTTAAGCCAGAATTCACATTTGCTAAATTTGGCGTGCAAGGCGTGCTCCTTTAATTTCTTCAACACCAAGGTTAGGTGCTCGCCATGCTCCTCCTCCATCCTTGAGTAGACTAGGATATCATCAATGAAAACAATGATGAAGATGTCCAAATAGGGCTCAAATACCTTGTTCATCAGACTCATGAAAGCCGAAGGGGCATTTGTGAGCCAAAACGGCATTACGGTGAACTCGTACAACCCATATCTTTAACTTAAGGTTGTTTTCTGGATGTACCCTTCTTGTATTCTCAACTGGTAATACCCCGAGCGCAAGTCTAGCCTAGAAAACCAATGCGTTCCCACTAGTTGATCGAACAACTCGTCGATCCGAGGTAGCGGGTAAGTGTTCTGCAACGTCAACCGATTGAGTTCCCGATAATCTATGCACAAACGCAGGGTTCCGTCCTTCTTCTTTACGAATAATACAGGGGCTCCCTAGGGTTACGAACTGGGGCGAATGAACCCTGACTCCACCAGTTCATGTATTTGAACTCTAAACTCCGCGAGTTCTTTCGGGGCCATTCGGTAAGGGGCCTTGGATACAGGTTTGGCACCCAGTACTAGATTAATTTGGAAGTCAACCTCTCTGTGCAGGGGTAATCCTGGAAGTTTATCAGGAAATACCTCGGGGAAGTCCCACACCACCCGTACGTCTTTTACGTCCAATGCTACTTCTTTCAACTCGAACCAGATAATAAAAACTTCATCCCCCTTCATGTGCGCTTTTATAACCTGAACCGATGATAACGTCAGACGGGGTGCGAAGTTAATACCTTGGAAGATGATGTCGGAGTCTCCATGTCTCAAATAGATCCGCTTCTCCGCGCAGTCGATCCTTGCAAAGTTCCAGTCCAACCACGTCATGCCCAGAATGATGTGAAATTCCGGTATTTTCAAGACAGTGGCAGGCGTAACGAAATTCCTTCCCTCAATAAGTACCTTAAGCTCGCATTTAGCGGTTGCAACCATATCTGAGCCGTCCGGAAGGCGCACTAGTTGGGCTATTAAAGTAAAATAGTGCACACCCCCCATGTCCTTAATGAAATCCTCGGACACAAAGGAGTGTGAGGCACCGGTATCGAACAGCGCATAGGCCGTCTTTCCGCCAATTATCACGGTGCCTAAGTACCAATAATCAAAACTTATTGCTAGATAGCTAGTATGTTGTAAGTAACTTAAGTTTAACACAGAAAACATGAAATCTTACTGCACGTACCTGTAATAACATTTTGTGGATTCCGTTCTTGCGCCATGTCTAGCGTGTACACTTGATCCCGGGCAGGGCCGGGGTTACCTCCTCACGGTCCTCGTCCTTGACCACGCTTGTAACCCTGCCATCGAGGGGCTGCTGGAGGGAGAGCGGGAGGGGCATTCCCAAACAATTGCGGGAAAAAGCATCGAATGTGACCCGATTGGTTACATTAAAAACACACCAGCCCAAGATGCCTCTCGAGTTGTTGAAGTTGCTGAGGCTGCGGCGGTGCAGGCAACGTGAGCAGTTGCGGAACCGGATACTCCACCCTATAGTTTTGGTGGTCACGCCCTCAACCTCCTTGATATCCTCTTCCTCATCTAAAGCTTTTTCTCCTTCTATTGCTCAGGCCAGCTTCCATGACGCCCTATGCAGGTCTCTTACCACTACCCAAGTGGTCCGCCTCCAATCTTTTTGCCTTAGGGGGTCTCGCAGCCCTTTGTAGAAATGCTTGTCATAACCTCTATCATCAAACTTGTATGAGTCTGCGAACCTTACATGATGTTGGAGCTCCCATTGGTATTCCGTAACCGTCTTTGATCCTTGTTTCAGTAGAAGGAACCTCTCCTCAAGTTCATCTTGAGCGGATGAAGGAATGAAGTGCTCCAAGAAAATATCTGAGAACTCGCTCCAAATTATCTCTATATAGACTCGGCCTTGGAAGGTGGAGCCCATGAGTGACTTCCACTACCTCTTAGCATATAACTCCAAGGTAGACACCGCCAGTGACACAAACATGTTGGCTGGACAATGGATACCAGCCAACAAATCCTGTAATATGTCAATCCATTCCTCTGTGCGCATGACTGACTCTGTCCCAAGATAAGTGGGAGGGGAGAGAGCCCAAAAGGCACTCAGTCAGTTAGAACCCGGGGCCTGTTCTAGCATTGGAGGCTGCTGTGCCCTAAAAGCATCCAAGATGGCGGTGAGCGTCTGCCCCAACTCGGACTGTTGAAACTGAGTGGGTATGGAAGGGGCAGGAATGCCCCCAACAGCTCAACACGCACTGGAATCTATACGAAGAATGCAAACTTATGGTAAGGTTGGATAATCCTAAGGTATGAGTTAAACAAACTTAGTGTGAATTATATATTGGCACACCACTGCTTCCGCTAAGTCAGTTTGTCCCCAAACTGACTAGTCAAACAGGAGTGACCCATTGTTGAATGACTTCTTTAGTTGAGGATCGTGTCAAACTAATACCATTTGTAAGACCCCCCCCCCCCCTCCCGAAACATAAGACACGGCACGAGAGGGGTCTTATTCCCAGAACAGCCGCCTTGGGGTAGCGCTAACACTCGGGCTAGCCTGTACCACAAGACGCCTATTCTACCGGCTACAACTAATATCAATATATATATATATATGCCACCCCAACCAAAATAATATAATAAATCAAATCCACACAAGTTATAAGCCCAAAAGCACAGTAATAGAGAAGCTAAACATGCTTCTACAAAATCAGAGTACAACTATAAAATTGCCATGAAGGGCTACAATAAACCCTCATATTCTCACATCTGCAACAGACGGTAGTGACGACACTGTCCCATCAGGCCCGGTCATCCTGGCCTGGCTGATCGGCTCCATGACCTGTTGTTTCATCTGCGGGATTTCCTCCTAAAAAAGAAGACGTAGCAACTGTTAGTCTTAAAGACTAAGTGGCTTCACATCCGCTCCCCCGGCGACTCCTCGGCATCGGGCGGAGAAATAGACTGTGTACAATATATGTATATAAGCAGGAGTATAAACAAATAAGTGGTATAACATGTAGTAAGATATTCTAATATTTCAACCATTTATCACAGCATATGAATATAGAGTTATAATAGAAAGTAACTCAACTTATATGGATGCCCATACAAGTATATAAGTTGAGGGTCGTTCAGCAGTAAGTAACTCATCGTATATGAGTGCTCATACAAACTTATACGATGAGGGTCTTGTGTATGTAATGAAGTGCAATGTTATGTATGCAATGCAATGACACACCCATGATCATGCACATGCATTTGCTATGTCGACACAGACTAGTAGTTCCCACTTTTCAAGCAGGTAGCTAACGTCTCAGGCGCCAACTTTCGTGGCCAGACGGTGACAGTAGAACGGGCACTTCTACTACTAAGTTGTTATCCACACTACTTCACTTAGGCCTGCATACGCCTCAATGCTAAGAACACAACAGCGGAGCCCATGCGTAGTACGGCCCAGCGGGTTCACTTTGGTAGATGTGCACCAAGATCCTAACCTCGAATTGGCATATGTGTGACACGGAAGGAACCTAGGAAATAAGCACGAGGGTCAAACCCAACCGTTCACTTGGTACGGATGGCGCCCCGGGACATGAACACCGAGGTACAAGCCCAACCGCCCAAAGTCTATCTGTCAACTCCCATCGGTATGATGATTGGCAAGCCCGTAGACCTGCCACACTATCCTTAACCCAGGATTACGATACCGCGTGTCGACTCACACCGCATGTAAATCCACAACACCGTGTCATGTAAAGAGCCTCGGAGAAAGAAAGAGGACCAAGCCCAACCATCCACTTGACACGGATGGAGCCCCGGAACATGAACACCGAGGGACAAGCCAAACCGTCCAACTTTACTCATCTCAACACCATCCCGACTAGTGACGGCCAACGCCGCACTTACTAACTTCCACAATGCTACCCGTAGGGAGACGACTCTCTAATCATTGGAATACCAAATTTCATTCTATCAATTCAACATACATATGACCATAGTTTATTTATCTATATGTCATAACGAATGATTTCAACATCATATAACAAAATGCGCATAAATGATAATCTACCAATTTATATCAAACCATTTCGTTCAATTCAAGCTTGCTTCACAACTCGTTATACAAATTCAAATTAACAAACTTCAACCTTCATAACACTAAGGTGGTTATCATAAAAGAGTTCACCCGAACCTCGAATTAGATTGCAACATTAATTCCACCGAATCTAAATCCATGTTATACACTACCCAGAAATTTAGGTGCAGAATAAATCTGGACAGCAACATCAACCAAAGATTCCTGTGGCTAGAGAAATCCGGTGAGTGCATGTAACCCCTTTATGGAAAGGTCTTTCCATCGAATACAACTTTCATATTCTGCCTGCAACCTAGATCAGGCTATAACCCACATGTAATTGGCTCCAAAGCCTATAACGTACAGAATATAATTTCGGTGCGCTTAGCTTACAGCTCTTACTTCGATCAGACATTCCCGTGGCTACAGACTTCACCCGAAGGCGTGTAACCACCCGTTGGAAAGGTAATTTCAAGGGATTCAACTTTTGTGTTTAGTCGAAAGCCCAGATCGGATCATTTCTTGCCTGAAAACAGCTAAGAAGGTCTTTGCGTACAGAACACATATTCTGCACGCATCTTGAAGCAGAACGAACGTCATCGGTTCATCTTCCTCCTCAAACCGATCACCCCAAATCGCAATCAGAAGTTCCTCCACCCTTATTCTCCCTCTCAAGGCCATTCCTCTTCACGAATCCACAAACATCATCACTTTGAAGAAGGGGAGGTTGAAAATGACTAGTCATTAGAACAAAAGTTCTAGATACGCCTTCCTAAGAAACCTTCTCCTCACACATCAAGACTCATTTGAGTTGATGTCTCGCCTAATAATATCTAAGGATCTAGCAGCAAGGGAGAGGGGAGGAAGCTAACCTCATTTCCAGCGGTACCACCATTTCGGGCCATGGATCTTGTCATCCTCCTCGGCGGCATTGCTTTTTTCCTTTACGGCGGTGGCGTTTCTCCTCCTCCAAGGTTTGCTCCAGTAAGATCTCCTCCTCTTGGAAGTTCTCTCAGGAAATATGGCTGGAATAAAGAGTGAAAATGTCTAGGGTTTCACTTTTTCCTTTTTATATAGAAGTGACACAGGTAGTGACACGGTCGTGTCCTTACCCGTGTCCTTCTTTGGCAAAATGGCTCGACTGCCATTTCGTGCTCCTACACGGGTACTGACACGCCAGTGTCTGTACCCGTGTCCAAGTGACACGGCTGTGGTTCTGGCTGTGTCGACACCCGTGTCCTGCTTGAGGAACTCCTCATTTTGTTTGCCTTGGATCACACGGGTAGGGACACGCCCGTGTCTCTATCCGTGTCCTTCTCTGTCCAGACTTAAAGCCATGGAACTAAAAGCCATGACACTCGGTGCCATGGAACATGGGTAGGGAAAGGCACGTGTCTTAACCAGTGTCCTGCTCGGGACAAAACACTCAAAGCCATTTCACTCAAAGCCATGGTCACTCAACGCCACTGAACATGGGTAGGGACACGCCCGTGTCCCTACCCGTGTCATTCTCGGGACACACCACTCAGAGCCATTTCACTCAAAGCCATGGTCACTCAACTCCACTAAACACGGGTAGGGACACGCCTGTGTCCCTACCTGTGTCATACTCAACACAGTTTTCAACTTATTTCCTTGTTCTCCGCGAGTGCGCACCTGATCGTCTGCACCCCCTTGAGCCTACACCAGCTCTCCCGACACCAAATACACACACAAGGGGCCTAACATGAATCGAAATGTTACACAGTTCACCTATCTAAAGTAAATTATGCTATGATACACTCTTATGATGCGAACATGCATTATATTGACAGGAAAAATGAGAGAATATAGGGAGGAAATTGTGCAAACCCTTACTGAAGAAGTCAAAAGGGGGGAGTTAAAAAGCAAAATTTATAAGTTGAATCGTGATGTGTGCAAACAAGTGCACAATGCAAATGTTTATTGCTATGAGAATATAAAGTGGCTATATGGGGAGATAACAGGGTGTGCTCTAGCTCAATTTCCAGCACAAATCTCACCTCTAGAGCAACTTTTTGCAAGTTCAGAGCCTGTAGAGCAACTTTTTGAAGAATTAGAGCCATATCCACCTCCCATGCAATACCCTCAGGTCTGGTCTGATTCTACTGAGGTAGAGATTATTGAAGAATCTTCCAGACCTCATCTAAAGAGAAGAATATATGTGGAAAGCATATCAGCCAGCAGATCAAATCCTAATAGAGAACCTGCTGATGTTTGGATTCCTATCTCCAAAGGAATAATTCTGGACACCTTCAGTTTGGCTGACTTATCAAATGAGGAACTAATGAAATATTACAACATAGAAGAATGGAATAAGCAAGAAATTTAAAATGTGATGAGGAGGCTCCCCTTTAGAAAGCATGTAAAAACTATTCCTGATGCTCCTCCCCTCCACCAAGATACTATCCCAAGCCTAATGCATACTTTGACAAACAACATGAGAAGAGCAAGTGAAAGGGGCAATTCTAAGACTATTATTTTTTTTGATCTGTTAGGTTGTGAATGTCTTGGAATGCCACAAGAAGCACTTATATTAATATTTTTATTTTGATGATCTCTATTATATTCTTTTTTTTGTCATTTCAGTGTTTCTTGTATGCTTTATTTTCTATACAATTCAGCTTAGTACATGGGGTTTTTACTTCTTCAAATATGGAGAGAATGTTGGATATTGTATCCACAATATACTTGATTTGAAGAAGTGTGCCTTGAACTAAGTTGAATTATGTTTGTATTTGATGTTGATTTCAGTTATGTGTGGTGACAGTCTTGAAAGTCACTCTAGTGTCAACTACTTTCACCTATGGGGGGGATAGGTGATTTGCAGTCGTTTTGCGGAATTAAAAATATACCTGCACAATAAAACAAAACAAGCACAACACAAAAACACACAGGCAGTTATTGTGGTTCCCTGATTTGGGTACGTCCACTCTCCCCCTTCGACCTATCTCCCAACAAGGGACGACTCGGTCACTTCACCAACAGGATTGAAATCCAATCCTTTCACTATGGAAGAAACCCTCCCACCCGAAGGAGTCACTACTCCTCGACCACGGGTTGCACCCAACCCTTACAATGAGGAACCAAAGTTCCTTTACAACAAAAGTAAAAATAGAATGTACAAAATACAAACTACGTATGGAGCGCTCGGTGTCCCTCTTCGTTCGATGAAGCATTCTTGAAGAAGACGAAGAGTCCACGACCTAAGCACTCTCTTGGAGAAGATGTTCCCGAGATCGGCGGCGTCAAAGGATTGCGGCGGCGATGCTTTGTAGATCCAAACTTCGTAACAAAGCTAGCAAGGTCAACCAACGATCTTACTTAGATCGATCGTCTCAATCGATTCGGAAGGGGAAAGTATTCCCGTTCAACAAACCAATAGAAAAGGGATCTCAAGAAAGAAACGTGAGATGCGTTGCTTGGCTAAGTTTCTTTCGCCGAGAGATCAAGAAGAATCTGATCAGCGACGGCGACAACCTTTCGAGCGGTAACGGCGGCGGAAGGAAATCCGCGATCTGCTAGGTCAAGTCGGCGGCTCTTTCTTTTTTGTGTGTTCGGGATTGTCTATAATATTCAAAATAAACGAGTATTTATACTGTAGATCATCCTTTATGACCGTTGTGGGCCGCACCAGACGAAACCCTAATTTCGGTTCAAACAGTGCCTGAACACTTGGTCCGGTCAAGCGAGCCAACGGAATTTGCCTAAGGCAAATTCGGCGGAAATCATTGGTGATTCTCGACGAATCGGCGAGAATAACTTATGATTCCCGTCGAATTCTCCTTAGAAGAATTTTAGCTGAGGAGCTTGCCATCCGGAGTGAATCGGCGAGAGTCACAATCCATTCTCGACGAATCGGCGAGAATGCAGAGTCATTCTCGACGATTCATCAAGAATCACTTAATGACTCTCAATGATTCTGACTTAGCATGAATTTTGCAAGCGTTGAGTCAGCCGGATGCAGTCAGGGGGAATCGGCGAGTGATTCTCGACGATTCGGCGAGAATCACTAGTGATTCTCGTCGAATCGGCGAGAATCACTTAGTGATTCTCGTTGAATCTGATTTAGACGATTTTTTATCTTTCTTCCCGTGAGTTGCTTTGACCCATCCTTGATCCTTGTCTGCTCTTGATCTGTCTTAGCCCTGTACTTGAAAATAAGTACACTCCAATAGAGAGAGTACATGTAAGCTAACACACTGATCTGCTTAACGAGGGATTATGTTGCGCAGACCCGTGTATATTGACCCACTCCACCCTGACATTGGTGTGTACTTAGCGTGGAATAACTGCAAGCACATCTTGAAGAAAATCATCAAATACATTATCTATTAAACTTAGCTTGTTCAGGGGCTTCTTTAAATCAGGTATATTGTTGATACAATACCCAACAATCTCCCCCTATTTGAAGAAGCCTAAACCCTACAAGCTAAGGTGAATGGAGTATATGAAAATCATAAACTACTAATTCAGTTGAGAGAGAAATTCATTACCACTTTCCTGAGAGCATACTTGGAGCCACCTTAGCCTTAGCCGAGAGGGTAATCTCCCCCTTTTCGGCTTCTGCAAATCTTGGACTTTACTTGGAGCCACATGCTCCCCCCTAGATCTTGCATCCATGCTCTAGCTTGAGTTCCTTGCTGATGCTCCCCCTTGATCCAAGAGCCCCTAGCCGGACAGTCTTCACTCTTCATAGTTCAGCATGCCGAGTTCAGTTTTTAAGAGACTGAACTTGGCCTCGTCTAGGGGCTTTGTGAAGATATCTGCAACCTGCTTATCCGTGGGGACATAGCAGAGAGATATATCTTTGTTTTCCACATGCTCCCAAATAAAGTGATAGCGCACTTCAATATGCTTCGTTCTGCTGTGCGACACATGATTGTTCGCAATTTCTATTGCGCTTGAGGAGTTGCAATACATCGGAACTTCGCTGAACTGCAAGTCATAATCTTTGAGCTGATTTCTGATCCATAGAAGTTGTGCGAAACAGCTGCCTGCTGAGATGTACTCAGATTCAGCTGTGGAGGTTGCGACACAATTCTGCTTCTTACTATTCCATGAAATAAGCCTTCTTTCGAGGAATTGACACGTCCCGGAAGTGCTTTTCCTATCATCCCTGCTTCCTGCAAAGTCAGCATCTGAAAAGCCTATCAGCTCGACATCATTGTTTCTTGGGTACCACAAGCCAAGATTTGGTGTACCTGT
Source organism: Platanthera zijinensis (assembly GCA_039513925.1). Classification (NCBI taxonomy): domain Eukaryota; kingdom Viridiplantae; phylum Streptophyta; class Magnoliopsida; order Asparagales; family Orchidaceae; genus Platanthera; species Platanthera zijinensis. The sequence continues at coordinate 46,940,407 of CM077097.1, forward strand.
AAGGTATCTAAGAATCCGCTTTACAGCGACATAATGAGATTCCTTAGTGTTCACCTGATATCTGGCACAAATGCATGTGGAAAACATAATATCCGGTCTACTAGCAGAAAGATAGAGCATGGGTCCAATTATACTTCTGTACTTGGTTTCATCAAAAGGTTTCCCTTTCTCATCCTTGTCCAGAGACACAGTGGATCCCATTGGAGTCCTCATAGAGGTTGCACTCTCCATTCCGAATTTCTTGAGGAGTTCATTTGTGAACTTTGTTTGAGAGATGAAAATTCCATCCTCAGACTGTTTCACTTGAAGTCCTAAGAAATACTTCAGCTCTCCCATACTACTCATTTCAAACTTCCCTTGCATAAGTTTGGAAAACTTCTTGCAAAGGTTATTATCTGTTGACCCGAATATTATGTCATCGACATAGATTTGCACCAGCAAAATCTTGTCTTTGACTTCCCTAAGAAACAATGTCTTATCTATTTTTCTCTAGAGAACTTGTTCTCAAGAAGAAAACTAGACAGAGTCTCATACCAAGCTCGAGGAGCTTGTTTTAAGCCATATAATGCTTTATTAAGGAAATAAACATGATTGGGAAATGTAGGATTAACAAAACCTGGGGGTTGTGCGACATATACTTCCTCTTTTAGATTTCCATTAAGGAAAGCAGATTTCACGTCCATCTGATAGACAGTGAATCCTTAGTGCAAAGCATATGCTAGGAACAATCTGATGGCCTCGAGCCTTGCCACTGGTGCAAAGGTCTGGTCGAAGTCAATCCCCTCCTCCTGTCTGTAACCTTGAGCCACCAGCCTGGCCTTGTTCTTTATGATGACACCGTGTTCATCCAGTTTGTTTCTGAAGATCCACTTGGTGCCGATCACATTCTGGTTCTTTGGTCTGGGAATAAGCGTCCAGACATTGCATATTTCAAATTGATGCAGTTCATCTTGCATGGCCAATATCCATACCGTATCTTTGTTCGCCTTGTCGAACTTCTTTGGCTCAACCTGTGACAGGAAACTAAGGTGCAAAATCTCATTAATTGTACCTCTTCGAGTTCTGACACCGTCACGAGGATCTCCGATGATCTGATCTCTAGGATGATCCCTCACGTGTCGGAGATCTAGGAGTCTGGTATCTGGAGCTCTGACGTCTTCTCGGGCTTCTCCTTCTTCCGGAAGATTTTCTCCATCCTGCTCGTCAACATCTCCAACTGACGTCGAGGTGGAAACCTTGACGTACTTGGGAGTTGCACCTTTAGTAGTCTCATTAAGACTTAACTGTTCAAGCCGTGCACCTGCATCTTCAAGAATGCCACTTGAAGAAGTATTATGAAGCAAGCTTCCTTCATCAAAAATAATATTAATGGACTCTTCCACCACTAGGGTTTTCTTATTGAAAACCCTATATGCCCGACTATGGCTACTATAGCCCATGAATATACCTTCGAAGCATTTTTCACCAAATTTAGTATGCGGGTACTTCCCGTTATTGAGTACATAGCATCTACAGCCAAAGATCCTTAAATAGGACATGGTTGGTTTCCTGCCTTTCAGTAGCTCATAAGGCATCTTACGATGACTCTTATTGATCAAGGCCCGGTTTTGTACATGACAAGCCGTATTGACAGCCTCTGCCCAGAAGTATTCTTGGAGAGAAGCGTCATTCAACATTGTCATGCAAGCTTCAATGAGAGTTCTATTTCTCCTCTCCGCAACTCCATTTTGCTGAGGAGTACACGGGGAGGAAAACTCATGAAAGATACCATGTTCTTCACAAAATTCTGTTATAGCCCCAGACTTGAATTCTGTTCCATGGTCACTTCTGATTTTGACCACTGAGCAGTTAAGTTCGTTATGAATTTGCTTGAAAAAACTCGTAAAGATGTCAAACGTATCTGACTTTCGTTTTAAGAAGGACACCCATATAAAACGAGAGTGATCATCAATAATCACTAGCGTATAGGACTTACCTCCCAAGCTATGAACTTGCACTGGACCAAACAAGTCCATATGCAGAAGATAAAGACATCTGGAAGAGTCTTTGTCTGCAATGCCCTTAAAGTAAGCCCGAGTCTGTTTGCCCTTCTAGCACGCAGGAAAAGGGTTATCTTTGATTCACTTAGTAATGGGAGCAACCCTTACTAAAATTTTAAAAAATAACATATTAGTCGTCTTGAAATTAATATGTGTCAATCTCTTGTGCCATTGTTCACAAAGAGATGCACTGCCTTTTGCTACCATGCACACGGGGGTAGAAGAATCTAAACTAAGAAAACCTAAACAAAAAATATTTCTGCTCCTAATGCCAGTTAATACCGTCTCCGAAGAGGCACACGATATTATCAAGCATTTATCCTTGCGGAACATAACGTCATATCCTTTATCACATAATTGACTTACACTGATCAGGTTATGATTTAAACCTTAGACATAAGCCACGTCGGTGATAGAGATTATTCCGTTGGAAATCATACCATAACCTCTGGTGACACCTCGATCTGATCCCCCAAAGATGACTTTGGGTCCTTTTTCGACTGGAGAGTAATCACGCAGCAGGCTTCTAGTCCCAGTAATATGACGGGAACATCCACTGTCCAAGTACAAGATTTGAGTTTTGGTAGCCTTTGGACATTCCTGCAAAACAAAATTAATTTCCCTTAGGAACCCAATCGAACTTAGGTCCTAGATTCCTTGTTAGCACACTCCACCTCGGATGGTTAACCCTACGAGTGGTCCGTCTCGCATTGCTAACATGAGGAGTCTCGTTATATCTCGGATTAAACCAGCAATCCACGGCAAAGTGACCAACTTCGCCAAAGCACCAACAGTCAAATCTGTTGTACCTTTTCCTAGGCTCCTGCTTCACCCTTGGAACGGTGGGTCCAGCCAGGGCCTTTGATCTGGAGGTGGAGCCATCATGAAGACAACTGTCACATGATTTCTTCACCTCCTGTTGCTTCAGTATAACAGGCTTGGCTTTTGGAGCCTGCTTCCTATTATGCCCGCAGGAAAAGTGGCAATAATCCCCCACTTGGATTTCCTCATAAGGTGCCTTAAAGACACTCTCACCGTAGTTGCGGGGGAAGGCCCAACCATCATACCGGCTCTTGGGATTTTCAACCGAGGGTCGGAAGAAGTGGACATAGGTTGACTCAAAGTCCTGTTCATTGCAGGGAAAGCCAGGATTCCTGAATTCAACAGGATTGAGTGGGGCCTTTCCCTTTTCTGCAGTAGAGGCCTTCTTAGCAGCCTTATTTTTCCTCTGCTTTCTGTTTCTCCTGGATGATTTACCAGGCACACCCACATGCCCCAAGCCAGCCCCCTTATCCTGAGCAGAGAAGGTATCAACCAGTGGAAGAACAGTCTTTGGCATAGAGAAGCTTTTGACAATCTTCCTTTCTGCCGCAAGTTGTTCTTCCAACTTATTGATTTCTTCCTATTTAATGTCAAGGAGACTTAAAGACTCAGAGTGCTTAGAGACCAGGTCCAGGTGCTCCTGTCAGAGAGAAATCAAGCTAGTGATCTCTTCCCTTAGGGAGACACCCTCGACCTTAAGGAATTTGACTTCCTTTTTCTGAGCTCTCAATCTCTTGCGGCATTCCTCGAAGGTGTTGAGCAGAAGCTCATACTTTTCGAGGAGCTCGGCTTCTCGGGCAGAAGGGCTGTCCTCGAGATCATCATGAGACTCAGAGTCATGGTCAGAGTCAGAGAGGGGGTGCAATCTTTTACCTTCCCAGTAAATGGGGGGCATTCTCCTTCTGAGTCAGAGCGACCCATTAGCCTGAAGTAGGCTTCCTCATCATCACTGGTGTCTGAAGTGTCAGATTCACTCAGTGTCTTTGGCTTCTTAGCGATGTAGCTTCTCTCCTTCTTTTTATCTCTAGAGGGTCTGTGCTCCTCTCCCTTCCCCTTCTCTCTCTTGCCTTGATGGCAGTCAGCCACGACGTGTCCTGTCTTATTACAGCCAAAACAAATGATGTCAGCATGACGATGTTTTTTCGGTTTTGATTCATACCTGTCAGAAGAATAATTCTTCTTCTGATTTCTGGAGGAGGAGCCGTCACTCTTTCTTTGATTCCTCATCTTGAGGAACTTCTTGAATTCTCGGGTGATGAGGGAGAATTCTTCTTCAGACAGCTCTGAGCCAGAGGAGCATGGCTCGGAGTCTTCCTCCTCATCCTTTTTCCACGAACGGGATGGGGCAGCCCCCTTGCCTTTCCTGGAGTGAATGGCTTTCAGGGCCACAGTCTTTTCTTTTGTTGCGGCTTTCTCGGCTTCTTCTTCTGCTTTCCTCGTATTCAACTAAAGCTCATATGACATAAGCTTCCCAAATAGTATCTGAGGATCAGTTTCTGCTAATTTGCCAAACTCTCTGATGGCGCAGATCTTCGTGTCCCATTCCTTAGTAAGGGACCTAAGGAATTTATCATTCAGTTCACCATCAGTGAACACTCTTCCATATCCCTTTTGGGCATTGACGATCTTGAGGAAATTATCGAAGGTAACTCCGATCTCTTCCTTGGGCCCTTGCCTGAAGGCCTCATATTTCTAGTTCAGGAGGGATCTCCGATCATCCCTCACTTCATATGTGCCCTCCATCAGAATAATCAGGAAGTGCTAGATATCCTTGGCTGTCCTGCAGTTGCAGAAGTTCTGCATCAGGGATTCATCGACTATGCTGACTAGAATGTTCTGTGCCTTCTTGTCAAGTCCGACCAGCACCATCTCATCCTTGTCCATTTCAGAAAACTTCTTAAACACCATTTTGGTAGGATCAATGGTGGAGACCTTAGTGGGAATATAAGGTCCCTCCTCCACGATCATGAAGAGTCGGGGGTCGACTGCTTCCATGTAAAATCTAATCCTTTCCTTCCAGATAGGAAAGTTTAGCCTGGTGCACACTAGGATCTTTCCTGAGTATATGAGTCCATCCATAGTAGATATCTGCCTTCTTCTTGACACTAGTGGCAGGAACTTACTCAAGGTGTTAACCTTTTTGATGAGTAACCTCCCTCAGATACCACTTGAAAGTTACTCTTGTGTCAACTACCTTCACCTATGGGAGGGATAGGTGATTTGCATTCGTTTTGCGGAATTAAAAATTTACCTGCATAATAAAACAAAACAAGCACAACACAGAAACACGCAGGCAGTTATAGTGGTTCCCCGATTTGGGTACGTCCACTCTCCCCCTTCGACCTATTTCCCAACAAGGGACGACTCGGTCACTTCACCAACAGGATTGAAATCCAATCCTTTCACTATGGAAGAAACCCTTCCACCTGAAGGAGTCACTACTCCTCCACCACGGGTTGCACCCAACCCTTACAATGAGAAACCAAAGTTCTTTTACAACAAAAGTAAAAATAGAATGTACAAAATACAAACTACGTATGGAGCGCTCGGTGTCCCTCTTCGTTCGATGAAGCGTTGTTGAAGAAGACGAAGATTCCACGACCTAAGATCTCTCTTAGATAAGATATTCCCGAGATCGGCGGCGGCAAAGGATTGCGGCGGCGATGCTTTGTAGATCCAAACTTCGTAACAAAGCTAGCAAGGTCTATAAACGATCTTTCTTGGATCGATTGTCTCAATCGATTCGGAAGGGGAAAGTATTCCCGTTCAACAAACCAAGAGACAAGGGATCTCAAGAAAGAAACATGAGACGCGTTGCTTGGCTAAGTTTCTATCGCCAAGAGATCAAGAAGAATCTGATCAGCGGCGGCGACAACCTTTCGAGCGGCGACGGCGGCAGAAGGAAATCCGCGATTTGCTGGGTCAAGTCGGCGGCTCTTTCTTTTTTGTGTGTTCGGGATTGTCTGTAATGTTAAAAATAAATGAGTATTTATACTGTAGATCATCCTTTATGACCGTTGTGGGCCCCACCAGACGAAACCCTAATTTCGGTTCAAACAATGCCTGAACACTTGGTCCGGTCCAGCGAGCCAACAGAATTCTCCTAAGGCAAATTCGGCGGGAATCGTTGGTGATTCTCAATGAATCAGCGAGAATCACTTATGATTCCCATCGAATTCTCCTTAGAAGAATTTTAGCATAGGAGGTTGCCATCCAGAGTGAATCGGCGTGAGTCACAATCCATTCTCGATGAATCGGCGAAAATGCAGAGTCATTCTCGACGATTCGTCGAGAATCACTTAATGACTCTCGACGATTCTGACTTAGCATGAATTTTGCAAGCGTTGAGTCAGTCGGATGCAGTCGGCGGGAATCGGCGAGTGATTATCGACGATTCGGCGAGAATCACTAGTGATTCTCGTCGAATCGGCGAGAATCACTTAGTGATTCTCGTCGAATCTGACTTAGACGATTTTTCATCTTTCTTCCCGTGAGTTTCTTTGACCCATCCTTGCTCCTTGTCTGCTCTTTATCTGTCTCAGCCCTGTACTTGAAAATAAGTACACTCCAATAGAGAGAGTACATGTAAGCCAACACACTGATCTGCTCAACGAGAGATTACGTTACGCAGACCCGTGTCTATTGACCCACTGCACCCTGACATTGGTGTGTACTTAGCGTGGAATAACTGCAAGCAGATCTTGAAGAAAATCATCAAATACATTATCTATTCAACTTAGCTTGTTCAGGGGCTTCTTCAAATCAGGTACATTGTGGATACAATACCCAACAAGTCTTAATTGCCAAGTATAAACCATTATCAGTTTACAATGGATATCCAAACACATTTCTATACAATATAATTCCTTATTGTTTAGAACTTCATGTTCGCCCATGTGTAATTCCTCTAATGGGGTGTAATCTAGCATCACAAAGGAGGTTGTTGTTCAGAAGTTACAAAATTTGACTAAATCATTTCGTCGAGTGATCTCGTGAGATCTCGTTAAATTCGTCGAAAACTCACGTAAGTAGTCATAGAATTCATCGAGTTATCTCAGGAGTACTTGAGAGAACATAGAGAACTTTGGTCCAGAATTACTAAGTTAAAACAAATTAGACCTCTCATATATACTCGATGAATTTGTCTAGTACTTATGTGAGTACTCTTAAAATTCGTCGAGTACTCTTGAGAAGTAATGGTAACTGCCTTAAGGTTCTAGAGAAAGATTGAACGCTTAGCCAATTAAAGTAAATTCGTCGTGTACTCAAAAAAATTCATCGAGTACTCTCGAGCGCTTTCAGCTAATTCGTTGAAAGATCGCGTGAAGTCCAAACATCTCACACAAGCTCTCTCTTATGTGTTTTCAACTGGTTCATCGAGTGGTCTAGAGAGTTCACGTGATGTCTCAATGAATTTGTATATAAATAGTTTTCGTTCAATATTTGTTCTCATTTTGACAGCTTTCCAAAATTAAGGCTTATGTCATCTAAAGTATACGTGGATGGTAGAACTAAGTTTGACATCGAATCGTTAGCGAGAAATCACTGATATATAGTCAAGGGGCATCATAGAAAACCCTAATTGTTGTTTTAATCGCAAATTGCCAAAAAATATTGGGAATTCAAATTTGATTTCACAAAGTACTCCATCGCTGACAGATCTCCCGATCCACGATTCCTCCTACAAAGAAAATACTTGATCGATCTCCAGATTTTATATTCATATACCTTTAAATATCCGTCATTTCTCAGATCAGTGTTCTTTTATTTCAGATCCTTTTTCAAGATTTCAGTCAAAGCTTTCATGCAAAGAAGGACTATTTTTAGATCTTAGAAAGAAGATTGTTTTCTAACAAATATTTTTCTTATTGCTATGTAGGAAGTTTGTTCTTCCGAGTTTTTGTAGATCTGTGTTGAAGGATTGAGTGTACGAGAGGTTTTTCTCCGAGATTATAGGTATTGGATACTCCCAGTATAAGATTATTATAATCTGAGTTTTTGGTGAAGTAGCCGAGTCTAGCCTAAAGTGCTAGATAGGCGAGGTGGGAAAGTGGACATACCCATCTTTGGGGAACCACTATAAATCTTTGTATCTGTGTTGTGCTGGGCTCTCTTATTTTGTGTGCTCTATTTTGATAAATTTTTAATTCTGGTAAAAGTCGCAAGACTCACCTTTTAACCCTCTCTAGGTCATTTAGGTCGACAAATAGATACTTTCAGAATGACATCGCTCCGTTAAGGTTACCTAGATCACAAATTTTCAAGAAATGATGGCGGGCCCCCCAGGCGGTTCGGGCTTCCCAGGCGGTTTAGGCATCTCTAATAGGGTGCCTGACGACTGTTGGGTATTATATCGATAAAAACATAGATTTGTATGATGTCACCCTTAAACTAAGATGAATTAAGTTGTATTTGATTCCCTGTTTGAGTTATGTGTTTGCAGGATATATTTTCCAAGTATAGACCAATGTTAGTCTACAATGAGTCATTAAACACAGGACCATACAATGTAATCCCTAATTATGTGATCTATGGCGTTGACTCATGTGTAGCCTATCTATTGGGACACACTTCTTTTTCAAGCACTAAAGTTATAGGAAAAAAGACTAGTTGTTGAATTCCTTGAAGAAAGAAAATTTTCAGAAAGCCAAAATTTTTCTAAGTGTTATACTCGAGAAGGACCGATAAGTACTCGAATAGAATTTTAGCCATTTCTCGAGTAAGCTCAGTCTATTTTTCAAGTAACAGAAGTAGTTCTCGAGAAAGCTTAATTTAGTTCTCGAGAAGCTAGACAGTACTCGAGTAAAAAATGCTTCATTCTCGAGTCAACTGAAAAATCTAGCTCAGATTTTTTCTAAGTCTAGTACTCGAGAAGCTAAGGCTATTACTCGAGAAAGCCAAGACATTGTCTCGAGAAATAGAAGTCTAGTACTGGAGAAGTATAACTTGTTCTCGAGAAGTCCAGTTAGTTCTCGAGAAGTCAGTTTCTATTTCTCGAGTAACAGAAGTTACTTCTCGAGAAGCCAAAAATTATTTCCAGTGTTTTCTCCAAGTCTTCTTCTCGAGAACCTTATACTCTTTTCTCAAGAAACAAAAGTTATTACTCGAGTAGTCTATAATCCATGATGGTTAAAACGCCGGCTCTTTTTATTTAATGAAAAGATGACGAGTGGGGTTTTATTTTGTAAAGAAAAAGAAGAGCGTTTTATTTTGTTAGAAACCGAGTTTTAACGAGAGGGAGGCAAGTGCACCTATCGCGTGTAGTACAGGATATTCCCGGTGTGGAATATCGGGGTCGTATTGTTCTCGGGGCCGGCTTAGCTAGATCTACTCTTTCCCTGAAATACCTATTATTCTACCGATAATTTTTAGTTTGATTTTTATAAAAAAGAAAATGACATAAAAATTATATAAAATGCATAATAATAATAAAGCATAAAAAGAAAGCAGGAAAAATGCAGTAAATAAGTGCGGAAGTCCGATGACCAACTTAGCGCGACACTATCAAAAAGAGAATTTGAACTAAAATAACTTTTAATAAAAAGAGATCCTAATTTTCAAATTAATTAAGGCGGAGACTCGGCCGTGGAGGTTCCTTATATATGAGCTCACCTTGGTCTAGGGATATCGCTCACCTGAACGTTAAGACTATTCGACCGATCGCTAGACCGACGAAGGATTCCTCTTAACGCCCGCATTACGCTGAGAACCCCGCTATTGGGTGGGGAACCCAATCCGGTAGAGTCGCGCGCCTCCTCTCTCGAGGGTTAGCGCGGAGCTCTCTTTACCCAAGGGTGATCGGTCCATACGTGCGGCCTCTCGGCGTTGCGTATGGATAACGGAAATAGGGCCCGCACATCGATATGCGGTCCTACGCGTCGTTAACCTAGGGCAAACCTTAAGAAATTTAATTAAATAGAAAACAGGACCTTTAATTATTTAAAGCTGCTTTATCTGTCCCAATGCTCTTCGATATTGAGGGCTAAGGGCGGTTAGCCACTCATCGGAATGGGGACACTTATGCTAGAAAGCAATAAAGAAAGCTGTAAAGAAAGCAGTAAGAAAGCAGGAAGAAAGCTGAAAATTGCAAGTCCTACTCAAACGAGTAGGACTGAAGAAAGCAGTAAATGCGAATCCCGGCTCGAGCGAGTGGGCGGGGGTAAATTTATACTCATACACACACACACTCTACAGAAATTGAAACGCACTCACGCACTCTACTTGAAAGAAAACACACACACGCACTCTAAGTTTTCCTACTCAAGTGAGTAGGAAGAAAATGAAAGCATTAAAATGACGAGTCCTACTCAAACGAGTAGGCGGGAAATGAAAACAGAGCGCCATTTAACTCTTAACGAGTAGGCGGAAATAAATGCATACGCACACACTCTACAAAAATTGAAATAAAGCAATAAAATCTAACTCATACACGCACGCACACTTGCAAAAATAAGAAAAAGCAAAATGACCGAAAAATTAAAACGACTGCATTTCTACCGCTAGAATGCGGTAGAAATGCATAAAAAGAGAAAATAAAAATTAAACGGAGCGAAAAGTTTTGCAAATAAACGCAAAATGGAAGTTGGCGAAAAATTAGAACAAGTGCATTTCTACCGCTAGAATGCGGTAGAAATGCATAAAAAGTGCAAATAAAAATAAACTTAAGCTAAACGGGTGCGGAAAATGAAAATAAAATGGACATTACAACGGCTAGAAAGTGCGGAAAATTCTAAACTAAGCTAAGTTATAAAGCTGAAAAAGATAAAATATGAAAAGAACAAAAAAGGGAACGAAAAATTACTTAAGTTAGGGCGTATCCAAATGAGATTCATGCTAAGCAAGAGAGAAAATAAACTATTTTTATAAAATAAAAAGCTATTACAAACTAAGGGAGGGGGAGAAAATTCTCTTACATAGCATGAAATCAAAATGGGCAGCACCTCCCCTAAGGAACTTGGACCAAAAAGTGGACAAGAATTGCATACAGCAGCTGCCTTTTTATAGGCAAAAATTCGGGTCGGTCACGCCCTAGGTCACGGGCGTGACAGGGGGGCGTGACAGTACTATTCATGAGCTTGATTGGTGATTTGACTGGAGGCTTGACTTCGGCTGAAAACGTGGCGGTCACGCCCAAGGTCACGGGCGTGACAGGGGGGCGTGACAGGGAGCTGGCTCTGGCGATTTGACGCGGCATTTGACTTCGGGGCGATCCACGTGGCGGACACGGGCGTGACAAGCTTGTCACGGGCGTGACAGGGGGGCGTGACCCGGACAGCTGGCATCCGATGTCGGCAGCGTTGACGGTTGACGGAGAGTTGCGTGCCGACATCGACACGGGCGTGACGAGGCTTGGACACGGGCGTGACGGGGGCGTGTCGGGCTCAGAACATTGAAATTGTTAATTTTTTCTGACTGGTTGAGTTAAGAGCCTGACACGCCCGTGTCGGGGGGTGACACGGGCGTGACATGGCCGAAAATTATTTTTCTGCAAAAAATTCAGAAAATAAAAAAGCTAAGTTAGAAAAATAAAATTACAAAAAAGAAACATTTTATTAAAGAAAATAATCAAAAAAGAAGAAAATAAAGTAAAACAACAAAATAAATATACTATAAAATGGGTATATTTACAACTCATCAAATACCCCCATACTTAAGCTTTTGCTATTCCAGAGCAAAAGTTGGAGATGAACCTATAAGGAATTAAAAAGAATCCTAAATTTAACTAACGCTTAAGTTAATTGTACGAAAGATCGAAATAAATTTCCGGGGTCTCGGAATTAAATCTTAACTTATGAAAATGTTAAAATAGAGGAACTGTTTCAAAAATACTTCTAAACGAGAAAAATAGAAAGCGAAAATTATTTTGTTAGTTTAACAAAAATGGATTGGAATTATCGAAAAAACTTTAGCTACAAAGAAATTGATAGGAAATAATTCAATTTAAAAATTATGCTCTCAAAAAGTTTTAAATTAATTCTAGAATCGTGAAAATTATATAAGTGGATTGGCGGATATGAAGAAGGCTTAGAATTTTTGAGGCGAGGTAATTTTTTCTCGAACCTCCATAATAATTTTTTGAATAATTAGGAAAATGAAATCTTATTTTCCTAACTTATAATTTTTCTTTCTTTCTTCATAAAAGATAATAAACCCAATGTATATGTATAGGAGTAATGAATTTTATCCTCTTACTCCGTAACATATAATCTTTTTAAAATATTGGGTGCCTATGTTTGCGGGACGAAATCTTATCCCCATTGACATAAGATCTTTTAAGGGTGAGTGTGGAATCATACTAATTAAGGTATGAAAAAAAAGGTGGAAGGATAAATTTCTAAAAGAAAACTAGAGTTTAATAAAAAAATTTGAGAGCAACCTCTTTAATTTGGACGTTCCTACGTTTCTAAAAGCATAAGTAGAAATAATGTAAAATCCATGAATGTTATTTTCTAACATAAAAACGTGCTTTTATTCAAAAAAAAAACAGAAGTAAAAATGAGAAAGACAAGTTCCCTATAATAAGAAAAAGCCATAAAAAATTCTTTAAAATCTTAACCCCAGAAATTTAAGTCTATCGAGCTACAATTAAAAAACGAATAGTAAATAAAGAATTAATTAAAATTCGCTTATAAATAAACTCGAAACGATTATTTTGGAGAGCAAAGAGGTTAAGAAATGAGGTTTTCGTATTATTTATTACAAAATATTTTTTTGATTTTTATGAGTTTTTCTAATTTTTTTTTTTTATATTTTGGTGTTTTTAATCATTTTTTGGAAATTTTTAAAGGTTATGCAAATTTTTTTTTTTTGAGTTTTTTTGAGTTATATAAATTTTTTGAATTTTTTATTTTTCGGAAATATTTACAAGAGGAGAGAAATTTTTACAAGAAAGGAAAGAAAAGAGGAAAGAGACGAGAATATTTACAAAAATATTTACAAAATAAAAAGGATCGCCCGCGAACAGACTCTTATTTGTGGTTGGTTCGATGAGTCGAACGTCGCGGAGCGATGTTTCATTTTTTTTTTTTTTAAATTTTATTATTAATATTTAAAGCATGAAAATATATTTTTTTGAAATTTTTAATTTTTGCAAATTTTTTGGAATTTTTATTAAGTTCTTGAAATAAAAAGACAGAAAATAGGAAACACCCCCATACTTAAGTCCAACATTGTCCCCAATATTGCACTAAGTATGAGGAACGAGATATATATATAAATAAATATGTACAAAAAAGGTAAAAACAGGGGTTTAGAAATCTTCCCTAAACCGCGTTCGGGAAGCCCGTTAAGAATAACCCTGCAAAAGATAAAAGAAATAGCAAAAAAATATAATATAAAAAACGAAAAAGAAAAATTCGGCGAAGAATGTGCGGGTGATAGGGGGCGCGAGTGAGTGTGACTCGTAAGCTAACGTCTTAGCTAGGAGCGCGACCGATATGCGATCCCCTAGCGCTCACAATTGTGAAGCGTGCCGAAACGACAAAAGAGATATATAATTAGTTTTTTTTTTTTTGTTTTATATAAAAAATTTGCTTAGTTTTTTTTTTTTTTTTTTTTTTTTGAATTTTGAATTTTGAATTTTGAATTTTTAGATTTTTTTAAGTTTATGTTTTTAGTTTTTGATTTTTTGAAAATAAAAAGAAAAAAGTAAATAGGTTAAAGGCAAAATAAAAATGAAAGATATATATATTTTTTGAATTTTAAATTTTTTGGATGAAAAGAAAGATAAAATAAAATTTCATCCCCCTTTTTTAGAGTTTTTTTTTTATATATATATTTTTTTAGTTTTAAAGTTTTTAAGTTTTTTATGTTTTTAAGTTTTTGATTTTTTTAGTTTTAAAATTTTTCTTATTTTTTTTTTTTTTTTTGTTTTAAAGTTTTTAAATTTTTATTTTGATTTTTTTTTTTGTTTAAGTATTTATTATTAATATTAATAATGCTATTATTATTATTATTAATATAAATTTTTTGTTTAATCAAAATATATATATATATATATATATATTTTTTTTTATATATATATTAGTAGAAATAAAGGGTAAAATTAATAGGATTCAGGAATTCAAAATAGTAAGACGATAATTCCCCGGCAACGGCGCCAAAAACTTGATGGTTAAAACGCCGGCTCTTTTTATTTAATGAAAAGATGACGAGTGGGGTTTTATTTTGTAAAGAAAAAGAAGAGCGTTTTATTTTGTTAGAAACCGAGTTTTAACGAGAGGGAGGCAAGTGCACCTATCGCGTGTAGTACAGGATATTCCCGGTGTGGAATATCGGGGTCGTATTGTTCTCGGGGCCGGCTTAGCTAGATCTACTCTTTCCCTGAAATACCTATTATTCTACCGATAATTTTTAGTTTGATTTTTATAAAAAAGAAAATGACATAAAAAATTATATAAAATGCATAATAATAATAAAGCATAAAAAGAAAGCAGGAAAAATGCAGTAAATAAGTGCGGAAGTCCGATGACCAACTTAGCGCGACACTATCAAAAAGAGAATTTGAACTAAAATAACTTTTAATAAAAAGAGATCCTAATTTTCAAATTAATTAAGGCGGAGACTCGGCCGTGGAGGTTCCTTATATATGAGCTCACCTTGGTCTAGGGATATCGCTCACCTGAACGTTAAGACTATTCGACCGATCGCTAGACCGACGAAGGATTCCTCTTAACGCCCGCATTACGCTGAGAACCCCGCTATTGGGTGGGGAACCCAATCCGGTAGAGTCGCGCGCCTCCTCTCTCGAGGGTTAGCGCGGAGCTCTCTTTACCCAAGGGTGATCGGTCCATACGTGCGGCCTCTCGGCGTTGCGTATGGATAACGGAAATAGGGCCCGCACATCGATATGCGGTCCTACGCGTCGTTAACCTAGGGCAAACCTTAAGAAATTTAATTAAATAGAAAACAGGACCTTTAATTATTTAAAGCTGCTTTATCTGTCCCAATGCTCTTCGATATTGAGGGCTAAGGGCGGTTAGCCACTCATCGGAATGGGGACACTTATGCTAGAAAGCAATAAAGAAAGCTGTAAAGAAAGCAGTAAGAAAGCAGGAAGAAAGCTGAAAATTGCAAGTCCTACTCAAACGAGTAGGACTGAAGAAAGCAGTAAATGCGAATCCCGGCTCGAGCGAGTGGGCGGGGGTAAATTTATACTCATACACACACACACTCTACAGAAATTGAAACGCACTCACGCACTCTACTTGAAAGAAAACACACACACGCACTCTAAGTTTTCCTACTCAAGTGAGTAGGAAGAAAATGAAAGCATTAAAATGACGAGTCCTACTCAAACGAGTAGGCGGGAAATGAAAACAGAGCGCCATTTAACTCTTAACGAGTAGGCGGAAATAAATGCATACGCACACACTCTACAAAAATTGAAATAAAGCAATAAAATCTAACTCATACACGCACGCACACTTGCAAAAATAAGAAAAAGCAAAATGACCGAAAAATTAAAACGACTGCATTTCTACCGCTAGAATGCGGTAGAAATGCATAAAAAGAGAAAATAAAAATTAAACGGAGCGAAAAGTTTTGCAAATAAACGCAAAATGGAAGTTGGCGAAAAATTAGAACAAGTGCATTTCTACCGCTAGAATGCGGTAGAAATGCATAAAAAGTGCAAATAAAAATAAACTTAAGCTAAACGGGTGCGGAAAATGAAAATAAAATGGACATTACAACGGCTAGAAAGTGCGGAAAATTCTAAACTAAGCTAAGTTATAAAGCTGAAAAAGATAAAATATGAAAAGAACAAAAAAGGGAACGAAAAATTACTTAAGTTAGGGCGTATCCAAATGAGATTCATGCTAAGCAAGAGAGAAAATAAACTATTTTTATAAAATAAAAAGCTATTACAAACTAAGGGAGGGGGAGAAAATTCTCTTACATAGCATGAAATCAAAATGGGCAGCACCTCCCCTAAGGAACTTGGACCAAAAAGTGGACAAGAATTGCATACAGCAGCTGCCTTTTTATAGGCAAAAATTCGGGTCGGTCACGCCCTAGGTCACGGGCGTGACAGGGGGGCGTGACAGTACTATTCATGAGCTTGATTGGTGATTTGACTGGAGGCTTGACTTCGGCTGAAAACGTGGCGGTCACGCCCAAGGTCACGGGCGTGACAGGGGGGCGTGACAGGGAGCTGGCTCTGGCGATTTGACGCGGCATTTGACTTCGGGGCGATCCACGTGGCGGACACGGGCGTGACAAGCTTGTCACGGGCGTGACAGGGGGGCGTGACCCGGACAGCTGGCATCCGATGTCGGCAGCGTTGACGGTTGACGGAGAGTTGCGTGCCGACATCGACACGGGCGTGACGAGGCTTGGACACGGGCGTGACGGGGGCGTGTCGGGCTCAGAACATTGAAATTGTTAATTTTTTCTGACTGGTTGAGTTAAGAGCCTGACACGCCCGTGTCGGGGGGTGACACGGGCGTGACATGGCCGAAAATTATTTTTCTGCAAAAAATTCAGAAAATAAAAAAGCTAAGTTAGAAAAATAAAATTACAAAAAAGAAACATTTTATTAAAGAAAATAATCAAAAAAGAAGAAAATAAAGTAAAACAACAAAATAAATATACTATAAAATGGGTATATTTACAACTCATCAATCCACTCGAGAAATGAAGATCATTTTCCGAAAATTCCTCTAAGTCCCTACAGAAGTAATTTCAAATATGATTAGCATTTGATTGGTCCATGTGGCATGCATTTAATGTGATTATGACCGTTAGGCAAGTCCTATAAAAGGTCTTATCAAAATTGATTAACCCTAAATCGTTCTTATATTTCCAAATTGAGAAGCGTCGATCTGTGTTCTTTGCCGATCTTCTCTCTTAATCTAGAGATTCAGAACACGAAGTTTCTGCAGATCAAGATTTTTGACATCTCCAGATCTATTCTTTGATCGTGATGATTCTAAAGTTCTCAGATCCAAGGTTTCTCAGATTTCTTCCACATCTTTTTTGATAAGGGTTGTTCAATTTATCAAGAAGGAAGAAGCCGAGTTCTACCAGATATATGAAGATAAGATAGTTTTTATGATTGTAAATTCATTATATTGTTGTAGGTGTTATTCTCCGAGTCTTGTAGGAATTTTACTCCGAGTTATAGGAGATATTTTCCGAGTTGTTGTAGGAGTGTTTTTTGCTCCGAGTTGTTGGAACTTTGTTCCGAGTTGTAGGATTGGTTTTCAATCCGAGGTAATAGTGAAGTAGCCGAGTCTAGCGTGTTGGTAGATCGGTCAGGTTTAGAGTGGACATACCTAAGATTGGGGAACCACTATAGATCTTGTGTTCTCTATGGTTTGTTAGCTTATTTTCTGCGCTTCGTTCGTTCAATTTTTATTCTGCAAAAAGACACAGACCTCACCTATTCACCCCCCTCTAGGTGATTTAGGTATACAACTAAAAATATCAATTTGTGTCAGAGGTAGGTTGTTCGTCAAAAAGGTTAACACCTTGAACAAATCTCCTCCTAGTTGTCTTTAGAGGATACAGGCATGGACATAGCCAGGGATTTTGCTAAGCTTCCTTTATGCACAAAGAATAATTTTGCTATGTGGAAAGAGAGAATAAAGTTCTTCATGGAAGTTGTAGATCCAAGGATCTTTAAGATAGTGGAAGAAGGTCCCTATATTCTAATGATAGCCTCCACCATTGACCAACCTAAGCAAGTTCCAAAGAAGCTCATGGATCTTGATAAATAGGAGATTGCACGTGTCTCCTTAGACAAGAAAGCCAATAATATCATCCCAAGTGCAATCGATGATTCTATGTTGCAAAGCCTGATTCACTGCCAATCCGCCAAGGAAATGTGGCAGTCTCTTATCGTCTTGATGGAAAGCACTAAAGAGGTTAGGGATGACAGAAGATATCTCCTAAACCAGAAATATGAAGCATTCTGATAAGGTCCCAAGGACTCTATTGTAGATACCTTTGAAAGTTTCTTCAAGATTGTCAACAGACTAAGAGTTTATGTCCGAGTCTTCACCAATGGAGAACTAAATGATAAGTTCTTGAGATCCCTGACTAAGGAATAGGATAACAAAGTCTGTGTTATCCGAGAGTTTGGCAAGCTAGCAGAGACTGACCCGCAAAATCTCTTCAGAAATCTTATGTCATATGAATTGCAAATCAACTCAAGGAAGGTGAAGAAGAGAAGAATCGATCTTCATCCAAGGATAAGTCTGTCGCTATAAAGGCAGACATCTCAAGGAAGTCAAAAGCTGCATCTCTTGCCCCCATACAGGAAGAGAGTGAAGAAGAAACTTCAGAGCCAAGTACCTCAGGCCAAAATTATATGAAGGAGAGTTTTCTCTTCTTTCAAGGCAGTTCAAGAAGTTCTTGAACAAGAAGAAACAATGGAGAGGCAAAGATGCCTCATCAAAAAGATCACGTCACGATGGTGATCTTCGTAAGAAGGGCTCAAGTAGCCAAGACAGGTATCATTCTAAACAGAACAAACATATTTCTTCTGACATTATTTGTTATTTCTTTAATAAGCCAGGACACGTCATAGATGATTGCCCTCACAAAAAGGAGGGTGGAAGAAGAGAGGAGAATAAGTCTTCTTATAATAAGACGAAGACTGAAAGATGTCTGGTAGCCAAGAAGTCCAAGACCCTCGGTGACACAGACTCATCTGGGTCTAGTGATGAGGAGGAAACCTACTTTGGGCTAATGACATATACAGATGAAGAAGAAGAACCCCAGTTCACTGGGAAGGTAAATTCTAACATCCCTCTCTCTAAATCAGATGCTTCTAACCATGATCATGATGACTATTCGTCTGATGATGAATTTGAACTCATGATTCAGTACAAAAAGTTGATCAAAGCCTACGACAAATGTTGTAGTCTCAAGTACTCAAGATAAGGAGATCAAATCTCTTAAGGCCGAGGAGAGCAGTCTGAGGGAGGAAGTCCTGATGATGGACTCACTAAAAATTGACTTCTATAATGCAATGGAAGAATCTAATAAAGCTCTCGAGCACTTAAAACTAAATGAGGAGATCATCCAAATGTTGGAAGAACAACTTCCGGCTGAAAAGAAACTTGTTGAAAGTATCTCCAAGCCCAAGACAGTCCTTCCACTTATGTCTGAATTCTCTGCTCAAAGTAAAGGTGCTGGCTTAGGCCATGTGGTTGTTCCTAGTAAATCTTCTAGGAGAAATAAAGCCCAGAGAAGAAATAAGGCTGCCAAGACGGCTTTAGCCATACAGAAGGGAAAAGCTCCTCAAGACCAAACTTCATTTCAGAAGGTTATCTTTCCAACAAACAAGTTTGATATTGACTCATCCAATGGTCACTTTTCCAGGCCTACTTATGTAGAGCCAAAGTCTCAGTACCAAGGATGGACTCGTCCCCAGAACTTTGGCGAGAGTGTCTTCAAGTCACCTTATGAGGAGATCACTCTTCAGAGCTACAACCCATATAATCATTGTCACAACATCAAGAATGCTCCAAAAGCCAAACCCGTGATGGAAAAGCCTATTATGGAGAAGAAGTAATGTGAGTGCCATCACCACGAAGGTTCTACCTCCAATTCTACTGCCCCTGCTAGACCACACTCTCAAAAGGCCAAACAGGAGAACTTTAGGCAAAGATACAATAGATTTGACTGATGGTGTTGTGGCAAGGTTGGTCACTTTGCCATAGATTAATGGTTTAATCCCAGATATTATGAAACTCCTCAATTTAATAATATTAGAAAGACCACTCATAATGTTAACATACGTAGGGGGAGTATGCTAACTTGATACCAAGGACCCAAACAAGTTTGGGTTCCTAAGGCAACTTGATTCTACTTTTGCTGGAATGTCCAAAGGCCACCAAAAATCCCATCTGGTATTTGGACAGTGGGTGCTCTCGGCATATGACCGGGACTAGAAGCCTACTCTAGAATTATTCTCCAATCATGAACGGGCCAAAGGTCATCTTTGGAGGTTCTGACATAGGAATTACAAAAGGCTACAGTATGATTACTAATTGTAGTGTATCCTTTTCCGATGTGGCTTATGTTGAAGGATTGGAACACAATCTTATAAGCATAACTCAGCTCTGCGATAAAGAATACAACATAGAATTTCATGTAGAGAAGTGTTTGATAAAATCGATTGATAATTTAGAAATGATTTTATCAGGCACTCATAGTAGGAATATATTTTGTTTAAATTTTATTTGTATAGACTCTTCTATGCTAGTGTACTTTTTATCAAAAGATAGTACGTCTCTTAGTGACTAATGACTCAAGAGATTAGCACATATAAATTATAAAACTATTAATAAAATATTTTCCCTTAATTTAGTACGTGATGCCCCAACATTAAGTGTGTTAACGATAAACCTTGTCACACATGTGTAATAGGGAAGCAAACAAGGGCTACTTTTAAAAACATTATTGATAAAGATTCTAATAGGTGTTTACACCTACTTCGTATGGACTTGTTCGGTCCACTATAAATTAGAAGTTTGGGAGGTAAGGATTATATATTGGTTATTGTTAATGATTACTCTCGCTTTGCGTTAGTGTTCTTTCTAAAACACAAGTCAGATACTTTTGATATCTTTATGAATTTTGTCAGGCAAGTTCAGATTTAATACAACTGCTCCATTGTCAAAATCAGAAGTGACAATGGAACAGAGTTCAAGTTTGGGGCCATGACAGAATTCTGTGAAAGTCTTGGTATCTTTCATGAGTTTTCCTCTCCTCGTACTCCTCAACAGAACAAAGTTGCTTAAAGAAGGAATAGAACACTCATAGAGGCTTGTAGAACCATGTTGAGTGATGCCTCACTATAAGAATATTTCTGGGTTGAAGCCGTTAACACTGCATGCCACTTGCAAAATCAAGAACTCATAAATAAAAACCATAATAAGACACCTTACGAACTACTAAAGGGCAGAAAAATGACTATTTCATATTTTTAAAATCTTTGGTAGTAAATGCTTTGTACTTAACAATGGGAAGTTTCACACGATTAAATTTAGTGAAAAGAGTTTTGATGATATTTTCGTAGGTTATAGTAGTCATAGTAAGGCATATCAGATTTTTAATAAGAAAACCATAATTGTAGAAGAATTTATCAATGTTGTTTTTGATGACACGAGCTTGATGCAAGGTAGTTCTTCTAGTATTTTTATTGAAGATGCAGGTTCACGACTAAAGGAATTGAGCTTGGATGAGCCAGTTAATGAAAAAGGTCAAGAGTTCATCACGATCACCACTCCAACCCCAATTGGAGAGGATGATCACCATGATTAAGATGTCATTCAAGTTGATGAAGTAACTCTAGTGATAGAGGAAGCTCTAAATGCAAGGACCCTAGAGCTCAGACACTTGAAGGATCACCCAATTGATCAAATAATCGGAGATCCCCAGGATGGTGTCAGAACTCGTAGAGGTACAACTAATGAAAATCTATATTTAAGTTTCCTCTCGCAGGTTAAACCAAAGAAGTTTGAGGAAGCAAACTCAGACGCATCTTGGATAATGGAAATGGAAGAAGAATTGAATCAATTCAAACATTGCCAAGTCTGGAAGCTTGTTCCAAGACCCAAAGATAAGAACGTTATCGGAACAAAGTGGGACTACAAGAACAAGATGGGCGAAGATGGAACAATCATAAAGAACAAGGCCAGACTCGTCGCCAAGGGGTACCGACAAGAAGAAGGAATCGAATTCGATCTAACGTATGCTCAAGTGGCAAGGCTAGATGCAATCAGGTTGTTACTAGCAGATGCTACACTTAAGGGCTTTACTATCTATCAGATGGACATGAAGTCGACCATCCTTAATGGTGACATAAAGGAATAAGTGTATGTTGAACAACCTCCAGGTTTAGTTGATTCTAACCATCCTGATCATGTTTACCTTTTATTTAAAGCTTTGTATGGTTTGAAACAAGCTCCTCGAGCTTGGTATTAGACGATGTCTAGCTTTCTTCTAGATAACAAGTTCACAAGAGGAAAGATAAAGAAGACATTATTTCTTAGAGAAATAAAAGGCAAGATTTTGCTAGTGCAAATCTATGTCGATGACATCATATTTGGCTCTACTGATGACAAACTTTGCAAAAAGTTTTCCAAACTTATGCAAGGGAAGTTTAAAATGAGCAGTATGGGAGAGCTGAAGTATTTCTTAGGACTTCAGGTGAAACAATCTGATGATGGAATTTTCATCTCTCAGATGAAATTCACCAAGGAGTTAATTAAGAAATTCATAATGGAGAACGCAACCTTTATGAGGGCTCCAATGGGTCCAGCTATGTCTCTGGATAAGGATGAGAAAGGGAAACCTTTTAATGAAACCAAGTACAGAAGAATAATTGGATCCTTGCTCTATCTTACTGCTAGTAGACCGGACATAATATTTTCAACATGTGTGTGTGCTAGATTTCAAGTGAACTCTAAGGAATCTCACTACACTGCTGCAAAGAGGATTTTGAGATACCATAAAGGTACACCAAATCTTGGCTTATGGTACCCAAGAAGTAATGATTGCGAACTAATTGGTTTTTCAGATGCAGATTTTGAAGGAAGTAAAGATGATAGGAAGAGCACTTCCGGGACTTGTCAATTCCTAGGAAGAAGGCTCATCTCCTAGAGCAGAAAAAAGTAGAATTGTGTCGCAATTTCAATAGTCGAGTCAGAGTATATCTCTGTAGGCAGTTATTGTGCACAACTGCTATGGATAAAGAACCAGTTTGAAGACTATAACATGAAGTTCAAGAATATTCCAATATTTTGCGACTCCTCCAGTCAAATTGCAATTGTCAACAACCTAGTCTCTCACAGCAGGACAAAGCCCATAGAGTTGAAGTATCACTTTATCAGGGAGCATGTAGAGCATGGAGACATCAACCTCCAGTATGTTCCAACTGACAAGCAGGTTGCATACATTTTCACAAAGTCACTGGATGAGGCCAAGTTCTCGTTCTTCAAAATAGGACTTAGCATGCTCAACAAAGAAGAATGAAGACGGAGGTATCATAACAAAGTTCAAGGATCGGGCTATACTTCAAAAATTTAGAAAACTCTAAGTTTGGACTTCATTTCTCGAGTACTACTCTTACTACTCGAGTACTGGATATGATTACTCGAGAAACAAGAATGTCTCTAGAGGAATACTTCTCGAGTTCCAGTCTGCCTCTCGAGAACTATTAGACTGCTTCTCGAGATCTTCAAGTCTGCCTCTCGAGAAAGTACTCTACTACTCGAGAACAATATTATATTCACTTGAGTAATGCCTTTCCACTCGAGAAGTCGGATGTAGATTTTCGTCTTCAAGTTCAAATTTCTATTATTCGCACCCAGACTTTATACCGCCATATTTTTAGGTATGTCACTTTTATTATTTCCATAAAAATCATAAATTAAGACTTATATAAATAGAATAAGTTTGCAAATTCCAAACCACTCGATCTCTAAAACCCTTTCTTGAGAGAAAAGAAGAAAACTCTCCGTATTCCTATCATCGTCGCCATCTTGTCGCCGCTTCAGTTTTTTATCTCAAGAAGAAGATTTCCATTCATCTCTCCATTAATGGCTCCTCAATCTAAGATTGGAATAAGGAGTGAACTTGTCTCTACAGGGATTGCCAATTTGTCAGACGATTTTCACAATCTTCTACTGCTCTTAGAAGCTGTCGGACTCTCAATCATTTTTGAGCACCCATGCAAGGTTCTATTTCCAGAGGTTGAAGAATTCTTCCAGAATACCAAGTTGAAGATAAACGGGAAGATTCTTAAGTCCAAGGTCTGTGGAATCAAAGTTAAGCTTACTACACCGATCATTTCCAAACTACTCTGTCTGCCCATTATTGAGGAAGAAGATGACCTAACCGTTGAAGACTACTATCGGGGTTGTGCTTTTTGTGCTGTCTCTATTGATGTGAACACTATTCGCCATCCTGATCTAAATGCAGAGAGCAAGCTTCTTGTGGATATTATTGGAAAGATCATGTTCTACCGCACTAGTATTTTTAGCTTCATTACAAACGATATCTTCGATATGATGGAATCTGTGATTTGTAGAAAGAAGTTCTAGTGGGGGATGATAAATTTCGACAAGATCAAGGAAAGCATAAAAGCACCAACTTATGGAAGGATTATATCTCCTATCCTCCGTGAATTCAACCCCAAAGTCTTTGATCTCTCCAAAGGTACAACCCTACACCATATGAAGAAAGTTTTCATATCCTCAATTCAAAGATGGGAACTTAAGCTTAAGAACCCTGCTCAAATTGCAAAAGAACTTGATCACCCAGAGGATGAGGACAGGACCCCATATTCCCCTCTACATCAAGTAGCTGGCACATCTGGTGCAGCTGCTGAGGTGGAGCCTGCTCCATTAGTCCCAGAGGTAAGCCATTCTACCCCTCCTCTAGATGTTGCACCACCCGCTACTACTCCTGTCAAAGATCTGCTAATAGATTCACAAGTACAAGAATAAATCTTATCTACAAAGGAAGATATCAGTAAAATGATAGAAGAACTCACTTCAAAAGAGCCTCCTTTCTTTATACATACAAAGAAATCTCCTCCTCCAGAACCATCTCCATCTGACCACCATTCTGAACAAGAATCCCCTAATCATCAGTCTCCTGCTGCAGATGTACTAGAAGAAGAAATAGTTTTGATTTCTGATGAAAGAGAAGAAACTCCTGAACCAGTTGAGGCTCCTCTCAAGATCCTAGACTTCTCCCTTCCTACCATTCATGGTGAGGAAGGAGATTTTGTTTCAGACCACCAGAGCTCAGAGCTCAGTTCTCATTGAAGAAATCCCTCCCTATACAGCTCATTCAGTACCTCCTCCTCCTCCATCTTCTCAAGTTGAAACACCTACTACTGATGATACCCTTCTGGGTAAGATAGACCTAATGCTAGCACAGCAAAGAAGTTATTTTGATGAATCTCTTAAAGTTGTAACTGAGAAAGTAACTACTCTAGAGAAATATATGAGCAGAGGATTTGCAGAAATACAGCACAATACTGATGTGCTTAAACACCTCTTCCAAATAGGTGGGAAAGCTCTAGACCACACCATCACCAATATTGGTCAGGTGATGGATCAGTCAGTAACCTTAGCAAACAATAAAATCCAACTGGAAAAGAAAGCTCAAGAAGATACTTTCAAGACATGTGAAGAAGTGGGCACTTTCAAAGAGGAAGAAATTGCCACCCTATCCATGGAATTCAGAAAGGGGGATAAGCTAGTGAAAGAATACTTAGAAAAATCAGATAACGACATGAAAACCCTTTGGGAAGAAAAGTTGACTAAAATTCATGCTTATGTTCTGAAAAAGATAGATGGTGTCAAGTTTCACACATATGATACAATTGTTTAGATGCACAACAAGATATTTCTTTATTTTCAAGTCAATCCAAATATTATCCCTCACCATCTGAATACAGCTGCTCAACATCCTCTAGTCCAGTAGCCAACTCTCTCTCCAATACCTGAAGGTCAGATGCACCACATCCAGAAACTTATGCTCAAGTTTGGGAATCTGAACAGACAAATATGCCTCCTCTAGTACCTCCTAAAGTACAAATTCCTAAGAGAAGAAAATATGGTGATGGAGCCTCTGCTAGTAGAACCACTCTTAATCCAGAAGCAGAAATAAGAAGAACCCAAGAATTTGCTAAAATATGGAGCCCAACTTCCACATCTCTAATTCTTGATTCTCAAATTTGTACTAGACTAAAATGAAAGCAGGAATGATCATTACAGCTCTCATGAATGGGAACTATATGAGAAATCTTTAACCAAAAGAAGAATATATGATAGAGAGTATGGAAAGAACAATCCTAAAGCTCCTCCTAAGCATGGCAAATACTATCCTAAACCTTTCAGCCATCAGAAGAGGCAACAAGAAAAGAAGGAGAGACAACAACAACAATAAAGCAAGGAACAATAGATGATCAGAATGTTTTTATTTATGAGATTTTGTTGAATTTGATTTCTTGGACAAATCTATAAATATAAATCTATAATTTTGATGATTTGATTTTTCATTGCTTAGCACTTTTATCATTATTATCACTGTGTTTACTAGTTACTTTATTTGTCTATCTTGATGTAATTCACCTTAGTGTAGAGGGTTCTGACTTATACAAATAGGGAGAGATTGTTGGGTATTTTATCCATAATAACCTAGATTTGTATGAAGTCACCCTTAAACAAAGATGAATTAAGTTGTATTTGATGCCCTGTTTGAGTTATGTGTTTGCAGGATATAATTTCCAAGTGTAGACCAATGTTAGTGTACAATGAGTCACCAAACACAAGACAATACAATGTAATCCCTCATTGTGTGATACATGGTGTTGACTCATGTGTAGCCTCTCTATTGGGACACAGTTTTTTTTCAAGCACTAAAGTTAAAGGAGAAAGACTAGTTACTGATTTCCTTGAAGAGAGAAAATTTTCAGAAAGCCAAAATTTTTCTAAGTGTTATACTCGAGAAGGACCAATAAGTACTCGAGTAGAATTATAGTCATTTATCGAGTTAGCTCAGTCTTGTTTTCGAGTAACAGAAGTAGTTCTCGAGAAAGCTTAATTTAGTTCTCGAGAAGTTATGCAGTACTCGAGTAAAAATTGCTTCGTTCTCGAGTACCCTGAAAAATCTAGCTCGGAATTTTTCTAAGTCTAGTACTCGAGATGCTAAGGCCATTACTCAAGAAATACAAGACTTTGTCTCGAGAAATAGAAGTCTAGTACTCGAGAAGTATAACTTGTTCTCGAGAAGTCCAGTTAGTTCTCGAGAAGTCAGTTTCTATTTCTCGAGTAACAGAAGTTACTTCTCGAGAAGCCAAAAATTATTTCTAGTGTTTTCCCAAGTCTTTTTCTCGAGAACCTTATACTCTTTTCTCGATAAACAAAAATTATTAATCGAGTAGTCTATAATCCACTCTAGAAATAAAGATCATTTTCTGAAAATTAATCCAAGTCCCGACAGAAGTAATTTCAAATATGATTAGCATTTGATTGGTCCACGTGACATGCATTTAATGTGATTATGACCGTTAGGCAAGTCCAATAAAAGGTCTTACCAAAATCGATTAAACCTAACAAGAAGAATATCAAAGTTTCTGAATCATTCTTATATTTCCAAATTGAGAAGAGTCGTTGCCGCCACTCTGTCTTCTTTGCCAATCTTCTCTCTCGATCCAGAGATTAAAAATAAGAAGTTTCAGAAGATCAAGATTTTCAACATCTCTAGATCTATTCCTTGATCATGCTGATTCTAATGTTCTCAGATCCAAGGTTTCTCATATTTCTTCCTCATCTTTTTTGATAAGGGTTGTTAAATTTTTCAAGAAGAAAGAAGCCGAGTTCAACCAGATCTGTAAAGATAAGATAGTTTTTCTGATTGTAAATTCATTATTTTGTTGTAGGATTTATTATCCAAGTCTTGTAGTAGTTTTACTCCGAGTTATAGGAGATATTCTCCGAGTTGTTGTAGGAGTGTTTTTTGCTTCGAGTTGTAGGAACTTTGTTTCGAGTTGTAGGAATTGTTTTCAATCCGATATAATAGTGAAGTATCCGAGTCAAGCGTGTTGCTAGATCGGCTAGGTGGAGAGTGGACGTACCCAAGATTGGGGAACCACTATAGATCTTGTGTTCTCTGTGGTTTGTTTGCTTATTTTCTGCACTTCATTCATTCAATTTTTATTCCGCAAAAAGACACAGACCTCACCTATTCACCCCGTCTAGGTGATTTAGGTAGACAACTAAAAATCTCAATGACAGTTGCAGCCCGGGCAGGTTGCTCGACTGTGCGCGCGGTGCCTGTATAATTATAAGCTATGCAGGCACTACCGCGCTCACAAACTACTGTATCATGCATGCAGTTGTGCGGGCTCTACTGCATCGCACTTTCTTGTGCATGCCACACTTATGCACTACCACACGTGCTGCTGTGTGTGCATCAATTGCTTGTTTGCGCATGAGGCGTGCATGTTGTGTGTGCATGCGCTTGCATGTGGTGCTTTCGTGCATGCTTGCACGCATTCGAGGCACGCACTATGCATTCCTGCCACGTGCGTGCATGTTTGGCTTTTCTGTCTTCTCAGGTGTTTTCGGGCCGTTGGGGTGAGCATGAATTTTTGCACTTGGCTCGTCCGGTTAGGTTGTCTTACCCCCGTATCATCGAGCAATATCTTTCGTGTTTGACTCAAAAAATATAGGGGGAACCAAATAAAGTTATAAAAATTTAATATTCCTTTACCAATTTTACGATGTCTATTTGCTAGCCTCTCCCTCAAAAACCCTACCACCTAGCGAGATGCAGATGATCATGAGTTTGTCGCCCTCTACCCAACAACATCCTTAAATGGCCGAGATGACTGGCGGCATCACCCCTATCATTCCCAACTGTGCTGGTGGCACCCTCTTCCTAGGTCGAGCCATCAATTGACCATGACGCAACCACTCTTCCAAGACCAATGACGCATAATCTTATATGTTGACGCACATCTAAGTTGAGCTCAATTTTAGCCCTCTCCTATCCTTTGACCATCCAAGTAGAGGCCATGCACATCCTTTTGGTAAATTTTTTCTTCCCCTGTTCTTTTTAGGGTTTAGGATTTGCAAATACTTGTTTGTTTTAGATACGCTCTCTTATGACCAGCTTAACAATGATAAAGGTGTGTATAATTCTTGCTTCTCTTGGCCGACTTTGAGGCACACCATTTGTATATCTATAACACCCTGCCCATCATAAAGAATATAACATAAGGTACAACCGAGGCCCCACGCTATATTCCATGAATAAACAAAAGCGGTACGAAATTGAAATACCAAGCATCATCGTATTCTAACACAGAGTTGAATTCTTACAAAAGCAAATAAGTAACAATAACCCATTGCACTGAATGTCCACTACATACAACTTTGGAATGATAGTATAAACAACATTTAGACTTAAAGCCTTACATGATTACACAAAAAGAGTGATTTGTATACATCAAAACATAGGCCGGCAACACATGAAAGTAGAAAACAAGCACTTGGACCTTCGAGGCATAACATAGTAAAAAGGACTTCAGCCTATAACTTGCCGCTCGGCTTGCCAGAACATGTAGAAGTACAACCCACAAAGTTATGGCAAAACAAAGCTACGATCATCTTTAGCTGACCACTATTATAACAACCCCACCCCATTCCTAGGGCAGTGGTAATCCTTCCCTCAAAGAAAGCAGTATGGCATTTTATATAATTGCACAACTATCACATAAGTAGGC
The DNA here is from genome assembly GCA_039513925.1 of Platanthera zijinensis. Lineage (NCBI taxonomy): Eukaryota > Viridiplantae > Streptophyta > Magnoliopsida > Asparagales > Orchidaceae > Platanthera > Platanthera zijinensis. The sequence goes on from CM077097.1 coordinate 46,969,528, forward strand.
ATGCACGACTACACGTCTCGTGCACTTAGGGCGCATTATCAATGTACTAAAATTCAAATTCAACCATCATACTAAGTATTAACCACTTAGATAGTCATTGAACTTTTATTTTAAAGGCCACCTTGCCTTATAGATTCTCCCAAAATAAGAAGGTGCACCGAGAAATGACATCTGATTCTAGGCACTCAAGGAATCCAAGCTAGGCACTGTATGCCTCATATCTTAACATTCCACCCAACTTTGTCCTAGGACCCGGGCTTTATAATCACAAATGAGATCACAGGGAGCTATTGCCAGTGATATCACTATCAGTGTGTCATATCGACATGACCACAAATATGTCTCATGTTCGATTTCACACACAAACGTTCATCTATTCACCGATCTCTTCTAGTAGCACTATCACTAGCGATATCGCTATCACGGGCGATAATAGTAGAACATTGTTTCTCTTACAAACTTGGGTGTTTCCTGGAGATACCCTCCAGTGCTTCTACCGCAACCTATAGTACCATAAAACACCAAAATCTATTCGTTTTTCACGTAGTCTTCTCCGACATGCAAATCAATCACCACCAATCTCGACCAACTTTTCCAGATGGGCTTAAAACATCATGCCCATGCCCGAACAACAATCCAAGCTCTATATGCAAAATATAAGGATTATAAACCAAATCAACCCATTGAAAACTTCACCTCCCACTAATTTGTGGAGACGCATTCATGCAAACATGCCAAACAAAAGGACTAGTATGTCCTAGTATTCAGCAGGAGAGTCGATACCCTCGAAGCATGTTTCAAAGCCATGAACTTGTACTTGATCTGGATGGAATCAATCACAGTTCTTTCCTCTCAGTATATCTAGCCTTGATTCGGGAATACGACCACAAGAACTCCTCCAAATGTCTTGTAAAGGTTGAGAAAAACCTTCTTCATCCTCTCTTTTCCTTTTCTCTTCTCCTTCTTTAGTTTAGAAAGAGAGAGACTGAGAATAGAAATGAGAAGTCATAACTCATCAGCCACCTTATAACCCATGGGATTATACATATCCATCTGATCATCAGGAAAATATAAATGGATGACAGCGATTTAGGATGAAAATTCCAATTTAGGCTTTGTTTGGCAAGGCGTTTTGGGGGTGGTGTGATGCGAATTATTTAAACTCCCCACAAAACCTTTTTTTTATATACCATTGTTGGAGTCGCCCCAGCTCCCCTTTTGCATAAAATTCACGGTTTCGCTGTCGCAGAAATTTATCACGAATGCAAATCGTGCGACTCTCCCCTCTCTTATTTTTTCCTGTCTTGACCCAAAAAAATTCTGAAACTCCCGACCTCCGCATCCTACAACCCCTCATCTCGGCGAAAGTCCATTGTTGACTATCCCTCTTCGACAACCATCCATCATCTACACTCAAGCAAGTTTTCTCCATAATTGTAGGTAAAGATCGAACCCCTTAATGCCCCCATTTTACTCTTCTATCAAATTTTCTTCAAGTTTTCTTCTAGAGCCGATTTTCTTCTAGTTTTCTAACCATTATACACCCTCTATCACCGACATTTTTTTCTCTTCCCTTCTCCAGATGGTCTAGATTTTTCATTTTTTCTGCTTTCCCAATTCCTCACAACAACAGCCAAGATCTTTACTAGAATTTTGATTTCTTCCAATTTTTTACCTGCCTTGAATTTTCACTTGTTTTTAGGTTAGGGTTACTCTTCTTATCCGGCGACAACACTTTCTCATTTGAGCATCTACTTTGTGTATGTTTTTTTGTTTGACATGTATGTTCTAGGAGTATTGTCTCATATATATTATTTTTTGCTTGTGTGAGGTACTTTGTTTTTCGAGAAAAACATTTTTAAAATTTCCTATAAATTTGTTTCATATTTATGTTGGGGTATATTTTTTTGGTGTTTAACTTAAAAATTGTTAAGTTCACTGGTTTAATTTTTGTTTTTTGTTGTCTGTCTTTAAATAAAAAAACTGCAGATCACACACCTATTTTGCCAAACAGCTTAACGACTTCTTCATTTAAAACAACATGCCAAAAGCTATTCTTACAAACAGATTCACAGATTCTAGCAGTAAAAGGCTCTTAAGGGTTGATAATCACATAGAGGGGGGTGATAAGGTTTCTTTGAGACTTTTTATTTTTCTTGAGATTTACTTGGCGTGTTAGAGTTTAGTTATAGCCTTCAAGAATACAGAAAACACACAAGTAATTTATAATGGTTCCTCTATCTAGGGTACATCCACTTTCCCCCTTCACCTATCTAGTAGAGAGCTAGAGTAGGCTAACTTCTCCAAAACTCAGATCAATAGATCGTATAACTTAGATCCCTCACTAGATCTTACACCTTAGATTGGATTCCACTCCCACAACTCAAACTTTTCTCAGTCCTACCTTAGTGACAACAACAAGTCTCCTACATCAGGCTCACAATAAGACCTACCTCAGCCTTTATAACTCGGGTCTACACTCAGATTCTATACAAGAATCCTAACTCAGACTTTGGAAAAAGTCCAACACTCAGCCTCTATAACTCAGGCCTATCTCAAATTCTATACAAAAATCCAACCTCAGAACTTTGAAAATGTCCTACACTCAGATCTCAAAGAGATCTTATAATAGATATTGAAAGAGTGTTTGCTATACAATGATTCAAGAATAGATGCTCCAGAGCCTTCTCCTTTAACTATTTCACCAAAAGGCTTCTTTTCACAAGCAGTAACAACAAATGATCTTCAGGTTAGGAAAGGATATGTTGTGTTGAATACTTGTAGAAATCTTCTTCTTCAAAGCTTCTAAATGAATGATGTGAAGAATGTGGATCTTGAAGATGAAAAACTGATTTCCTTCTCAACTAGCAAATCCTTTTTGCAATGTCAACAACAGAATGTTTTTTAGATTTAGAATTAGTTGTGCTGATTTTATTGCTTATAGAGAACTTCATCCTTAGATTAAGAAAGCTTCTAGTCGGCGATGACACCTTTTTTGAATTAGGATTTTGAGAAAAATATTCCACAAAGGCTCTTCAAAAGGTTCCCAGCCCTAGATTTTATATCTGAGCAATGATAATGACTATAATCCCTTTTTGAAAAGCTGCATGGCCATCTTTAGCAATCATATTATCCCAAGAATGCGTATTAGAAGATTGTAGTAGTTTTTGTCTTTTAGTGCACAATTTACGTTTATTTGAATTTTTCATGATGCCATTAGAATTGACGTAACGCCATTTGACATAGCATAAACATCTGTGCTTCTCTAGAGGCATTGAGTGATTGAGATTGATGTGAAGCCATTTAACTTAGTCAAATACTTGAATTTCTAAAGAGGCATCGAGTGACTGCTGTTAACTCAGTGCATTTTACTTAGACGTTGAGTGAAGTCTAATGATTTGGTGCATCTACACTTGGTTTGAATTTCTTCTCTTCTTTTGAGGAAATGAGTAAATCGCCTTCCCTCGATGCATTTGTACTTAGACAGATTTTTTGTTTTTCCGTTGAGGCGTTGAGTGAATGACCTTCACTCGACGCATTTGTACATGGTTTGAATATCTGCTATTCTACTAAGGCGTTGAGTGAATGGCCTTCACTCAACACATTTGTACTTAGATAGATTTTTTGCTTTTCAACTAAGTCTTTGAGTTAATAACCTACAATCAGTGCATTTAGACCTTTAGCATTGAGTGATGTGAGATGACTCAATGCATTTGTACTTAGAAAATATTGTTCACTCTAGAATATGCTGACTTATATTCAATTAAATTTCTACTAATCCCTGGCTGTTTAAAAATAAATTAGTAATTACCTACACATGTTAACTCGAATAAATATCAAATACATATTTGAGTATATTATTAACTTATGGGCTACTTCAATTCTAGGACGTTATGGTCAATGTAACCAACAATCTCCCCATATTTGAAGAATTTGGAATCCTAGTCAATGACATACACTATTTCATAATAGATAATATTACTCAATTATAGATTTATAAGCACATAGATAGGTATTATAGAATATATCAGATGAGATTAATGAGAAAGTTATGAGCCTGCCTAAAATAAATATTCTACATTCAAAAGCCTTTAGGAACCTATAACTTAAAAACATTGCTAAGATTTAGGTTCCTTAATTACAATGCCATCCCTAGATTTCTTTGCACCCCTCTTTATAACATCCTTTTTCTATCTTTTCCTGTCAAAGTAGTTGTAAGGCTTTGGATAGTATCTGCAAGGTTCTAAGGCATCCATTAGTATATTTCTAGCATGCTTATTTTCCAAGAACTTTATTTTTATCTCTTTCTACTTCTTATACTTGTCCCTTTCCTGAGAATTATAAAGTTTGCCTCTTTTAGTTTTGTTATTTTGATATGATTCTAGGCAGCTAGAATGAAGGTCCCTGAGGTTGGGAACAATTATAAATTATCTTGCCTAGGTTCTAGCTGTTCTCTGTACCTCTTCTTCCTCAGCCTCACATCCTTTTCATCATTAACAACTTCTCTTCCCTTATATATATTTTGAGGCGTGGGTCTGAATGCAACTATAACATAAGGAACTTAAAGCAGATGAGCATCACACTCATCATACTAGATTGCATCTAGTCCCAATGCTTCCCTGATCATATTGGAGGTCCAGATAGCATGGTCTCCACTTGCTCTTTTCATTGACCTCTCCCACTTTATGACATCCTATGTTATTAAATTTCTTAGGAATTACTTGGAGGAGGTTGAATTCATATCTAGGTAGTTTACACTAGCTGTGATGTGATTATTTACTTCCAACATATGGTCATCTAAGAGTTGGGTGTAAGCATCCTTTCTTCTTTCAATAATTTGCATGTGCTCTTCCTTTGGTCTTTGTAGCTATATAAACCATCTACATGTTTTTAGAGGTAGAGAATTGGTTTTTGATGATATTATTTTGTAACTCCAGAATTTGTTCAAGTTAAAGTGCAGTATAGTTAATAGCAGGTGCAGCTCTAATGAACAATTTAACTATTTTCTCTATCAACTTGTTTACTTCAAATTTGATGGAAGACATCTCGGTTGTTAGATAATTTCTTAGATCTTTGATAGTGTCATCCACACACATCTCTATCATTCTTATTTTCTCATCAAATAGCCCTCTTAGCTGTAATAGAAAGGAGGTGGGAAGTGCATCATTCAGTTTATCAAATGTTGGAGAGTTAATCTCTTAATTTCTCTCCCTTATATCTCTACTCATTTATGAATCAGTCACTTCATATTCAGAGGAGAGATCTTAATGTTCATCAGCATGGATGGACTCCTTCTCATGATCCTTAGTATGGGACATAACATCATCACCTTTGTCCTCTTTTTCAGGTTCTTCCACTGCAACATCAGGATCTTGAGTAGGGAGCTCAGGGTGAGTCTCCCCCTCAATAGTAGCACTAATTCTTTTACTTTTCCCCTCAATAAGTACACCCTTTTCTTGGGTCTCCCCTTCAATGTCAACTCTAATCTTGTCCAAATCAATTGGCATTAGATCTTCAACATATTCCATAACTATGTTCCATTCAAGGGCAGTATTAGACACTTCCTTAGTAATATTCTTTGCAATATGGTCAGATGAGTTTGACACTTGAGCACTTACATGTCTTATCTCAGAATCATCTGAACTAGACCGCAGAGAGTCAAGAGGTTTAGTACTCCTATTGTCTGTAGACCCACTACAGGAACTTTCTTCTACAACTAACTCAGCTATCCTTTTCGTTCTCTTTTCTGACTTCTGAGGGTGTTTGGTCAGCACCCTATCTTATATTTTAAGTATCTTTATGTACATTTTCCTCATTTGGTGGATCTTTGCACTTAGCCTCATGTTTAAGATCTCTGGTACAAAGTTGAGATGGAACAAAGATAGAATCCTTCCTATATTAAGCACAGGGATGCTCTCAACCACCTTATTAAGCATAACCTTTCCCCAATTTGTCTTCTTAGAAATAACCACTCTAGCCCTTAACTCAAACATTATCTAGAGATTTTATCATGAGACCTAGTCTTGCAAAGCAAAGCTTTTCCAATGACATATGCTAAGAATTTTTCCCTTTTGATTCATGTCTTTCCCTTTCAAAGTGCCACATGTATCTTGAGAAAGACCACACCACTTGAAAGCAGAATTCACATCTTCTTAATGCAGCTCATTTTCCTCTTCACTAGAACTGAACTTGGGCAGCTTCAGTGCCTTGCTTATCTTCATTGAAAAGATCTTAGGCTTTTCTCCATTTATGGAGGTCTTGATTTTGGGGGAGGATGAGTCCACTTTTACGTTTGCAAACTGCTCAAGTACCTCCCTTTTCTAGATGAAAGAGGGTTTTGTTAGCAAAAATTCCATTTCGGCGGCCAATAGAAGATGCATAGCATTTGAATCTCTTTAGGAGCTTCTTTGAATCCAGTTCGAACAACTTCATATCACTCAAACAAGAAGTCAATACCCTTGGGAGGAATTGATTCAGAGAAGTTGAATGAGGAGTACAAGATGGTGCTAGAAATCTAGGGTTCGGGACATAGAATTTCAAAAGAGCTATGAAATTGTAGAGTTTATTCTAGGAAATAATTCTAATTATAGACTACTTTATTCGAGAGGGTGGATAAGCATGTACCTGGCATGATTGATAATTTTGTAGGATGACCTTGATTTAATCTGATTACTTTGAGGTTTTTCGACCTAACAAAACATTAGCATTGAGTCCATTCGATGCCAAATAATTTTCACTCAATGTGAGGACTTCTCACTCGATGCCTAGTGAGTTCCACTTGACTCCAAGTCAGCTGACCCTCTCTTCTCTAATTTATCCTACAAAATGGTTAGCCCCCAAAAGCACATATAGAGATTTCTATTTTCTATTTCAAGAATGGCTTATTATATATAATTTTTCTAATAAACTCATGTTTAACATTCCCAATTCAAACTTGAAAGAATTAAACTTGGCTTCATTAAGAGGCTTAGTGAAGATGTCAGCCACTTGTCTGTTTGTAGGGACAAACTCAAGGCCAAAATGTTTTTTCTCAACATGCTCTCTTATGAAGTGATATCTTACTTCAATATGCTTAGTCCTGTTGTGTGATACATGATTCATTATTAAGGAAATTGCACTAGATGAGTCACAAAATATAGGGGTTTTAATTAGCTGAATATTATAATCTTGAAGTTGATGCTTGATCCACACGTGTTGTGAACAACAACTCACTAATTAGATGTATTCAGATTCTACAGTGGAGATTTCTATACTTATTTGCTTTTTACTACTCCAAGATACCAACCTTTTTACTAGAAACTAGCAAGTACCAGATGTACTCTTTCTATTCTCTTTGCAACATGCAAAATTTGCATCTGAATAGTCTGTTAGTTCAAAGTCATCATTCCTAGGGTACCATAGGCCTAAATTTGGTGTGCCCTTAAGATATCTTAAAATCCTTTTTGCAGCTGAGTAGTATTCTTTAGGGAATTCCAAATGCCTATCACCAACACATGAATCAAACATAATGTTTTGTCTAATAGGAGTCAAATATAGGAGGGAGCCAATTATGCCCCTATACAAGGTTTTATCATCTGTCTTGCCACTCTCATCCTTGTTTAGTGACATACTTGACCTCATAGGATTTTTCATAGTGGAGGCACTCCCCATCCCAAATTTCTTTATTAACTCCTTGGTGAACTTGAACTGAGAGATGAATAGACCATCATTAGATGCTTAACTTGGAGGCCCAAAAAATACTTGAGTTCATCCATACTACTCATCTTAAATTACCCTTGCATAAGTTTAGCAAACTTCTTACATAAGTAATCATCAGAAGACCCAAAAATTATGTCATCAACATAAATTTCAACTAGGATAATCATTCCCTTTACTTCCCTTAGGAATATTTTTTATCTATCTTTCCCTATGAGAATTTATTTTCAATGAGAAAGCTAGATGGGGTTTCATACCAAGCCTTTTGTGGCTTATTTTAAACAATATAAAGCTTTTCTTAAATGAAATACATGATTAGGAAAAGTTGAATTGATAAAACCTGATGGATGCTTAACATAGACCTCTTATTTTAGGTCACCATTTAGAAAGGCTGACATCACATCTATTTGGTAGACCGTAAATCCTTTGTAAGCAGTATATGAAAGGAACAATCTTATAGCTTCAAGTCTAGCTATCGGTGCAAAGGTTTGATCAAAGCCAATACATTTTTCTTGTATGTATCCTTTTTACCCCAGCCTAGCTTTATTCTTAATTATAACACCATTTTCATCTAGCTTGTTTTTGTATATCCATTTAGTCCTGATGATGTTATTTTCTTGAGGTTTGGGAATCAGCTTCTAGACATTATATTTTTGAACTGGTTCGGTTCTTCTTGCATGGACACTATCCAGAATGAGTCTATATTGGCTTCTTCAAACTTATTAGGATTTATTTGTGATAGGAAACTAGAGTACATAACTACATTAAGATTTTTGCTCCTGGTGGTCACACCTTGGCTGGTATCCCCAATTATCAAAGCTCTGAGGTGGTATCTTAAGTGTCAAACAACCACTGGTAATCTATCTCTAGTTCCTTGATTTTAAGTTTTAGTGGGATGAAGTTCTTCCTGCATTTGCATTCTAACTGGTCCTTCTTCTAGGATGATCACACCATCTTCTTTTTCTTAGGCTGATGGAGTTGTGTCTTATATGCTCAGTTTTTCTATTCTCAATTCTGCACATGTAGAACTAGAAGAGCTTGGGAGCTTCTTGTGAATTATGGAAGTTTCAACAAATATTACATTTATAGATTCCTCTACAATCTGATTTTTGAGGTTAAAAACCCTATAGGTTTTGTTATGGCTGTTATACCCAATAAAAATGCCTTCATATGATTTTTCAGCAAATTTTTTCAAATAAGACTTCCCATTGTTAAGCACATAACATTTGCTTCCAAAAATTCTGAAATAAGCTAAATTTAGTTTTCTGCCCTTCATTAACTCATAGTGTGCCTTCTTGTGATATTTGTTGATAGATGCCATATTTTGGACATGACTTTTGGATTGTGCGGCGCCCTTAGAGGGGGGATGAATAAGGGTTAATTAATTTTATTTTACTAAACAAAGTTTACTTGGTGAACTAAAATAATGAAATTAAGAAATGGAGACTAATTTTTCATAAGCAAACTTGAACACTCTGAAATATATATAAAAACAAAAACAATAATGATTTATTTCAAACGTGCTAAATCTGAATACAAAGTATCTCTATAGAGATAGAGACAGAGGCTTATGAAAAATACAATTTACTTTTGATTTTGCCGATCCTTCAACCAAGAACCTGTAGGCTAAAGTGTATCTCTTTCTAGATCTTGCTACTAGCCTCCCCAAAATCTACCATGATCTAGATGTTGCACACAAGGCAATGATTTCTCCCTAATCCACGCAAGGAATTGGATGCCACACACAAGGCGGCCATTTTCCCCTAAGCCACACAAGGACTTAGACGCCGCGCACAAGGCGGCGATTTCCCCTAAGTCACGCAAGGACTTAGAGGCCACGCACAAGGCGGAGAGTTCCCCTCTCGATTACAATAGGATTATAATAGGAATAAGAACAAGACAAATTGTAAACTTAAGAATTAAAAATCCCTTTAAACAATTCGCTGAAGATGCCAAAGAATCCTTGTTAGTGTTTCTTGGAATGTTGCGCACGTATCGTAAATCTTTTGCGCTTTGGCCTTCTTGAGTGTATGGAGTAAATCCATAATCTGGAGCTCTCTAAATCGGCTAAACAGGAAGGTACACTCAAGGTAATGGAATTCGTGATCTCCACATAAAATTGAATGGCTTTTATACTTTGGCGATTTTGCCTGGCGACACTGGGTCGCCACGTAGCGATATTGGTAATGGCTGCCACGTGTCCCATGTACTCCTTATTTTCGCATCGCAGATTTGTCGATCGTGCACTATTGCCTGGCAAAACTAGATATCGCCACCGAGTGATATCGATAACGACTTCCACGTGTCCCACGAACTCCTTATTTTCGCATTGCAGATTCGTCGATCGTCAATCGCAGATCCGTCGAATGTCGAACGTGGACTATTGCCTGTCGATACTTGTTTTTGCCAGGCAACAACGACACTAACTGCCAACTTAGTGGAGATGTTGGGTTAACTGTTCATACTGCTATCGTCATTGGGTGATACCCAATATCTCCTAGCGATATCTCCTGAGCTCATCTGTTCTGACCCGAATCAACATCCAAATGACATTTGAGTTAGACCTGTGATATTTGCACATTATAAACACCCAAACATCTAATACAAATGAGATTTGTTATTAGCAAACTAGGAAGCGTGGAATGCATGCTCCAACAATCTCCCCTTTTGATAATAACAAATACACTAAGAAATAAATCATGAATGATCTAAGAAGTGTTAGAAACTATGAGTATCAAGACTAAGCATTTGTATGTGTGCAAACTTCTCTTGGATGTAACACTCCCCCTATAGGTGTACTCCACCTAAATCGAAGCATATTAAACCTTGTGTTTTTAGTTAATTTAAAATGCATGATTAAACCATGAGTATGAATGAGTATGAATGATTTCCTTAGTAAATTCTCCCTCTTTGATATTGTCAAAAGAGAGAGTAGAGTGGTGCGGAAGCTAAAGAGGAAAAACACAAAAGGAGAAATCAAGGATAAAATATGTGAATCAATATATAGTAAAGAAGAAAATGAGTAAGCACGAACAGTGGCAACGGTCATCCATTTATATCTTAGACATATACACTAGTGAAGACGAAGGTGGAAACATTTTCGGTAAAAATCTCATAAAGAAATTTTAGAGAAGATAATGTTGTGTACATGTGATAGTTTGATGAAAAACACATATGCAGCTGCCTTATAAATATATGAAAAACGTGGAATGTGAAAAAACAACATAACATAAAGGTATACATGACTAGTAGTGCTTGTACCCAAGAATTCAGAGCACATATAAAAAGAATATCCAGATATAGAGTTGCACAAGACACATTACAATTATTTCAAAGGTGCTCAACCTCACAATGCTTATTAAGACTTATCAGGAGGGTAAGTAGTGCTTGGTGGAGGTTCCTTGTCAGCCTCTTTTATTTGAATTTTGAATCACAACAATAAAGATGTTGAATGGTTTTTTTAACAATTTTTTGAACAGTTTTTTGTTTGGCTTGACAAAGGAGTCCGAATTCACTTTTGTGAGTATACAGGATAATCAAATATAAATAGTGCAAAGTAAAACAAGGATAAAGCATTAGTGTTATCATTTAATTCTAGTGGTTATGGTAGAACATTCACAATTTAAATATGCAGTAAGGTGAAGCCATATAAAGATTTTCACAAATTTTTGTGAAAGAACATTATCATAACAAAAACATTTCTCAAACTTAGAGGCATGCGAAAACAATTTCACAAGTATAAAAACACTAGTACTTATGTATGTAGAAAAAGATATGTGATGGTCGAACAATTGAACTATGCTACTAGGAACCCAAAATCAAAGAATATACATTAAATTATGTCTAAACCTGAGAAATGAAGAAAAATATGCATAATAGTGAATTTTCTCTATCGATCGGCGATAGTGCGAAAATATAAAAGACAGTCGTATCTGGTCAATTGCACTATTCCCAGCATTTTCTCCAAAAGTGTCTATGCGGAAGACGAAGCGGAAACCGGCGAAAACCCTAGATTAAGGTAATTTAAATGGAATTTGTCTTTCATCTTGTAGAATTTTTAGATCTAAATGATTGTTGGTTAGATCATGGAACTTTTGACGAAAATTTTTTTAGGTTTTCAAGTATGTTTTTTACATGCTTAGGGTTTTGTTCAAAACTTTTTTTGTGAGAAAGTAGACTATAACCTTATGTGTTTGAACTAGTGTATTCATAGATTGATGAAATTAAAATCTCTAAACTCAGGCCTAGTTTTTTTTAAGAAAAATTTTAGTTGAGTTATGGTGTTAGGGAAGAAGATGATGAATAGTGTTTTGAGTAAAAATATCTTAAATATCCTTAGGGAATGTGTTAAAATTTTGTAAGAAATTTCAGATCTGGTATTAAAAGTATGGAAAATTTAAGATCTTGAGTCGGAAATTAGATCAGAGCAATTTTCGGTATTGTCTGGCGAGAGTGGGTATCGCCGGCTAGCAATACTGAAATTTTTTGGAATTTTTGTTAAAATTTTTCTTATTATCTACAGGAATGGCTTCCAGTTCGAAAGCCCACAGAAGTACTAGAAGTGATTCATATTCCTCCTATCAAACGTTTCTAGGGATAGAAAATGCTAATGTTGGGGTTGGAAGAGTAATCAGATTTGATCCCGCCCGTCACGGACACATCCATGCCCTGTTAGCAATGTCAGGAATAATGTCCGTCATTATTCTTGATATGTTTTTGTCAATGTTGATAAGGGAATTTTATAATTATTTAAAATATCCTCGATTTATTGAACTAAATGGTGGTGTGCGATCACGCATACAAGGACAGACAGTTGAGATAACTCATTACGATCTTAGGGAAGAGTTTGGGTTAATAAATCATGAGAATGTCTTAGATGTTGTAGAGAATTATCGGAAGGATTGAGACTGGAAACTCTTGAATATGTTTTTGTATGGGAATTCCATCAAAACTCTTATTAAATCTACGACCACTCTCACGGAGGATGCACGACTAGTTCAAGACATAATGAGGCACACTATTTTACTTAAGTCTGGTGATACACGAAAGATAACAGTTCAATTGAGCTATGTCTCATACATGATCTTGGAGCGGGAGCCATTCGATATGGCGGACTTTATCCTTTCGATAATTTGTTACACATTTCGACTAAAGAGTTCGTCTTGGAAGAAATTAAACACACTACCACTTAGAGCAGTCATCCAACGCATATTGTATAAGAAGTACACTTGGATAGACCCAGATCTTTATTATAACGACTGTGCGCCCTCTATATTTTGTACGAGTGGAACACCTTCCATTGGCCGATTAGCACGAGGAGGGTCAGCAAGGAGTTGTGAACCAGTGTCCACTATCCTTTACCCACCAATTCCAAGAAGTGAATCGTTGCGGGAAGGTTTGGACGACTTGAGAGAGTCATTCGAAGAACATAAGAGGGAGGTTAAGAAGAGCTTTCTGGGAGTTCAGAAATTTTTTAAATTTCTGACCAAAAGTCTCTAGTTGAAGCCCACTCCAGCAGAAGTGGCAGAATGGGAGAATCCGCTCATGGAGCCTCCCAGATCGTCTACTCGCTGACCTCGCCGGACAAGTAGCAGTGAACACAGTTCAGCTGAAGATCAAGGGGACATAAGTGGAGGGGACAACAGGAATTTCGAAAGATTTCGCGCTGATTTGAAGAGTTGATACTATCGCCCAATGATAGTGAGTGTCGCCGGCGACAATGCAATTTTTAAATTTTCATGTGTCAGTTTTAGAATTTTGTGCTGTAATATTATGTGACTTATTATGTGATCTTAGTGCTTCTTTAATATGATTATTGACACAACATTTATGGTTTTCTTAATGTTTAATTATCATTTTCTTGTTAATTAAAGTTTTTTGGTTTACTTATTATGTCGATTCATTAGCTTGATAATTCTAGGATTTCGAGCTCTAATCTTAATAATGAAAACCGGGAATTTGAAAGTGGCTTGGTGAAAATATCGGTAAGCTGTGAATCGGTGCCTATAAAACTGACTTTAATTGTATTTTGCTTAATGTGGTCTCTAATGAAGTGATAACATACATCAATGTATTTGGACCTAGAATGATGAACTGGATTATATGTTAAGTCAATTGAATTCTTGTTATCACATTTTAATTCAATTATTTCATGAAAAATTCCAAAGTCTTCTAGTGTTTGCTTCATCCAAAGAGCCTGTGCACAATAGCTACCTAGTGCAATGTACTCGGCCTCGATGGTGGATAAGCCAACCGAATTATGTTTCCTACTCGACCACGAAATTAGTGAAGGGCTTATAAGGTGATAGGTGTCACTTATGCTCTTACGGTCTAATGAACAGCTATCATAATCAGAATCAGAAAAGCTATGTAAAATAAATGTAACATTGTGAGGATACCACAAACCTAACTTAGATATGACAATAAGATATCTAAAAATACGTTTAACTGCTTTTAAATGAGATTCTTTGGGATTAGCCTGAAATCTAGCACATAAACATATATCAAACATAATATCAGGTCTGGATGCAATCAAATATAATAGTGATCCTATCATTCTTCTATATAATGTTTGATCTATAGAAATACCACTTTCATCCTTTCCTAATTTCAATGAGACACTCATGGGGGTATTTGCCTATTTTAGATTTTCAAATCCAAATCTTTTTAAAACATCATGAATATATTTAGATTGATAAATAAAAATTCCATCATGCCATTGAGTAATTTGATAACCAAGAAAGTAAGTGAGTTCGCCTACTGTGCTCATTTCAAATTCATTTTTCATAATTTCTATAACATTATCACAGAGGGATAAAGAAATGTTGCTTTGATCAAGTGGTATCATATTCAGGGGGAGAAAGAAATGCTCCCATATAGCATTCAAGTGGTATCACACAACTTGCAGCAAAATAGGGGGAGCAGGTTATGCTCACCAAACAGGCAGGAAATGTGGTAACCTTCCAAGATTTGCTTTGTTATAATAACACTTTTTTATTACTGCATATGTTGTGTGTGTCATTTACTAAGAAATGTGAACAATTTGAATAAGGGTTTTTACTTATTCAAATAGGGGGAGATTGTTGGGTCCATTGATCCACATGACCCAGATTTGTTAGAAGTCAAACAAGTCAATATCAAACACACTAGTTGTATTTGATGTGTATTTAAGTTTATGTATGCATGTGGACACAAAGCAAGCTGGTGGCATTACTGGAAATCGTCTAAGTCCACAGGCGTTGAGTGAAGTCTATTCACTCAATGCCAGGTAAGCAAAATCATTTAGTATAGCTAGGTTAGTCTAAGCCTAAAAAGAAACAGCAGAAAATGTGGCTAAGTCCTTAAGCATTGAGTGAAGTGTACTCATTAATCGCCATACAGCTAAAAGCTGTGAGTATGGATCAACCTGTCAAAGCCTAAGAAGATACATGCATAAATGTGGTTAAGTCCACAGGCGTTAAGTGAAGTCTACTCACTCAACGCCATATAACAAAAAACTGTGAGGCAAGCTATGTGTCAAAGACAAAGAAAATAGACTGGAAAATCTGTCAAATCCACAAGCATTGAGTGAGGATAGCTCACTTAACGCCATGTGAAAGAAGGCTATGAGACAAGCTCATTCAGTCAAAGCCACAAAACTCTATGTTGATATTTTGACCAAGTCCATAGGCATTGAGTGAAGCTTACTCACTCAACATCATGTGAAAAAGAGCATTGACTGATTCTCATCCAGTAAACAGAAAATTGGCTAAGTCCAAATGCGTTGAGTATAACTTACTCACTCAACACCAGATAACAGAAGAATATTTGTTAAGTAGTTTGGCATTGAGTAATGCTTACTCAATCAATGTCGAGTGGCAAAATCTGTCTTAAGTTTTATGGGGTTGAGTGATACAGACACACTCAACGCTCTCAACACTTCCAAACAGAAAAATTGGTTAATGCTCACTCAACGTCTGGTGACTAGAATTTTTTCTAAGTGGTTTGTCGTTGAGTAAAGCTTACTCACTCAATGCCAAGAGGCAGAAAAATTTTCTAAGAGCTTGGCGTTAAGTGAGGCTTACTCACTCAATGCTTAACGACTAGAATATTTTTCTAAGTGTTTGGCATTGAGTGATGGTTGCTCACTCAACGCTTAGTGATAAAAATTTGAAAATTAAGGTTGGGCCCCACAGTGCAAAGAGCCAATGATCTAAAAGCAATAAAAGGGAAATATTGGCTGGGTTGACAACAAGCAACTAGGGTTTTATGATTTTGCAATTGCGACTGAACATCGTCTTCTTCCTCTCCATTATTGTTGAGCCTCAAGGTCCTGTTCAGTTCAGTCAACCTGAAAGCGAAAAGTGATAGCTGCTACAACATTTATCTGCGAGAGAAAGATCAGGATTGATTCCTGAAAGAGAAGACGTATAGACTTCTACAAGCTACTTCTAGAACAAGTCATTGATTCATCTGAAGATATCTGTCAACTTGTTGCTGTGAAGAAGAAGTTAGGGGAGACTGAGTTTCTGCCCAAGAAAATAGTCACAGAGATTTTTCACTGGTGGTTGATTGTTCAAAATCTTTGTTGTTTTCTGTAAGATCCAATCTAGGATCTGAGTGTAGGATTCTTGAGTGAATCTGAGTGTAGGCATGTGTTATAAAGGCTGAGGTAAGATCTGTTATTGATTTGAGTGTAGGATTCTTGAGTGAATCTGAGTGTAGGCCTGCGATATAAAGGCTGAGGTAGGATCCAGTTGGGATCTGTGTGGTAGGGCATATTGTTTTAGGTGTAAGTCTTGAAGAAGACTGAGTTGTCCCGCGAGATCCTGTTGTAAGCTCCTTGGAGCCGAGTTTTGGGAAGAGCCTTGTCTAATACACTGTTATAAGGGCGCAGATGGACAGTGGATGTACCCAAACTCTGTGAACAACTATAAAATATCAGTGTCGTCTGGTTGATGTTCTTGAAAGTTTTACTTAACAAATCACCATGCACAGGAAATAAGTTATAGGTCTAAGATAATAAAAAAGAGACCTAAAACCTATTCACCTCCCCCTCTAGGTGTTTGCTGACCTTGAAAACAAAGTCTTTCACACCCTGATTGTCTACATAGAAGATACTGAAGAGGTTAGGGATGATAGAAAATCCCTACTCAATCAGGAATATGAAGCCTTCAGGCAAAGCAGCAGAGACATCATAGTTAATTGCTATGAGAAATTTTTCATAGTGGTCAATGAGCTGAGGACCTACGGGAGGGTCTTCAATAATTATGAGTTGAATGACAAGTTCCTAAGATCTCTAACAAGAGACTAGGA
Source organism: Platanthera zijinensis (assembly GCA_039513925.1). Classification (NCBI taxonomy): domain Eukaryota; kingdom Viridiplantae; phylum Streptophyta; class Magnoliopsida; order Asparagales; family Orchidaceae; genus Platanthera; species Platanthera zijinensis. The sequence continues at coordinate 46,986,517 of CM077097.1, forward strand.
CATAAAGATCTGTCATATCAGAGAGGTAGCCAAGCTAGCTGAAACTCCTCCCCACATATAGTTTGGAATGTTGCTCTCCTATAAGATGCAGCTATCTACCAGAAAGGAGGAGGAGACCACCCTCAGATCTGATGCCATAGAGAAGATAATGACCTTCAATTTTAATAGCTCTAGGAAGAGCAAGGAGAGTATTTGCTCACCCCCCCCCCCCTAGAAGGCCTGCTGATCAGTCTGCTCTGAGTCAAGTTCATCTGACAATAACATGTTAGATTGGGAGTTTGTTGCCATCTCCAGACAGTTCCAGAAGATGATGAAGAGGAGGCAGGGGAAGAGCAAACATTCCTCCTCTTCACACAATAATAGGGATCACAACAAATCTAAGAAGAAGTTATCTAAAGGAGATTGGTATGACTCCAAACCAAGCAAACATAGTTCTTCCAAAATTGTTTGTTATTGTTGTAGCAAGTCTGGGCATGTCATATTGCCCAGTCAAGAGAAAGGAGACTGGTGAGAAGAAACATCACCACCAGAAGAGCAAGAAGGAAAAGACCTTCATTGCTAAGAATTAGAAGAGCTAGAGTAAAAGTGACTCAACAACCTCAGATTCTGAAGAAGAAGATGAAGCCTACATTGGGTTGTTTGATGTTATTATTATTGATGATGATGAGGACTATCCAGATGCAAGGATAGGAATCAGGGCCCCTCTATCACACTTAGATAGTGACATAAAGGTGGATGAAGATGATAAGGGTTGTTATGGGCTTATGGCCATGACAGATGAAGGGTCCAGACAAGACCATCCTGGTCCAAATAAGGTAAAAAGTCATTCTCTTTCCTCCTCTAAATCTGATTATAAAACTAGTCCTAATGTCGATGCTCCTTCATCCTATGATAAATGTGGCTCAGAATCTGAGGAAGATGTCAATCAATTGATTGACAAGTATTGTGTCATTCTGGATGCTATTAAAAAGAGCAAGAGGCTAGTCAAGAAACAAGTCAAGGAAATGGTCTCCCTATAGCTAGATGCTTCCTTGAAGTTTGACTCAGCACCCCTGCTTGACCAGATTATGAGGGAAATCAACCAGCTGAAGACTATCTCAATCATCCAGATTGGTACCATCAGCCATTAAAACAAGATCATTATTGATCTTGAAGAAAAGCTCCATAAGGAGAGAAGGTTAGTGTCTGAATTTTTAAAGCCCAAAACATTGCTTCCACTGATAGACTCATTTACTTCTCAAAATAATAAGAGAGGTTTGGGGTTCAAGTGGAATTTCAGATCTGCCCATCCCAAAGAAAAAGGTAAAGCTCCTGTTATGCCTCAAATAGACTTTCATAAGGTAATTCTCCTATCTAACAGGTATGACCAAGATAGTATTTATGGTCCCTAGAAAAATGGGAACTCTACTTGTAAGAATTCAAGGGTATCTTACAATGGAGGGAGAAAGGAAATGAGTGTGAGTGCACTAAAGGCTCCCCATGAGGAAATCTAGAAAGCCCATTATGGACCATTTGTTTTTGGTGCACCAGCCTCCACACTTAAGAATAAGGCAGTAGCCAATAGTCAATCTCTTCCAGTAAAGACTCAGAACAAAAGTAAGTGAATTAGTTAGCCTGACTTGGCTATCTCTGAGGCAATCATAACTTTTCTTCTACAAGGAATACTGTTATTAGTTTCATTCACAGGAAGCCAAGCACATCTACTGGCAGACTAACTTTTAGTCAGATCCTTTCTAAAAGAAATATGAAGAGGGATTCTGCTCTCCCTTCTAAACAATCAGCTGCTTTCAGTTTGCATTCTACAAGAGCTATTCAAAAAAGGAGATACAATATTCATGAGTCTTGGTGTTGTGGAAAAGTGGGACATTTTTCCCTAGATTGTTGGCACAACCCTAATGTGCTTAGTGCTAGGGAAAGTCTTCCTATCAAAAGGGTTGCAGAAAAACATGCACATTTTAAGACTAATAAGAACCAAGGACCCAAACCCTTTTGGGGTCCTAAGGTTAATTAAATTGGGGTTGCAGGTTAGTCCAAGTACCCATCAAACATGGTACTTGGATAGTGGATTTTCTAGGCATATAAAAGGAATATGAAGCCATCAGAAGTAATACATTCCTGTGAATAATGGGCCTAAGGTGATCTCTGGAGGCTCAGACAAAGGAGTCACCAAGGGCTATGGTATGATCACAAATGGCATAGTCACAATAACAAAAGTGTCTTATGTTGAAGGGTTGCAACATTACCTGATAAGCATAAGACAACTCTGTGATCTTGGCTATGTCATTGTCTTTCACAAGGATGAGTGTTTGATCAAAAGTTCAAGTGACCAAGAGGTCATGTTAACAGACACTAGGAGTGGGAATATTTACAGTTTAAAATTTTTATATTTAAGTTATGACACCCCTGTGTGTCTAGTTGCTAATGAGAAAGTCTCATATTGTGTGCAATGACACAAGAGACTAGCTCACTTGAACTCCAAGCCTATTAGCAAGCTATTTACTGAAGAGCTAGTCAAAATGGTCTCAATATTAAATGCACAAAGGAGGGCATTTTCTCTGGATGTCAAAAGGGCAAGTAGACCAAAGCATCCTTTAAGAGCATTGGGGACAAGGATTTTATGAGGTATTTGTAACTCCTTCACATGGACTTGTTTGGTTTTATTCCAGTTCACAGTTTAGGTAGGAAAGTCTACACACTTGTGATACATGATGACTTCTCCAGGTTTTCTTTGGTGTTCTTTTTGAAGAAAAAGTCAGAAACCCTTGACATTTTTATGACCTTTGTTAGACAAGTTCAGAATGAAAAAGACAGTGCTGTGGTCAAAATTAGAAGTGACCATAGTACTAAATTTCAGTCTGAGGGCATGATAAAGTTCTGTGAAGACCAAGGGATTTACCAGGAATTCTATTCACCTAGAAATCCCCAGCAAAATGGGATAGCTGAGAGGAAAAATAGACCTCTCATAGAGGCTAGCAGGACACTGCTTAGTGACACTTCTCTCCCAGAGTACTTCTTGGCTGAGGTAGTGAACACTGCTTTTTATGTCCCAAATAGGGCCTCTATAACCAAGTACCACAGGATGACTCCCTATGAGATTTTGAAGGGCAGAAAACCTAAACTAGCCAATCTCAGGATCTTTTTCAATAAATGCTTTATGATTAATAATGGTAAGTCATACTTGACCAAGTTTGCTGCCAAGTCCTATGAAGGGATATTTGTTGGGTACAACATTAGTAGCAAAGCATATATGGTCTATAACCTGAAAAATCAAGTTATAGAGGAGCTTCTTAATATAGTCTTCAATGAATCATCAATGATTAACAGTGAGCTGCCAAGCTCATCTAGATCTACAGGTGTAGAACTTGAGATGGATAACCTGAACATTAAGGACACTACTTTAACTGCACAAGGAGAAGGTAATGGTGTGTACATTCTAGAATAAGAACAAGACAATCAAGATATAGCTGAAGACCAGCATGCTCTAGCCACTGAAGTTCAAGTAGTTGAGTAAAGAATGCTTCCACCTATCAGGCATCTGAGGGTTCATACCAAAAACTAGATCATAGGAGATACCAACCAAGAGGTTAAAACAAGGAGCGGAATCCTAAATATTTCCATGTACTATAGCTTTCTATCATAGGTTGAACCAAAAAGTGAAAGACTTTATTTCAAGAGCCTACACATCTAGAGGGGGGGTGAATAGGTTCTAATGTTTTTGTGTCTTTTAAATTTTTTGGCAAACAGTTATATGACTTCTTTCAGCACAGATTAATCAATCTACAGAAAATCAACACAACACAGAATGCACCAGATCTATAGTGGTTCCCCAAGATATGGGTATATCCACTTTCCCCCTTCGCCTATCCAGCAGATAACTGGATTCAGCCTAACTTTCTTCCACTGGCTTCGATCCGCAGATCTTATAATCTCAGAACCCAAGATAGATCCTACACCGCAGACTTTACACAAGTCCTACCTCAGATTCTTCCCCAGAATCCTACCTCAGGCCTCAGCCCTACCTCAGCCTTAATAATTAGGCTTACAACTCAGACTTTCCACAAGTCCTACCTCAGGCTCACATCCCTACCTCAGCCTTTTTAATTTTAGGCTTACAATCTCAGATCTAACTGTAGATCCTACAAGAATTTGTGAGTAAAGAGTAACTGAAAACTTCACCAGCTAGATTTCTCTGTTGATGTTGTCTTCTTGATCAGTTCTTGTATATACTGATCCTTCTGATCCAACCTAACATAGCTTTTCAAAGCTTCTTGATTAGAATAAAATAAGGTGGATCTTCTCTTGATGTTGAAGTTGATCTTCAGTCAGCTTCTTCTGTAAATTAAGATTGAACTCTGAATCTTTCTTGCAGACAGCCCTTGATCTATCATAATTCTTCTTATTGATTCGATCTTCTCTTTTGTCGTTTTCGATCTGTCTCTTATATAGAGCTTGCTCTATGATTACCGGCTGATCCAGTTTATAACAGACTTCTGACTGTTCTGACAGTAGTGTCAGACCAGTTAGTTATGATAGTTGTCAAGTCACTAGTCACGTCACCAGGTTCTTCAATGTCTTTTCAACTCAACACATAACACTCAGCAGACTGTTTCACATGTGTCGACACATATAGACTAAGTATCGACACAAGTCTTCATGGTGTCGACACAAATACTCCAAGTGTTGACACAGTTATACTTCTGCTTCTCGACACTTCTTTTGTTGTATGTGTCGACACAAGTCATGTGTGTCGACACAGCAGCTCCTTGTCTCGACATTTCTGTTTCAAAAAGTTGGCGTTGAGTGTTTGTCAAATGGAATTGAGTGTGTGTCGACACAAGTCCTGTGTGTAGACATAATTATTTCTGACCTCGACACAGCCTTTTGAGAGTTGGTGTGTCGACATAAGTCTTGTGTGTCGACACAATTGCTTCAGGTGTTGATATATATAATGAGTGTCGACACAGCTTCAGTGGTGTCGATATAGCTTTGAGTGTCGACACAACTTCTTCATAAGTGTCGACACAAATTCTGGGTGTCGACACAAGTTCTCTATAAGTGTCGACACAATTTGCCTGTGTGTCGACACAGATTGTCTGAGTGTCGACACAAGTTCCCTGAGTGTCGACACAGTTTCTTCACAAGTGTCAACACTTGTACTTAGAAATTTTTTCTTCAAATTCTTAAACCTGCACAATGAAACTGAAACTTCTATCAAATATAAATTGATGCATACCATTGACTATGTTGTGGCTTCTTCAATCTGGTACACATTTTCCAATGTACCCAACAATCTCCCTCTATTTGGAGAAGTCATTACCCTTAGTCAATGATATACATCTCTTAAGATAAAACAAAATTGTAAATAGATGTAAAAATATTTCATAGAAGGTTATCACATAATCATTGTAAACAACAAACACTAAATACTGAAACAGATTTCATTAATCAGTAAAACATTGTTTTACATGAATTTCTTATAGAACAAAAGAAACAAATTAGTACATTGTTCTATTATATAAACCTAGCAATCTTATTACTTACTAGGCTCCTTAATAATTATTCCTTTGCTAGACTTGATTTTAGCCTGCACAGAAGGTTCAGCATCCTCAGCTGGCTTTTTCCCTTTTAGAGCTTTCTTCTTTAATTGTTCAGCCTTGATCTTCTGTCTTTCAAAATAGTGGAAAGGTTTAGGGAAGTACTTGCTTGGCTCTTGAGCATTAGCAGGTAGCTTCCCAGACTTAGCACTTCTTCTATGTTGAAGGATTGCTTCTTATCTTGCTTGATATTTATTCCACTCTTGTTCAGAATACCACTTACCCCTATCATGGGTTTTATCCTTTACAGCTTTCCAGGCAGTAAGTATGATATTTCTAGAAGTTGGGCTCCACTGCTCAAAATATGGCTTCAGCTCATCCTGCTCTCTGAATCTCTTCTTGGAAAGTTGAGTTTCCTTCTGAGCTTCTAATTTAGCTTCTGACATTTCAACCTTTTCCAGAATTATATTTTGTGCCTTTGGTGGAGGACTATACATTTTTAGCACTTCTTCTTGAACAATCTCAAAATCAGCTGGGGGGTAGATCACCTGAGAAACTTCAAGCTGATCTCCTTCAAAATGTGCAGGTTGTATCCCAGACTCTGCTATATTATCATCATCACAGAGAGGAGGATATCCAAGAGTAGCTTTGATGTTATTGGAAGTCTATTTAGCATGGTCAGAGCTGGCTTTGACTAATGACTTCTCTTGTAACATGATCTCTTAAGTCTTCTTTCTGGAATCTGACTTGATCAGCTACATATTCAGTTCCCTCTTGAAAATAAGCTCTGAATTTTGTCAAGAAAGTTTTAATTTTCTCCTGAGAATCTTGAAATGTGGCTTTGACAGTAGCTATGTCTTCCTGGATTTGTTTAGAGATTTCAGCCTTCAGAACAGTACTAGAATCAGTGAGCTTTGTTAATATGGCATGATGTGAATCCTTAAGGTTTTCATTCATTCTGATCTTATTCTCCAGTATATAGCCTTGCTTCACTTTAATTTCATCCAATGTAGCTTTGATATCTTGTTGTTGCTTGGCCTGGAACACCACAACATTACCTCCTTTATGGAAGCAATCTGTCATTTCCTTCTTATTCTGATTTACTTCAAACCTAATAGATTTGATGTCCTGGGCCAACTGAAACTGTAACTCCTTATGAGTTTCATCCACATATTTCTCTATTGTCTGTCTTTGATTATCTAATTTTATCTGCATCTGGACAAGTAAAGAACTGAAGTCCATACTTAATGTAGATGGTGCTGTTCCCTTTTGTAAAGCCTTCTTATATCCAGAACTTTTTTTATTTAACACAGTCAGCTTTCTTTTCTTAGCCAATATGGCTTCTTCATCTTCAGAAAATTCAATTGTACTTTTAATATTAACAGTATTCTTTTCAGCAGGGGCATCCTCCTCAGTATCCTTTGATAACTCCCCCTCAGACCTTGGAATATATTTTCCTTTCTCAATATGCTCTTCCTCAGTCCTATCTTGAAGAGGATAAGGAAACAATTCTTGCATTGTAAATTCCTTTTGTATCTATACAGAAGGAATAAGATTAGGTTTTAAAGTATTACTTAAAAGACTAATACCACTTGAAAGATTTTTTGTGTAAACAACAGTGTTCCCTAGAACAATTTTTTTTGAGAAGAATCCCATCATATATCACTAGACTGTGGAGAAGATACTTACTGGCTCATTTTGAGCATCTGTCTTATCAGTTTCTTCAGCTACAGTGTTGATTTCAGAGACTACATCCATGATTGTATCTGCAATTAAGTCACTGTCTAGGACAACATCATCGATACCTCCCTTATGGTCAGGCAGCTCAATTTCTTGTTCTAATTTTTCTCCCCCTGGAGTGGAGTCAACTTGTTGCTCCTGGGGCTCACTGTCCTTTACTTGATCATGAGCATCCTATTTGTGCCGGTCTTCATCAGAACTAAAGACAACTTCATCCTCAGAATCACTGGAGGAGTCAGCCTATACAACCACTTTATTTTTCTTCTTGTCTTTATTAGTTTGCTCTTTGGGAGGAGGGACTTCCTTGGTCAGAACTCTGTCCCATCTTGACAGTATCCTTACATCCATTTTCCTCATGTGATTTATCTTAGAGCCATTTGCTTGTATCAAAACATCTGGAATTACTGATGTTAAGCATAAACTGAGGATCCTTCCCAGGTTAGGTTTCTTAATTCCTTCTTGAATTTTATCAAACACCACTGCTCCCAGTCAGTGTTTATCTTGAATATAACCCTCACCATAAGATTGAACATGTGGGCATAAATCCTATCATGTCCACCAGTCTTGCAGATAATCACTTTTCCCACAATTTCTGAAAGAAATTTTCCTTGGGAATTCATCCCTTTTCTATTGATAGATGATCAAATCTTAATACTGGGACTCAGTCCACACCAGCTTAAAGCTTCAGTTATCTGGGAAGGAGTTATTTCATCTGTATTCTTGATCAAAGGAAGATGTAGTGCTTTCCTGATTATTTTCAAAGTGAGCTTCACCCGGGTATCTTGAATAGATGCCTTGATTTTCTTTCCTTCAAAGTCCATTGTAGCGGTTGAGTAGAACTCCATGACTTCCTTTTTCCATATTTTGGTCGGTTCAGAGACCAAGAATTCTAATAAATTTTAAGAAATTAGGGCAATAACTCCCTGAATTTCATCAGAAGAAGTCGTGAACCCTTTGCGAACCAGTTCATAACCTTTATTAACCTTATCTTCTTAGTGTGGCGCCATTGACGTAAATGCTAGAGGGGAAGAGAAGAGAAGTTCTATGTTGACATAAGGTGTAGATTCAAAAATTCTGATAGCGTAGTCGACCAGATTTTGGATTCACCTACTTATGGTACTTGTGTCAAAGGCAGGTCAAAAGTCGGGCCTAAGTCGACAAATCAGTTTTTGTGTCGACAAAAATGACCTAGGTCTTGACAGAACATAAGTTAAGTCAACACGACTATGTGTCGTCATACTAATGTCTAAGTCGACAAAACGTATTTTAAGTTGACACATTTATGTGTCGACATACTTGAGTCTGTGTCGACATACTTGTGTCTGTGTCGACACTGACCACTTTAGTCTCGACAGAGTTGTGTCGACACCAACTTTTTGTGTCGACACAAATATCCTCTCGACATATAGTCTCGACAAGGTTGTGTCGACACCTATACTTCTGTCGACACAGATACTGTTTCTATGTCGACACATCCTTTTTTTGTGTCGACAAAACATACTGAGTGTGTCGACACAACTTGATTGAGTCGACACAAACTTTGTACTTAGCCAAATTTCAATAGAAATTTGGTGCTTACGTATGCTACTAATGGAAACTTGTGTTAACCTATTCTAGGTTCAACATACCTAATTCAACTTCGAAATTATTGAACTTAGTTTCATCAAGAGGTTTTATAAAAATATCAGCTATTTGATTATCAGTTTTATAAATATAGAAACTTTATTTCTATATTCTTGGTCCTACTGTGTGATAAGGGATTCTTAGTAATTGAAATAGCACTTATAGAATCACAAAATAGTGGAATTCTACTTACCTGGATGTCATAATCTTCTAGTTGATGCTTTATCCACATCAAATGTGCACAGCAGCTACCTGCAGCTATATACTCTGATTCAGCTGTTGATATACCTACACTGGTTTACTTCTTGCTGCTCCATGACACTAGCTTTCCACCAAGGAATTGACAGGTTCCTGTGGTACTTTTTCTGTCTTCTTTGTATCCAGCAAAATCTGCATCTGAGAAACTAGTTAATAGAAAATCTCTATTCTTAGGGTACCAAAGACCTAGATTAGGTGTGCCCTTAAGATATCTAAATATTCTCTTAACTACAGTATAATGAGATTTCTTAGGGCATGCTTGATACCTAGAACAGACACATGTTGCATACATTATGTTAGGTCTACTAGTAGTCAAGTATAGTAGGGAGCCAATTATTCCTCTATACAAAGACTCATCAATAGGTTTCCCTGCTTCATCTTTGCATATAGGCATACTTGTTCCCATTGGAGTTTTCATAGTAGAAGCTGAGTCCAAACTGAAAGACTTTGATTAAAGAGCCTAAACACCTAGCGGGGGGTGAATAGGTTCTAATCTTTTTGTGTCTTTTTAATTCTTTAGGCTAACAGTTATAAGACTTCTTTCAGCACAGATTAAACAATCTACAAAAAGTAAACACATAACAGTAAACACCAGACTTATAGTGGTTCCCCAAGATATGGGTACATCCACTTTCCCCTTTCGCCTATCCAGCAGATAACTGGATTCATCCTAACTTCCCTCCACTGGCTCAGATCCTCAGATCTTATAATCTCAGAACCAAAGATGGTTCCTACACCTCAGACATAACACAATTCCTACCTCAGATTCTTTTCCAGAATCCTACCTCAGGCCTCAGCCCTACCTCAGCCTTTATAATTAGGCTTACAACTCAGACTTTCCACAAGTCCTACCTCAGGCACATAGCCCTACCTCAGCCTTTATAATTTTAGGCTTACAACTCAGATCTAACAGTAGATCCTACAAAAATTTGTGAGTAAAGAGTAACTGAAAACTTCACCAGCTAGATTTCTCTGTTGATTTTGTCTTCTTGATCAGTTCTTGGATTTACTGATCCTTCTGATCCAACCTGACTTAGCTTTTCAAAGCTTCTTGATTAGAACAAAATAAGGTGGATCTTCTCTATTGATGAAGATGATCTTCAATCAGATTCTTCCTTAAATTCAGATAGAACTCTGAATCTTTCTTCAAGACAGCCCTTGATCTGTCAGAATTCTACTTAGTGATGCCTCACATTCTTGTTCAGGTTATTGATTATTGTTTCCGATCTGTATCTTATATAGAGCCTGCTTCATGGTTACCGGCTGATCCGGTTCATAAAAAACTTCTGACAGTCTTGACAGTGGTGTCAGACAGGCTAGTTATGACAGCTGTCAAATCACCAGTCACGTCACTAGGTTCTTCAATGTCTTTTCAACTCAGCACACAATACTCAGCAGACTACTTCACATGTGTCGACACATATAGACTAAGTGTCGACACAAGTCTTCATGGTGTCTACACAATTACTCCAAGTGTCGACACAGTCATACTTCTGCTTCTCGACACTGCTTATGTTGTATGTGTCGACACAAGTCCTGTGTGTCGACACAACAGCTTCTTGTCTCGACATTTCTTTTGCTGACAGTTGGTGTTGAGTGTTTGTCAAATAGAGTTGAGTGTGTGTCGACATAAGTCCTGTATGTCGACACAATTACTTTTGAACTCGACACAGCCTTTTTAGAGTTGGTGTGTCGACACAAGTCCTGTGTGTTGACACAATATCTTCAGGTGTCGACACACCTCATGAATGTCGACATAGCTTCATTTTTAAGTGTCGACACAAGTCCTGCTTCAGATGTCGACACATTTCTGGATGTCGACACAACTGCTTCTTTAGGTATCGACAATGCTTTGAGTGTCGACGCATTTCTTTATAAGTGTCGACACAAATTCTTGGTGTCGACACAACTTCCCTGAGTGTTGACACAATTTGCTTGTGTGTCGACACAGCATGCCTGAGTGTCGACACAAGTTACTGAGTGTCGACACAGTTTCTTCACAAGTGTCGACACTTGTACTTAGAAAATTTTCCTTCAAATACTTAAACCTGCACAAAGAAACTCAAACTCCTATCAAATACAAATTGATGCATATCATTGACTAAGTTGTGGCTTCTCCAAATCTAGTACATATTTACCAATGTAACCAATAATCTCCCCCTATTTGGAGATGTCATAACCCTTAGTCAAAGATATACATCTCTTAAGATAAAACAAAATTATAATAGAAGTAAAAACATTTCAGAGCAGGTTATCACATAATCATTGTAAACAACAAACACTTAATACTGAAACAGATTTCATTATTTAGAAAAACTTTGGTTTACATGAATTTCATATAGAACAAAAGAAACAAATTAGTACATTGTTCTATTATATAAACCTAGCAATCCTATTACTGACTAGGCTCCTTAATAACTATTCCTTTTCTAGACTTAATTTTAGCTTGCACAGGAAGTTCAACAACGTCAGCTGGCTTTTTCCCTTTTAGAGCATTCTTCTTTAATTCTTCAGCCTTGATCATCTGTCTTTCAAAATAGTGGAAAGGTTTGGGGAAGTACTTGCTTGTCTCTTAAGCATTAGCAGGTAGCTTCCCAGCCTTAGCACTTCTTCTATGTTTAAGAATTGCTTCTTGTCCTGCTTGATATTTATTCCACTCTTGTTCAGAATACCACATACCCCTGTCACGGGTTTTATCCTTTATAGCTTTCCAGGCAGTAAGTATGATGTTTCTAGAAGTTGGGCTCCACTGCTCAAAATCTAGCTTCATCTCAGCCTGCCCTCTGAATCTCTTCTTGGAAAGTTAAGCTTCCTTCTGAGCTTCTAATGCAGCTTCTGACATTTCAACCTTTTCTAGAATTACATTTTGTGCCTCTGGTGGAGGACTATACATTTTCAGCAGTTCTTCTTGAACCATCTCAAAATCAGTTGGGGGGAGATAGCCTGAGCAACTTCAGGCTGATCTCCTTCAAAATATTCAGGTTGTATCCCAGACTCAGCTACATTATCATCATCACAAAGAGGAGGATATCCAAGAGTAGCTCTGATGCTATTGGTAGTCCATTTAGCATGGTCAGAGCTGGCTTTGACTAGAAATCTCTCCCCCTTTATGACTTCTCTTACAACATGATCTCTTAAATCTTATTTCTGGAATCTGACTTGATCAGCTATATATTCAGTTCCCTCTTTAAAATAAGCTCTGAATTTTTTCAGGAAAGTTTTAATTTTCTCCTGAGATTCTTGAAATGTGGCTTTGATAGCAGATATATCTTCCTGTATTTTCTTTGAGATTTCAGCCTTTAGAGTAGTGTTAGAATCAGTGAGCTTTATCAATATTTAAGGATGTCAATCCTTGAGATTTTCATTTATCCTTAACTGATTCTCCAGTACATATCCCTGCTTCACTTCAATTTCATCAACTTTAGCTTGGATATCTTGTTGTTGCTTGGCCAGGAACACCACAGCATTACCTCCTTTATGGAAGCAATCTGTCATCACCTTATTATGTTGATTCACTTCAAATCTAATGGATTTGATGTCCTGGGCCAATTGAAACTGTAACTCCTTATGAGTTTCATCCACATATTGCTCTATAGACTGTCTTTGATTATCCAATTTTATTTGCATCTGGACCAGTAAAGAACTTAAGTCCACAGTTGATGTAGATGGTGTTGTTCCCACTTGCAAAGCCTTCTTATATCCAGAACTCTTTTTCTTTAAAACAGTTATCTTCATTTTCTTAGCCAATATGGCTTCTTCATCTTCAGAAGATTCAGTTATACTATTAAAATTAACAGTATTCTTTTCAGCTGGGGTATCCTCCTTAGTATCCTTTGATAACTCCCCTCAATCCTTGGAATATCTTTTCCTTTCTCAATATGGTCCCCCTCAGACCTATTTGGAGGAAGATCAGGGAACAATTCTTCCATTAAAAATTCCTGCTGAATCTGTACAGAAGGAATAAGATTAGTTTTGGTTTAATGGCTTTATTTTTACACAAAAGTTTCCCCCCTGAACAATTATTGAGAAGAATACTATCATATATCACTAGACTATAGAGAAGATACTTACTGGCTCATTTTGAGAATCTGTCTTATCAGTTTCTTCAGCTGCAGTGTTGATTTCAGATACTACCTTCATGATTGTATCTGCAGCTAAATCACTGTCTAGGATAGCATCATCAGTACCTCTCCCTTGGGCAGGCAGCTCAGTTCTTTGTTCAAAGTGTTCTCCCCCTTGAGTGGAGTCAACTTGTTGCTCCTGGGCTCATTGTCCTTTACTTGATTATGAGCATCCTGTTGGTGCTGGTCTTCATCAGAACTAAAGACCACTTTCTCTTCAAAATCACTGGAGGAGTCAGCTTGTACAACCACATTCTTTTTCTTCTTGTCTTTCTTAGTTTGCTCCTTAGGAGGAGGTTCTTCCTTGGCCAGAACTCTGTCCCATCTTGACAGTATCCTCAAATCCATTTTCCTCATCTGATTTATCTTAGAGCCATTTGCTTGTTTCAGAACATCTGGAATTACTGATGTCAAGCATAAACTGAGGATCCTTCCCAGGTTAGAATTCTTAAATCGTTCTTGTATTTTATCAAACACTACTGCTTCCCAGTCAGTGTTTATCTTGAATATAAACCTCACCATAAGATTGAACATGTGGGCAGAAATCCTATCATATCCACTAGTCTTGCAGATTACCACTTTGCCCACAACTTCTGAAAGAAATTTTCCTTGGGAATTCATTCCTTTTCTATTGATAGATGATCCAATCTTAATACTGGGACTAAGTCCACACCAGCATAAAGCTTCAGTGATCTGGGAAGGAGTTATTTCGTCTGTATCCTTGATCAATGGTAGATGTAGTGCTTTCCTGATAGATTTCAATGTGAGCTTCACCCGGGTATCTTGAATAGACGCCTTGATTTTCTGTCCTTCTGTGTCCACCGTAGCGGTTGAGTAGAACTCCATGACTTCCTTTTTCCATATTTTGGTCGGTTCAGAGACCAAAAATTCTAATCCATTTTCAGAAATTAGGGCAATAACTCCCTGAATTTCATCAGAAGCAGTCGTTAATCCTTCGCAAACCAATTCATAACCTTTATTAACCTTATCTTCTTGGTTTGGCACCATTGACGTAAGTGCTAGAGGAGAAGAGAAGAGAAGGTCTATGTCGACAGAAGGTGTAGAGTCAAAAATTCTGATAGCGTAGCCGACCAAATTTTAGCTTCACCTATTTACAGTACTTGAGTCAAGGGCAGATCAAAAGTTGGGCTTAAGTCGACAAATCAGTTTTTTTTGTCGACAAAAATGACCTAGGTCTTGACAGAACTTAAGTTAAGTCGACACGACTATGTGTCGACATACTAATGTCTAAGTCGACAAAACGTATTTTAAGTCGACACATCTATGTGTCGACATACTTGAGTCTGTGTCGACATACTTGCGTCTGTGTCGACACTTACCACTTTAGTCTCGACAGAGTGGTGTCGACATAAACTTTTTGTGTCGACACAGATATCCTCTCGACAAGGTTGTGTCGACACCTATTCTTCTGTCGACACAGATACTCTTTCTGTGTAGACATATCCTTGTTATGTGTCGACACAACACACTGAGTGTGTCGACACAACTTGCTTGTGTCGACACAAATTTTGTACTTAGCCAAATTTCAACAGAAATTTGTTGCTTACATATGCTACTAATGGAAACTTGTGTTAACCTAGTCTAGGTTCAACATACCTAATTCAATTTTGAAATTATTGAATTTAGTTTCATCCAGTGGTTTTGTAAAAATATCAGCTATTTGATTATCAGTTTTTACAAACTCTAGATTAATATATTCCTTCTCTACATGTTCTCTGATAAAATGAAACTTCATATCTATATGATTGGTCCTACTGTGTGATACATGATTCTTATCAATAGAAATAATACTTGTAGAATCACAAAATAATGGTATTCTACTTACCTGGATATCATAATCTTCTAGTAGATGCTTTATCCACATCAATTGTGCACAATAGCTACCTGCAACTATATACTCTGATTCATCTGTTGATATAGCTACACTGGTTTGCTTCTTGCTGCTCCATGACCCCAGCCTCCCACCAGGGAATTGACAGGTTCCTGTGGTACTTTTTTTGTCTTCTTTGCATCCAGCAAAATCTGCATCTGAGAAACTTGTTAATAGAAAATCTCTATTCTTAGGGTACCAAAGGCCTAAATTAGGTGTGCCCTAAAGATATCTCAAAATTCTTTTAACTGCAGTATAATGAGATTCCTTAGGGCATGCTTGATACCTAGCACAGACACATGTTGCATACATGATGTCAGGTCTACTAGCAGTCAAGTATAGTAGGGAGCCAATTATCCCTCTATACAAAGACTCATCAACAGGTTTCCCTGCTTCATCTTTGCATATAGGCATACTTGTTCCCATTAGAGTTTTCATAGTAGAAGCTGAGTCCAAACCATACTTCTTAATCAACTCCTTGGTGAACTTAGACTTGGATATGGACAACCCACTCTCAGTCTGTCTAACTTGAAGTCCCAAGAAGAAATTCAGCTCACTCATACTGCTCATCTCAAACTTCCCTTGCATAAGTTTGGCAAACATCTTACAAAGGCTGTTTTCAGTATAACCAAAGATAATGTCATCCACATATATCTGGACTAGTATTATCTTGCCTTTTGATTCCTATAGAATAGAGTTTTGTCAATCTTTCCTCGAGAAAATTCATTCTCAATGAGGAATGTAATGCCCCAATTTTTTCTGCGATTATTTTATTCTCGTATGGCATTACGGTGACGCATTTTTGTGGCTTGTGCCATTTGTGGAGTGTGGTTTAGCTCCTTAGAACTGAGTGGCCTATTTTGTAGCTTATGGGCAAGATCTCCCTAGCAAGCCGAGTCGTTTTGGGTGACCCGGTGAGGCCTCTTAAGGGATGCTTGTGTTCTGGCTTTAGGTGGGTATAACTTGAGTTCTGTTCGTCGAAAGTTAATTTTGACTTCACAGTTACGTTCATAGCATGGGTATTTAGCTACGGTGCAAATTTCGTCGAATTCCGAGGTAGTTCGGTTTTCATGTCGTTTTGGGTATGCCATTAGTAAAGACTAACTAGGAACCCTCTTATTTAATAAGAGAACCGGCGGCTAGGCTGCAGTTAGGTTGAACCGATGTGTTAAGGCTTATTTAAAAGCCTTAATTAGAAGTGGCGGGCCTACTCTCTTCCTTCTTCCCAAGACCGAAACCGCCTGCTCCTGTTCACGGAAAACAGAGGCGGAAGTGGCGGACTGCCCTAGCCTTCGGACGGCGATTCTGGGAGCCTTCATGGACGGAATTCGATTCCGAAAGCGGCTTTGGCTTGCTCTCGCTCAGATCTACATTTCGACTCAAATAAATTTGATTTTCGTGGAGTTTTAGGAGACTTGAATTTTTGGTTTCTTGTGGATTTCGCCATTAAAGCGCGAGAATGTGCTTTTTGGTGCTGTTGCTGCTAGTGCCGAGTGAAGAGGAGGGAAAGCTGACCAAGCTCCGCCGCAAATCAAGGCAAGTGTTATTCTTGCCTTTGCAATTTTGTTCTCTTGATTAATTGGAAAAAAATCCCGATTATCCCTAGGGTAGAAGCCAAGCTTGTCCTTTTATCTTGCTGAAATTAGGGTTTAGTTTCTCCTAATGAGCCCCCGCTCTTTGTGTTGTTGGTGCTCAACCCGCCGGCATAATACCGCCAATTTAGACTCCAGATTTCTATCTGGTTGTTGCCTTGCGGGTGAAGCCAAGGGAGAGAGAGTAGGAGGGGGGTGCCTGCTGTTTATCTTGGTAAGAGCGAAATTTGGGCTCTCGGGGTGCCAGCATTGAGTGTTGTGCACACACTCAAAGCCTTTGTGGGTTTGGCATTGAGTGTGGCGCACACACTCAATGCCACAGCTGTAGTAAGTTTGAGATTTTGGCTAAGTACTAGGGCGTTGAGTGAGGTGGACTCACTCAACGTCGCAGCCCCTTCTAGCGGCTAAGTACTTTGGCGTTGAGTGAGTCGACCTCACTCAACGTCATTTCTGTTTTGGCGTTGAGTGAGGCGAGCTCACTCAACACCACGGTTTTATGAGACGCTAAGTACTTTGGCGTTGAGGTAGGTGTGCTCACTCAACTCCACTACCTTTTCTGAGGCTAAGTACTTTGGCATTGAGTGAGTCGACCTCACTCAACGCCGTTTCGAGTTTGGCATTGAGTGAGGTGAACTCACTCAACATCGTCGCTTTCTGTGCGGCCAAGTACTTTGGCGTTGAGTGAGGTATGCTCACTCAACGCCACATCCTTTTCTGAGGCTAAGTACTTTGGCGTTTAGTGAGTTCACCTCACTCAACGCCATTTCTAGTTTGGCATTGAGTGAGGTGACTTCACTCAACGCCGTAGGAAAGTTTGCGGCCAAGTCCCGTGGCGTTGAGTGAGAGAACCTCACTCAACGCCATTTCTGCTTTGGCGTTGAGTGAGGTAGACTCACTCAACGCCACAGCCCGTCTTTGTGGCCAGAATCTCCGACGTTGAGTGAAACGACCTCACTCAACGTCATTGCTTTTTTGGCGTTGAGTGAGGTCAGCTCACTCAACGCCGCAGATTTGCCTTATTTGCGGCTAAGTGCCAGGGCATTGAGTGAGTGAACCACACTCAACGCCATTGCTGTTTTGGTGTTGAGTTTGGTGGACTCACTCAACGCCGCAGTCTTCTTTTGCAGAAAAGTGGCAGGGCGTTGAGTGAGTGAGCTTCACTCAACACCATTGCTGTTTTGGCGTTGAGTGAGGCCAGCTCACTCAACGCCACTTTCTCTGATTGTGGTTAAGTACCAGGGCGTTGAGTGAGTGTACTTCATTCAACGCCATCGCTGTTTTGGCATTGAGTAAGGTTAGCTCACTCAACGCCAGAGAATTCTTGCGGGAGGCATTGAGTGAGTGAACCTCACTCAATGCCATGCCTGTTTTGGCATTGTGTGAGGCTAGCTCACTCAACGCCAGAGTTGTTCTTCTGGAGGGCGTTGAGTGAGTGAACCTCACTCAACTCCATGGCTGTTCTGGCACTGAGTGAGGCTAACTCACTCAACGCCAAGGTCTGGTGAGGCATTAAGTGGGTCCCACTCAATGCCAAGCCGTGTTGAGTCATTTCAACACTTTTTCCCTACCTTGATTTTTCGCTCCCGAGTGAATTCCTTGATTTTGATTTTTGAGGTTCCTTGTCAGCTATGTTTTACTTTCCTAAAGGCCAAATCGTGGGTCGTGGTTAGTAGTGGTGGTTTGATGTTCTTCATGGGGAGGTGTTGTGTAATTTAGCCGTGGCCACCCTTTTCTTCTATCTTGCTCCAGGTACGGGCTAGGCAAGGGGTGGAAGATCCCTAGTGCTTTCACATGTATACCCTTGAGCTTTGTTGGTTTGGAAATGGTGGTTGGGGGACTGAGTTTGCCTCCAACCCGGATCCACGTTGTTTATTTTGCTACTACCATCACCCACAACTTAGGGTGTTAGACGTTTCTTCCTTGGTAGATTGTAGCATTTTGGGCTCTTAGTAGCCTAGTGGACTCTGCAAGATGTAGTTTCTGGGAAGGGTTGATGTTGTTTCCTCGCACCTAGTGCATTTCTTTTTGTCTTGCCTTGGACAGTTGTGACATTTACTGCTATTTTTTTTCCTCTTTCATTATTAATCTGATTGACACTTTTGTGCAGTTTTCCTTGTTTTGCTTGCTGAGGTATTCTTTCTTCTTTTGAATGCCTCAAGTTCTGAGCAGTAGCCAGTTTAGTGGCTAAGTTATTGTGGTGTTGCTGGTGGTTTCTTGGACTTTGGAGATCCTTCTTGATTTGTTTAGTGAGGTACTTTTTCTGCACTTTTATTACAGACATATATATTTGCCAGTGGGTTCGTGTCAGGTTGTTGGTGCCCACTGGTAGTTTTTACCTTTGTACTAGATATGTTACTTTTGCTGCTACCATTTTCTGGAGATAGTCTACTTGCTCTGGGGAGGATTTATGTTAGGTTGCTAGTTACTTTTAAAACTACAATTATTATTATAAGTATAGCTCATGATCAGCATGTTTTATAAAACTCAAATCACTATTTTCCAAACAATGTATAAAGATCGTTTTCTTATATATAGTATAAATTAAATGTAGAGTCTTGCATAACATAAGTGGTCCTCTTGGGGCTCTTATGCACTCCTTAGGATGTCAAACCTGAATAAAGTATTTTTCTGCAGCGTATAAGTATAGTTTTAAACTGTGGACTAGGTGATCCACCGAGCCGAGGGAAACGGCCTCTAAAATATAACTGATTTTCTAATCATTAAACTCATGAATTTCTTTCATAAAGTAAAGTAGATGGTTTTGCCTGAGCGTCAGCAGTTATCCCCTGCTCGACATGGCATCATGACGCGTATTTTCTCATACTCTAATAATTCCTAAATTCGGAGAAAATGCGGGTAGTGATAGTTGGTATCAGAGGGAGGTTGCTTGACAAGTCAGTCAGACAACCTTCCTTTGATTGCATTAATAGTTCAGCATCATGTTATTCACACACCGATATATCATCAGCACATCTTGGTAAAAGCACGAACACTACACTCATAGCATAACATGAAGTATACGGGGCATATTATGTAGTATGGGATGCACAATATGTGTTCGTATATGGATCCACCATAGGGGCAACTTGTGAGGGATATGTAGTGTGGGATACATAACCTCACCACATAGCGTCGACTAGCTCATTTTATTTTTCGTTGCATGAGAATGTTATGTAGTACGGGATGCATAACATTTTCATGCGTACGCCGCTCATAACATGCATTAGGGCCTTTTTAGAATGCATTGCATAAACATGCATATCATAACATTGCATAAGCACAACGTGCCAAGCTAAAGATTGGCAGGATGACATATGTACACACATAAGCATTCAAGTCAAAAGTAATATAAAGTCATGCATTCCCGATCTAGGCACATGAATTATTTTGGTGGTGGTTAACCATCCTAGGTTAGGGCATAACATATATTTTTGTAAAAAAAGATAAACTCCCAGAGCAAGTTTAGCAGCTTTAAGTTCATATCTATATATGTATTGTCTGTATTTGTAGTTGGTTCTAGCCGTTGTACTAGGATCTAACTAATGTTGTTATGATTTTAGGATGGCGAGACGTCCTGCAGCTCGATCGACTCACCTATCTGAGGGTGAGTCATCTGGAGCGCAGAATGACGCGGTGATCGAGAGCCCGCGACAGAGTAGCGATGCAATTAGCAGGAAGATGGTAGAGATGCAGGCCCAGATTCAGTCCCTGGTGGCGGTTGTGGTAGGTCAGACTCAAGGAGTGCAAGGCCCTACAGGAGGGCTAGCTGTCCCTCCTCCTCCTGCACCCTTAAGACCTCCAGTGGTGGTGCAAGCAGAGATGGCCTTCATCTCGCATTTTCAGAGGCTTAGCCCTCCCACTTATGACGGGAAGGCAGATTTCATGGTCATAGACGATTGGCTGATCTCCATGGAGGAGATGTTCTCGTACTCCGGGATTGCAGATGACCAGAGGGTGATGATAGCCATCTATCAGCTTAAAGGTTTGGCTAAGAGTTGGTGGCTGAGAGAAAAGGAGAGCTTGGTAGCTAGATGCTCCTTGGAAGTGTTCAAGGAGATGCTGTTGAGGAAGTTCTTACCCTCGGTCGAGCGTGACCGCCTCATGAACGACTTCCTCCATCTGAAGTAAAGGCAACTCACGGTGGGTGAGTATGAGATAGAGTTCAGCAAGTTGAGTCGTTTTCCCCTGGATTGGTTAGCATTGAGGCTGATCAAGTTAAGAGATTTCTTGGTGGCTTGAGGAGCGAGGTGCAGCAGTTGACCAGTGCTTCTGGGTCAGAGACTTATGCAGGAGTAGTGGAGGTTGCTCTGAAGGTGGAGGTTATTGAGACCGCAGAGAGCAGAGGCCAGCAAATGAGGAAGGATAAGAGGAAGTCTGTGGAGGAGAAGAAACCCCAGGTACCCGGTGCTGCTCCGGGAAAGAAGAGCAAAGTGGTGTGTGGCTTCTGTGGCCAGTCAGGCCACCCTGTCGAGAGATATTTCAAGAAGGCAGCAGCTCAGAAGAAGGAGCAGGTTCATACAATTCAGGGTGCTCCTAGGAGGGATGTCTCCTGTTCTGTTTGCAAGCGACCAGAGCATGATGCTTCCCAGTGCTGGTCCAAGGATAAAGTTTGCTATCAGTTTGGGCAGAAGGGTCACATCAAGACTAGGTGTCCTCAGGTCTAGCCTGCTCTTCATGTTGTTCCACTTCAGGCTCTACCTCCACCTCAGCGTGTGGACAAGGGCAAGGAAAAGCTGAACGTGATCTTTTCCGAGGAGGCTCAAGCTTCGACTCAGGTCATCTCAGGTTAATTGTCTTTCCATCCTGAAGGTTTTATTCTTGTTTTACTAGAATGTTTGTAGTATTGTTGTGGTAGTTCCTTAGTTATATGCTCCTATAGGGAAATTTAAGGTGAAGAACCGCTGGGCGCGTGTTCTGTTTGACTCCGGCGCTACCCACTCATTCGTGGCTAGAGCCTTTGTGGAGCGACATCAGTTGACTTTAGATCGAGTTCGGGATACCGTCTGTATCAAGTTCCCCTCTAGTGAATCTGTGTTGTAATATTTGGGCATGTTAGATTGCCCTATTTTGTTGGGGGACTTCCTTGCGAAGGCAGACCTGAAGATGATTGATCTGGAGGACTTCGATGTTATTTTGGGCATGGACTGGCTGTCTAGGTATGATGCAGTTATTCAGTGCAAAGGGAAGCGCTTGGACTTCATCAGGGACGATGGTCAGCCCGGAAGCGTGTATGCTGATCTGATCCAGGTTTCTCCTATCATCTCTGCGGTATGTACTAAGAAGCTATTTATTTTGGATTGTTTTGCTTGTTTGGTTTCGGTGGTTGGGACCGCTGTTTTTGTACCGCGCTTGGAGGAGATTCCAGTTGTTCGTGATTTCGCCGATGTTTTTCCTGATGATCTTCCTGGTCTTCCTCCCGAGCGGGATGTTGAGTTTGTGATTGATTTGGAACCGGGTACGCATCTTATAGCTAAGGCGTCGTACTGGATGGCCCCTCGTGAGTTAGAGGAGTTGCGAGTCCAATTGGATGAGCTGTTGGCAAAAGGATTTATCAGGCAGAGTTCGTCACCTTGGGGTGATCCTGTGCTATTTGTGAAGAAGAAAGATGGGTCGATGCGGCTTTGCATTGATTACAGGGAGTTGAACAAAGTCACTATTAAGAACAGGTACCCTCTGCCGAGGATCGATGATTTATTTGACCAGTTGCGCGGTAGCACGGTATTCTCCAAGATCGACCTTCGTTCTGGCTATCATCAGCTCAGGATCCGTGAGGCAGATATTCCATGGACTGTGTTTAGATCGAGGCATGGACATTTTGAGTTCTTGGTGATGTCATTTGGTTTGACCAACGCACCATCAGCCTTCATGGATATGATGAACCGGGTGTTCAAGGATTTCCTAGACAAGTTCGTGGTGGTCTTCATTGATGACGTGTTGGTTTATTCTCGCAGCGCTGAGGAGCATGAGCAGCATCTTCGCTTGGTTATATTGGAGTTGAGGAATCACAAGTTATTCTCCAAACTGAGCAAGTGCGAATTTTGGTTTCCTCAGGTCTCATTTCTAGGCCACGTGGTGAACAAGGATGGGATCTCGGTCAACCCAGAAAAGGTCGCAGCAGTGATGGATTGGAGTAGGCCGAACACGCCTAAGGAGATCAGAATCTTCCTAGGGTTGGCCGGCTACTACAGGAGGTTCGTGGAGGGTTTCTCTTCCCTAGCTGCACCTTTGACCAAGCTGACTCAGAAGAATGTGGCTTTTGTTTGGAGGGAGAAGTGCGAAGAAGCCTACCTAGAGTTAAAGAAGAGATTGTGCACTGCTCCCGTTCTGACCCTGTAACATCCCATTTCCGGCTAGACCCCTAGGAGTCGGTTGGTTGCGGTAGAACCCTAGGGAGCCCAAAAGTTGAAATAAATCGACCTGAATTTCGGGTCACGGGTTGGTCATGCCCGTGACCTAGGTGTCACGCCCGTGACCTGGGGCGTGACTCCCTCGACGGTTGTCGATCTCAGGTAGACGATCGTCGGGCGCAAAATTTTCCCCCCGGCCATGTCACGCCCGTGACCCAGGTGTCACGCCCGTGACCTGGGGCGTGACTCCTTCGACGATCGTCGATCCCAGGTAGACGATCGTTGGGCGCAGAATTTGACTCATGGCCTGTCACACCCGTGACTCTCAATGTCACGCCCGTGACATAGGGCGTGACGACGCTCGACGAGCGTCGATCTCAGTTCGACGCTCGTCGACCCAGAATTTGGCCACACGGGCCAGTCACGCCCGTGACCCGCCATTTCACGCCCGTGACATAGGGCGTGACCATGATCGTCGGTTCCAGGTCGACGGTCGTCGACCCAAAATGGGCCCACGGGCATGTCACGCCCGTGACCCGCAATGTCACGCCCGTGACAAAGGGCGTGACACGCTCGACGATCGTCGATCCCAATTCGACGATCGTCGAACCCAGAACTGGCTAACCGGGCCTGTCACGCCCGTGACCTATGTGTCACGCCCGTGACCAAGGCCGAAATGACAGCCAGGTTGGAAATTTTGGTAACCGACGCCATAATAAATTCTGACCATGGGAATGAAAATCAAGAGTATTTATGGGCCGTTCCCTACTTTAATTATGTTAATAATTAAGGAAAAATGGGTCCAATAGGAAATTGCCACCTGGCAAACACCTCTTCATCTCCAACTTTTCAACTGCCATTCGTCATAACCGAAACGTCATAAGGGTGTTATTAATGGCTGCCAACGTTTCATCTCCAACGTTTCATCTTTTCCCCTCCCTCCTTTCTTCCCTTTAAAAAGGCCCCTTAGGCTCAAGATGAAGTTTCCCAGCCCTTACCTGAAGTTGCGAGCCGCCTACTGTGCTGTAGAAGAATTCCGATGACGTCACCACCGCGCCATGACAGTCCAACGTCCATCTCGCCGTCAAACCATGAATAAGGTCCTCCTCTACTCTTTCTTCTATGGATAGATCTTAGAAATCATTAGGAGAGATATCGGGCTCAAAGAGCCAGATCGGGTGAGCGTTTCCATGCTTTTCCGAAATTTGCATGGTGGCGGGTTCGCCGGAAACCGCCTCTCCGGCGGCCGTGCCGCCGCCCGACGGTAGCCCTCACCTCAACAGAGGTGGTGGTGGTGGTGGCCGGCCAGGGAGATGGCTGGATGGCCGGGAAATAGCTTTGGAAAAGCTACAGGAAAAATGAGTTTTCAGGCTTCTGGTTTCGGGCTGTTGAAGAAGATGAACAGTGGCATGAGAAATAAATTCTATTTTTAAAATAATTCCTGAATGAAATATCTGTCTTGTTAAATAAATTGGGAAAAATACCTAGAGGCTCCTACAGGAAAAATGATCAACATAGGAAATGTAGCCCTTTGAAGTCTACTCTAATTCAAAATTAATTTTACTCGATTTGGAATCCTGGTTAGACCACAGCACCCTTTGTGGTGAGGTCTATCCAGAGGGCTGTCTTGCCCTTAGAAAAATTCCCCACTCCAATCCAGTCATCAAAATGACTTGAAATTTGGGGTGTGGCCTAATATTACCTATATCTAGGTGTTATCCAAAAATGAGGATTTTTGGAGAATATTTTTCTATAGTTTTTAGAAAAATTCAATAATCCTAGCCGAATTTAATTAGATAGTTAAATAATTTCCAAACCCTCCCAAATTTTGGTGAGTGGTCCCTGGGTTCACCATAAGGTTCTGTATAATTTTTCATCTCATTTGGAGATGGTTTGGATTAGAAATGATCAACCCTAAGTTTTGCCCTAATAAGGGGTCTTAGGTTTAAAGTGCACTTTTGAGTTTTGAGTGGTCAAATCACCTCAACAGAGGCCGAGATTTTTACCACTGGCTAGTAATATTCTCTAGCACCCCCTCATGGAGTTTGAGGTGGATCGGGGTAAGTTTGCCCTAAGGACCAAGGCCAAACCCTAAGGATGGATCTTGGTGGTTTGTGAAGGTCATGAGGTCAAATGACCTTGGATTGACCCGAGATTGGGTGAAGAGAACC
The DNA here is from genome assembly GCA_039513925.1 of Platanthera zijinensis. Lineage (NCBI taxonomy): Eukaryota > Viridiplantae > Streptophyta > Magnoliopsida > Asparagales > Orchidaceae > Platanthera > Platanthera zijinensis. The sequence continues at coordinate 47,011,794 of CM077097.1, forward strand.
ATAGGGCCAATATAGTGCTCTGGATGAAATCTTAGTAGATTTGGAGACCGTTGCGATACCTAAAAATCTAGCCCTAGTTTAGGGCACAAAACTTGTAGAGATAGGAAATGACACTAAATCACATTGAAAAGTGGTGAGATTTGAGTAGAGTGAATTATAGGGATTTTACAAGCTCTGGATATTTTTCTATGAATTTTATGATCATTATTTTGGATACTTCCTTTAATGATTTAGTAGTTGCATGATTTGCTTAGAAAATTTATTATGGAGTACACACTTCCTGGAAATTGATGAAATTTAGGCAGAGAACGTTTATTATGATTTTAAATCTCTGTGAATTTTTATGGAATTTTTGGAAGATTAATGCTAAGGCTTGCTTCATTAAGTATGTTTTACCTTGATTATTTGATTAAATCTTTAGTGGTATTTAGCAAGCTAGTAAAATTATGATTCTCTGCACAAAGATCTTTTATATATCATACTACTGACTAGTGATTTTTCTATAATTTTTAGATGAATAATTTCAGTACTTCCTTCATTACGTAGAATTATCGTGATTATACGGAATAAATTATTTAGAGGTTAAATACTTTCTATAAAATTCTGAGAATTTGTATTTGAGGTTATTTTGCTGTTATTTAAGGATCATGATTTTTGAGTAGCCATTACTTAGGAAGATCATGTAGTTCATGTTTAAAATGACCCATGGCATGTCCTTTGGGAAAATTAAATAAATATCAGATTAATTAGGAAAATTATAAGTTTCTGGATTTAGACAAATTATGATATGGTAGACCTCCAGTAAATATTATAGGAGATTTGGAAGATAATTTGGTGTACCTCCACTTGTGTACCTCATATAGCTTAGGATGGTCTGCATATAGTAAGCCATGGAATTTTGGTAGTTGATGGTTGGTAGGGCAAATTAAGGTTGAGTTCATCATTGGAAGTCAGGATAAGTGGAGTGTGAGACTGGTTAGGATAAGGGAGTACGGGAACGACGAAAGATCGTCCATCCCGGGAAGAGGAGGAAGAGTTTAATACTCTAGGGTTAGAACTAAAGTAACTAAAAGGGGATCGGGTTAAGGGAGATCAACCAATAATAATAAGTGCCTTGCGAAAGGGAACTTCGGGCCGTAATGCCGCCGTCTTGGTTCCTAGTGCCCCTTGAGAGCCCTTCACGGGGTATACCGGGGGCAGTCCTGGGCTAACGTAAACCATAGGAATAATAAATTAAAAGAGCAACTAGTATAACTAGGATTGCACATTTACACTCCCCGATAGCTAGGAAAGTAGGATAATAGGACTTGTGCCATTCAGACAGTAGCTCTGAAGGTAGATGCACGGACGGGACTGTCCGGGGGGCCGCGGGCTCGAGGGTTGGAGTACAGAATAAAAGTGGTGGGTCATCGGTACTAGGCGATCGATCACACCGACAGCGGTACGATGACTCGGCGAAAAGTCTGGAGGGTACATCCAGCAGCAGTACGCGGATACTCTAGGTTGTGTTCTTCTAGGGGCGTACGGAAGGGCTAGGCCTGGTAGTGTGGTTACCCGCCTAGGAGTGGGGGGCCCGACTCACTGTCTCCGTTTGCCACAACGGAGGTTCCTGGGAGTGAAGGTAGCCTCCCGAACAGGGGGAACTAAAGGTCTGTGCGCATAGAGTCGTGTGGGTGTGTTGCACTTGCTTGTGCATTTCATAGCATAATTGTGTGTCATAGCATAAACATGCCACCTAACGTATAAAATGGTATGGGACGTTTTATACGATAGGCTCTGCAAAACGACCCCTTGGTCTATAGGGGTAATCCCTATAAATCAATGGTTATATTACTTGTACTTTCACTTACTTGCCATTCTTGCTGTTTGACAACCGACACCCCAACGTATAAGTGGTATGGGACACTCTATACGATGGGAGCCCTGCAAAAGATCCCTCGGCTTATGCGCTTCCACGCATAAGTTAAGGTTACATTTCTTACTTTCTGTTGCTATCTTATTTACTATAGAATTACTAGCATAGGCCCGCTGTCATCTGTTTATTTGTCTTATTCTCCACCTTCATGTCCTTCCCTTTCTTCCTCTCCGCTCGGTACCTAGGAGCCGTGGTGAGAGGGGTAGGGGATGATAGGGCTTAGTCTTTATGACTAATGGTTTTCGAACCACAATATTTTAGGTGTACCATATGGACGGGTCACAGGTGTTGCAGTTTCTGACAGAGTTGACCCCGCGACCGTGTTACCATTGTCACCAGCCAGGACATACACGCGTCAAATGCCCCTTAATGGGTGGGACCCCACCAGCTCAGCAGCCAGGAGGCCGAAGACGCAAACGCAGACGTAGATCGCGAGGCGGCGACGGCAGGTCGAAAAGGAAGAAGCACCCAGAGATGCAGTACCAGCAGAGTACAAAGTCGGTGAAGACGGACCGGTCCAGCTTGGGTGCTCTCGGTTCAGTGACAGTTACGGTGACGCTTAGTTTTAGTTTTTCTTCCGCGAGTGACTTGTAGTGAGGATATGATGTAACGGGCATAAGCCCGTATTTGCAGTACTCTGATATATTGTGGACACTCCATTCGTGGAGATTTATTTATATACATGTGATTATTGTGGACTTGCTCTTACTTTAATATGCTACTATCTTGCGATCGAAAAGGACCGGCAGAATTGGCGTTTTGTAGTGCTTGCCTTCCCGTGAGTCGGTGTTACCGCAAAGCGGCAGTTCTGGGCTAAGACCCCGGTGGTTGAAAAAGAAAAAAAACGGGGGGGGGGGGGTCTTACAAGTGGTATCATAGGAAACCTCGATCGGAAAAGTAGCAGTCCACTAACCCTGGGTCACCCCCGCTCGAGTTTAGTTTGGGGACAAACTAAGCAGCGGAAGCAGTGGTGTGCCCATAGGGGAAATCACATGTAAAAGTCCACTTCATCGTTAATTGGAATCCTTCTTTGAAGCCTATGGCCTACCCTGCCCCCAGCAGGGAACACCTCCGGCGGCAAAGAACATTTCACATAATTCTCTAGTCTACGATTTAGACTCAACCAACTGGGACTCGTGACTAACCAGGACAGTCTGTAGTATACCCTAGTTCAAAATAGACCTTGGGTATGAATTTGGTTAAGGTAAGGAGATACTCAAAGAGAATGAAGGAGGAGTTTAGCATGAGAATGACTACCTAAAGACGAAAACGCAGGTGTCCCTACTATCCCAATCAACGATTATTCGAAATGGTAGGCTACCTTAAGGAGAATTGAGGCCAATGATCTATTAACAGAAGGGTAGAAGAAAAGCAGTTTTATCCCGCATACCTATGACAAGAATTACTTGGGGCAACCACCGAGACAAACACTGAGGGTCGGATAGGAATCCAAGTTCGGAAGAGATCCATGTGAGATTGGGAACATTTTGACCTGGATAAAGTTGTCGTAAATGTGACTTAGAAAGTTTAAAGTATGGAGTATATTAACGAGTTTCAGGGTGGAACCCCAAGTCGAAGATTGATGCCCTAAAAATTATGCACCCAGCTAGGACAGATGTAATAGGGTGATATCCAGGATACTTAGCCCAAGATAGGTAGGGGCTGATCTTTTGTTTATTGGGGGCTAAACCTTTGTTTATTGGGCAAATTGGTATTGGCTTGTGTTTCCCTGGATTCAGGAAGAAGATCCGAAGGCATTGGGATCGGATTTTGTCGAAGACGCCAAGGCTCGGCTGAGACTAATCAGAGACAGAATGTTAGAAGCGCGGAGCAGATCGGCTAAGTATTATGATGCCCGACATCGTCAGGTGGAGTTCAGGTGGGGAGACCGAGTGTTTTTGAAGATCCGGCCCATGCATGGAGTTTCACAGGTGCGCGGTCGGAAGAAGAAGTTCAGCCCTAGGTATATGGGCCCTTACGGGATCCTAGAGCGGATCGGGCCCTAGCTTACAGGCTGGAGCTACCACCGGAGCTGGCAGTTCTACACGACGTATTCTACGTTTCTTCACTTAGGAGGTCTTTACTGCGCCCGGAGCAGCAGATTTTGACCACAGATGGACCGGTAGCTTCCAACTAGGCAGTTCACTTGGAGCCGATTCGGATCGATGGCAGAGGAGTACGGACTTTGCGTCGGAAAAAGGTTCCGTTATTCAGGGTTCTGTGGAACAATCATGGATAGGAGGAGCATATAGGGGAGCCACAGGACTCGATGCGACAAAGGTATCCGGAACGTTTCGGTCGGGTATACCTCACAAACCCCCTGGACAATTAATTTGCCTTCCTGTTTTAAATTAAAGGAACTGAAATTTCAAGAATAAGGGCTAACCCTTTGTTTATTGGGGGTATATACCTTGACAATTGGACGAACGGTTATTAGAATCAAAACTGCACACTGCAAACGTAACGCAGAGATGTAGATCTTTCAACTCTCATGGGATGTTACAAGCTTCCCCTCCCGATTGGAGCCCCGTAGACTTAACCTGGATTTCGGGGACGAAATCTTTGTTTTGTTTATTGGGATTTGTAACATCCCATTTCCGGCTAGACCCCTAGGAGTCGGTTGGTTGCGGTAGAACCCTAGGGAGCCCAAAAGTTGAAATAAATCGACCTGAATTTCGGGTCATGGGTTGGTCACGCCCGTGACCCAGGTGTCACGCCCATGACCTGGGGCGTGACTCCCTCGACGGTCGTCGATCTCAGATAGACGATCGTCGGGCGCAAAATTTTCCACCCGGCCATGTCACGCCCGTGACCCAGGTGTCACGCCCGTGACCTGGGGCGTGACTCCTTCGACGATCGTCGATCCCAGGTAGACGATCGTTGGGCGCAGAATTTGACTCATGGCCTGTCACACCCGTGACTCTCAATGTCACGCCCGTGACATAGGGCGTGACCACGCTCGATAAGCGTCGATCTCAGTTCGACGCTCGTCGACCCAAAATTTGGCCACACGGGCCAGTCACGCCCGTGACCCGCCATGTCATGCCCGTGACATAGGGCGTGACCATGATCGTCGGTTCCAGGTCGACGGTCGTCGACCCAAAATGGGCCCACGGGCATGTCACGCCCGTGACCCGCAATGTCACGCCCGTGACAAAGGGCGTGACACGCTCGACGATCGTCGATCCCAATTCGACGATCGTCGAACCCAGAACTGGCTAACCGGGCCTGTCACGCCCGTGACCTATGTGTCACGCCCGTGACCAAGGCCGAAATGACAGCCAGGTTGGAAATTTCGGTAACCGACGCCATAATAAATTCTGACCATGGGAATGAAAATCAAGAGTATTTATGGGCCGTTCCCTACTTTAATTATGTTAATAATTAAGGAAAAATGGGTCCAATAGGAAATTGCCACCTGGCAAACACCTCTTCATCTCCAACTTTTCAACTGCCATTCGTCATAACCGAAATGTCATAAGGGTGTTATTAATGGCCGCCAACGTTTCATCTCCAACGTTTCATCTTTTCCCCTCCCTCCTTTCTTCCCTTTAAAAAGGCCCCTTAGGCTCAAGATGAAGTTTCCCAGCCCTTACCTGAAGTTGCGAGCCGCCTACTGTGCTGTAGAAGAATTCCGACGATGTCACCACCGCGCCATGACAGTCCAACGTCCATCTCGCCGTCAAACCATGAATAAGGTCCTCCTCTACTCTTTCTTCTATGGATAGATCTTAGAAATCATTAGGAGAGATATCGGGCTCAAAAGAGCCGGATCGGGTGAGCGTTTCCATGCTTTTCCGAAATTTGCATGGTGGCGGGTTCGCCGGAAACCGCCTCTCCGGCGGCCGTGCCTCCGCCCGACGGTAGCCCTCACCTCAACAGAGGTGGTGGTGGTGGTGGCCGGCCAGGGAGATGGCTGGATGGCCGGGAAATAGCTTTGGAAAAGCTACAGGAAAAATGAGTTTTCAGGCTTCTGGTTTCGGGCTGTTGAAGAAGATGAACAGTGGCATGAGAAATAAATTCTATTTTTAAAATAATTCCTGAATGAAATATTTGTCTTGTTAAATAAATTGGGAAAAATACCTAGAGGCTCCTACAGGAACAATGATCAACATAGGAAATGTAGCCCTTGAAGTCTACTCTAATTCAAAATTAATTTTACTCGATTTGGAATCCTGGTTAGACCACAGCACCCTTTGTGGTGAGGTCTATCCAGAGGGCTGTCTTGCCCTTAGAAAAATTCCCCACTCCAATCCAGTCATCAAAATGACTTGAAATTTGGGGTGTGGCCTAATATTACCTATATCTAGGTGTTATCCAAAAATGAGGATTTTTGGAGAATATTTTTCTATAGTTTTTAGAAAAATTCAATAATCCTAGCCAAATTTAATTAGATAGTTAAATAATTTCCAAACCCTCCCAAATTTTGGTGAGTGGTCCCTGGGTTCACCATAAGGTTCTGTATAATTTTTCATCTCATTTGGAGATGGTTTGGATTAGAAATGATCAACCCTAAGTTTTGCCCTAATAAGGGGTCTTAGGTTTAAAGTGCACTTTTGAGTTTTGAGTGGTCAAATCACCTCAACAGAGGCCGAGATTTTTACCACTGGCTAGTAATATTCTCTAGCACCCCCGCATGGAGTTTGAGGTGGATCGGGGTAAGTTTGCCCTAAGGACCAAGGCCAAACCCTAAGGATGGATCTTGGTGGTTTGTGAAGGTCATGAGGTCAAATGACCTTGGATTGACCCGAGATTGGGTGAAGAGAACCATAGGGCCAATATAGTGCTCTGGATGAAATCTTAGTAGATTTGGAGACCGTTGCGATACCTAAAAATCTAGCCCTAGTTTAGGGCGCAAAACTTGTAGAGATAGGAAATGACACTAAATCACATTGAAAAGTGGTGAGATTTGAGTAGAGTGAATTATAGGGATTGTACAAGCTCTGGATATTTTTCTATGAATTTTATGATCATTATTTTGGATACTTCCTTTAATGATTTAGTAGTTGTATGATTTGCTTAGAAAATTTATTATGGAGTACACACTTCCTGGAAATTGATGAAATTTAGGCAGAGAACGTTTATTATTATTTTAAATCTTTGTGAATTTTTATGGAATTTTTGGAAGATTAATGCTAAGGCTTGCTTCATTAAGTATGTTTTACCTTGATTATTTGATTAAATCTTTAGTGGTATTTAGCAAGCTAGTAAAATTATGATTCTCTGCACAAAGATCTTTTATATATCATACTACTGACTAGTGATTTTTCTATAATTTTTAGATGAATAATTTCAGTACTTCCTTCATTACGTAGAATTATCGTGATTATACGGAATAAATTATTTAGAGGTTAAATACTTTCTATAAAATTCTGAGAATTTGTATTTAAGGTTATTTTGCTGTTATTTAAGGATCATGATTTTTGAGTAGCCATTACTTAGGAAGATCATGTAGTTCATGTTTAAAATGACCCATGGCACGTCCTTTGGGAAAATTAAATAAATATCAGATTAATTAGGAAAATTATAAGTTTCTGGATTTAGACAAATTATGATATGGTAGACCTCCAGTAAATATTATAGGAGATTTGGAAGATAATTTGGTGTACCTCCACTTGTGTACCTCATATAGCTTAGGATGGTCTGCATATAGTAAGCCATGGAATTTTGGTAGTTGATGGTTGGTAGGGCAAATTAAGGTTGAGTTCATCATTGGAAGTCAGGATAAGTGGAGTGTGAGACTGGTTAGGATAAGGGAGTACGGGAACGACGAAAGATCGTCCATCCCGGGAAGAGGAGGAAGAGTTTAATACTCTAGGGTTAGAACTAAAGTAACTAAAAGGGGATCGGGTTAAGGGAGATCAACCAATAATAATAAGTGCCTTGCGAAAGGGAACTTCGGGCCGTAATGCCGCTGTCTTGGTTCCTAGTGCCCCTTGAGAGCCCTTCACGGGGTATACCGGGGGCAGTCCTGGGCTAATGTAAACTATAGGAATAATAAATTAAAAGAGCAACTAGTATAACTAGGATTGCACATTTACACTCCCCGATAGCTAGGAAAGTAGGATAATAGGACTTGTGCCATTCAGACAGTAGCTCTGAAGGTAGATGCACGGACGGGACTGTCCAGGGGGCCGCGGGCTCGAGGGTTGGAGTACAGAATAAAAGTGGTGGGTCATCGGTACTAGGCGATCGATCACACCGACAGCGGTACGATGACTCGGCGAAAAGTCTGGAGGGTACATCCAGCAGCAGTACGCGGATACTCTAGGTTGTGTTCTTCTAGGGGCGTACGGAAGGGCTAGGCCTGGTAGTGTGGTTACCCGCCTAGGAGTGGGGGGCCCGACTCACTGTCTCCGTTTGCCACAACGGAGGTTCCTGGGAGTGAAGGTAGCCTCCCGAACAGGGGGAACTAAAGGTCTGTGCGCATAGAGTCGTGTGGGTGTGTTGCACTTGCTTGTGCATTTCATAGCATAATTGTGTGTCATAGCATAAACATGCCACCTAACGTATAAAATGGTATGGGACGTTTTATACGATAGGCTCTGCAAAACGACCCCTTGGTCTATAGGGGTAATCCCTATAAATCAATGGTTATATTACTTGTACTTTCACTTACTTGCCATTCTTGCTGTTTGACAACCGACACCCCAACGTATAAGTGGTATGGGACACTCTATACGATGGGAGCCCTGCAAAAGATCCCTCGGCTTATGCGCTTCCACGCATAAGTTAAGGTTACATTTCTTACTTTCTGTTGCTATCTTATTTACTATAGAATTGCTAGCATAGGCCCGCTGTCATCTGTTTATTTGTCTTATTCTCCACCTTCATGTCCTTCCCTTTCTTCCTCTCCGCTCGGTACCTAGGAGCCGTGGTGAGAGGGGTAGGGGATGATAGGGCTTAGTCTTTATGACTAATGGTTTTCAAACCACAACATTTTAGGTGTACCATATGGATGGGTCACAGGTGTTGTAGTTTCTGACAGAGTTGACCCCGCGACCGTGTTACCATTATCACCAGCCAGGACATACACGCGTCAAATGCCCCTTGATGGGTGGGACCCCACCAACTCAGCATCCAGGAGGCCGAAGACGCAGACGCAGACGTAGATCGCGAGGCGGCGACGGCAGGTCGAAAAGGAAGAAGCACCCAGAGATGCAGTACCAGCAGAGTACAAAGTCGGTGAAGATGGACCGGTCCAGCTTGGGTGCTCTCGGTTCAGTGACAGTTACGGTGACGCTTAGTTTTAGTTTTGCTTCCGCGAGTGACTTGTAGTGAGGATATGATGTAACGGGCATAAGCCCGTATTTGCAGTACTCTGATATATTGTGGACACTCCATTCGTGAAGATTTATTTATATACATGTGATTATTGTGGACTTGCTCTTACTTTAATATGCCACTATCTTGCGATCGAAAAGGGCCGGCAGAATTGGCGTTTTGTAGTGGTTGCCTTCCCGTGAGTCGGTGTCACCGCAAAGCGGCAGTTCTGGGCTAAGACCCCGGTGGTTGAAAAAGAAAAAAAAAGGGGGGGTCTTACAGACCCTGCCTACTGAGGGTGTGGATTATGATGTTTATGTGGATGATTCGCATGTAGGTCTTGGTAGCGTATTAATGCAGGTTGGAAAGGTTATTGCCTATGGGTCAAGTCAACTGAAGACTCATGAGAAGAATTATCCTACGCATGACCTTGAGTTTGCAGCAGTGATTTATGCGTTAAAGCTGTGGAGGCATCTACTTTATTAGGCTCAGTGCAAGATCTTCACTGACCATAAGAGCCTGAAGTAAGTGTTCACGCAGAAGGAGTTGAATCTGCGCCAGCGGCGGTTGCTAGAGTATGTGGTCGATTATGATGTAGAGATCCAGTATCATCCAGGCAAGGCCAATGTGGTTGCCGACGCCCTGAGCCGGATGACGGGAAAGATCTTTAATCTCTCCGCCGATCGTTTACTGGAGGAGTTCCTCCTTATGGATATATAAGTGGGATGCTGTGTCTTGCATAGTAGTTTGTCAGTTGAAGAGCCGTCTTGGATTTCTTTGACCAGACTGCACCAGAAGGACGATCCGGATCTTCTGCACTTATTCACCAGGACCGAGAAGGGGGAGTTGCCAGACTTTGCTATCGATGAGGCGGGTACGTTGAAGTACCGCGACAGATTTTGCATCCCCGTTGTAGGGGACATCAGGGGTATGATTTGCAGAGAGGCTTATGGATCCAGCGTTGCCTACCATCCAGGATCTACGAAGATGTATCGTGACTTAAAGCAAATTGCCTGGTGGTATGGCATGAAAAGTGATATAGCCCGATTCGTTGCTGAATGCAACACTTGCAAGCGTGTGAAAGCCGATCATGTAAGGCCTGGTGGCAAGTTGACTTCGTTAGAGATCCCGACTTGGAAGTGGGAAAGTATATTTATGGACTTCATCACGGGCTTACCGAAATCCCCGAGGGGATTTGATTCTGTTTGGGTCATAGTGGATAGACTGACGAAGTGTGCTCACTTCGTGCCGTATAAGATTGATTACCCGATGAAGAAGATAGCGGAGTAGTACTTGAATGAAGTCATCGGACTTCACGGTGTGCCTGTTAGCATCATTTCTGATCGAGACTCCCGGTTTACTTCTCAATTTTGGCAGAGTCTGCAAGAAAGTTTGGGTACGGATCTGAGGTATTCTACTGCTTACCACCCACAGACCAATGGGCAGACAGAGCGGGTGAACCAGATAGTTGAGGATATGGTCTGATGCTACATTTTAGACCACGGTGGTGCGTGGGATGAGCGGTTGCGACTTATGGAATTCGCATACAACAACAGTTATCAAGAAAGTTTGTAAATGGCTCCATTTGAAGCCTTGTATGGGAGATGCTGCAGAACTCCCCTGTTTTGGGCTGAGGCGGGTGAGAGCCCCTTGTTGGGTCCAGATGCACTTGAGGAGATGGAAGTCGCAGTGAAGCTTATTCGAGAAAAGCTTCGTATGGCTCAAGAGAGATACGAGAAGAATGCCAATCGGCGTAGGTCTTCCTTGGAGTTTTCTGTAAGGGACCTTGTATTTCTTAAGGTTTCCCCGATGGTGGGTTTAAAGTGGTTTGGTAAGAATCAAAAATTGGACCCGAGGTATGTGGGCCCGTTTAAGATTATGGAGCGAATTGGCGTGTCAGCTTATAGGTTGGAATTGCCAGCAAACTTCCTAGGTGTTCATAATGTTTTCCATGTAAGCCAATTGCGGAAGTGTGTGCGCAATAGTGGGCAAGTCTTGGACGTTGTGCCCCAGTTGGAGCCCATTCTCTCTTTTGTAGAAGTGTCGGTCCGTATTTTTGATACTCAGGAAAGGGTGCTGCGAAAGAAGTCCATTCGATGGTGAAAGTTCTATGGAAGAATCAGGATTTTGAGAGCACGACTTGGGAGCTAGAGTCGGCCTTGAGATAGGCTTACCCTCACCTATTTTCCTTATTTGATCGGTATGTTTCTCTTCTTGTAACTCCTATTTGTTACCTTTTCCTTCTATAGTAGAAGTGTTATGCGTAAAGTTTCGGGACGAAACTTTCTTTTAGGGGGAGTGACTGTAACGCCCCCGATTTTTTCTGCGATTATTTTATTCTCGTATGGCGTTACGGTGACGCGTTTTTGTGGCTTGTGCCATTTGTGGAGTGTGGTTTAGCTCCTTACAACTGAGTGGCCTATTTTGTAGCCTATGGGCAAGATCTCCCTAGCAAGCCTAGTTGTTTTGGGTGACCCGGTGAGTCCTCTTGGGGGATGCTTGTGTCCTGGCTTTAGGTGGGTATAACTAGAGTTCTTTTCGTCGAAAGTTAATTTCTACTTCGCCGTTGCGTTATTAGCATGGGTATTTAGCTACGGTGCGAATTTCATCGAATTCCGAGGTAGTTTGATTTTCGTGTCGTTTTGGGTGTGCCATTAGTAAAGACTAACTAGGAACCCTCTTATTTAATAAGAGAACCGGCGGCTAGGCTGCAGTTAGGCTGAATCGACGTGTTAAGGCTTATTTAAAAGCCTTAATTAGAAGTGGTGGGCCCACTCTCTTCCTTCTTCCCAAGACCGAAACCGCCTGCTCCTATTCGCGGAAAACAGAGGCGGAAGCGGCGGACTGCCCTAGCCTTCGGACGGCGATTCTGGGAGCCTTCGTAGACGGAATTCGATTTCGAAAGCGGCTTTTGCTTGCTCTCGCTCAGATCTACATTTTGACGGTAAGATATTTGATTTTCGTGGAGTTTTAGGAGACTTGAATTTTCGGTTTCTTGTGGATTTCGCCATTAAAGCGCGAGAATGTTCTTTTAGCTGCTGCTGCTAGTGCCGAGTGAAGAGGAGGGAAATCTGACCAAGCTTTGCCGGAAATTGAGGAAAGTTGTATTCTTGCCCTTGCAATTTTGTTCTCTTGATGAATTGGAAAAAAATCCCAGTTAGCCCTAGGGTAGAAGCCAAGCTTGTCCTTTTATCTTGCTGAAATTAGGGTTTAGTTTCTCCTAATGAGCCCCCCCCCCCTCTTTGTGTTGTTGGTGCTCAACCCGCTGGCGTAATACCGCCAATTTAGACTCCAGATTTCTGTCTGGTTATTGCCTTGCGGGTGAAGCTGAGGGAGAGAGAGTAGGAGGGGGTGTCTGCTGTGTATCTTTACAAGAGCAAAATTTGGGCTCTCGGGTTGCTGGCATTGAGTGTGGTGCACACACTCAAAGCCTTTGCGGGTTTGGCATTGAGTGTGCCGCACATACTCAACGCCACAGATGTAGTCAGTTTGAGATTTTGGCTAAGTACTAGGGCGTTGAGTGAGGTGGACTCACTCAACGCCGCAGCCCCTGCTAGCGGCTAAGTACTTTGGCATTGAGTGAGTCGACCTCACTCAACGCCATTTCTGTTTTGGCATTGAGTGAGGCGAGCTCACTCAACGCCGCAGTTTTTTGAGATTCTAAGTACTTTGGCGTTGAGGGAGGTGTGCTCACTCAATGCCACAGCCTTTTCTGAGGCTAAGTACTTTAGCGTTGAGTGAGTCGACCTCACTCAATGCCATTTCAGGTTTGGCGTTGAGTTAGGTGAACTCACTCAACGCCGTCGCTTTCTATGAGACCAAGTACTTTGGCCTTGAGTGAGGTGTGTTCACTCAACGCCACAGGCTTTTCTGAGGCTAAGTACTTTGGCGTTGAGTGAGTTCACCTCACTCAACGCCATTTCTGGTTTGGCGTTGAGTGAGGTGACTTCACTCAACGCCATAGGCAAGTTTGCGGCCAAGTCCCGTTGCGTTGAGTGAGAGAACCTCACTCAACGCCATTTCTGCTTTGGCATTGAGTGAGGTAGACTCACTCAACGCCACAGCTCTTCTTTGCGGCCATAACCTCTGGCGTTGAGTTAAACGACCTCACTCAACGCCATTGCTGTTTTGGCATTGAGTAAGGTCAGCTCACTCAATGCCGCAGATTTGCCTTGTTTGCGGCTAAGTGCCAGGGCGTTGAGTGAGTGAACCTCACTCAACGCCATTGCTATTTTGGCGTTGAGTGAGGTGGACTCACTCAACACCGCAGTCTTCTTTTGCGGCTAAGTGGCAAGGCGTTGAGTGAGTGAGCTTCACTCAACGCCATTGTTGTTTTGGCATTGAGTGAGGCCAGCTCACTCAATGCCACTTTCTCTGATTGTGGTTAAGTACCACGGCGTTGAGTGAGTGTACCTCACTCAACTCTATCGCTGTTTTGGCATTGAGTGAGGTTAGCTCACTCAACGCCAGAGAATTCTTGCAGGAGGCGTTGAGTGAGTGAACCTCACTCAACTACCATCCTGTTTTTGCATTGAGTGAGGCTAGCTCAGTCAACGGTAGAGTTGTTCTTCTGGAGGGCATTGAGTGAGTGAACCTCACTCAATGTTGTGGCGATTCTGGAACTGAGTGAGGCTAACTCACTCAACGCCAAGGTATGGTTAGGAGTTGAGTGGGTCCCACTCAATGCCAAGTCGTGTTGAGTCATTTCAACTCTTTTTCCCTACCTTGATTTTTCGCTCCCGAGTGAATTCCTTGATTTTGATTTTTGAGGTTCCTTGTCAGCTATGTTTTACTTTCCTAAAGGCCGAATCGTGAGTCGTGGTTAGTAGTGGTGGTTTGAAGCTCTTTATGGGGGAGGTGTTGTGTAATTTAGCCGTGGCCACCCTTTTCTTCTATCTTGCTCCAGGTACGGGCTGGGCAAGGGGGTGGAAGATCCTTAGTGCTTTCACATGTAGACCCTTGAGCTTTGTTGGTTTGGAAATGGTGGTTGGGGGACTGAGTTTGCCTCCAACCCGGATCCACATTGTTTATTTTACTACCACCATCTCCCACAGCTTAGGGTGTTAGACGTTTCTTCCTTGGTAGATTACAACATTTTGGGCTCTTGGTAGCCTAGTGGACTCTATAGGATATAGTTTTTGGGCAGGGTTGATGCTGTTTCCTCGTACCTAGTGCAATTATTTTTATATTGCCTTGGGAAGTTGTGACATTTACTGCTATTTTTTTTTTCCTCTTTCATTATTCATCTGATTGACACTTTCGTGCAGTTTTACTTGTTTTGCTTGCTGAGGTATTCTTTCTTCTTTTGAATGCCTCAGGTTCTGAGCAGTAGCCAGTTTGGTGGCTAAGTTGTTGTGGTATTGCTGGTGGTTTCTTAGACTTTGGAGATCCTTCTTGATTTGTTTAGTGAGGTAGTTTTTCTGAACTTTTCTTACAGACATATATATATTTGCCAGTGGGTTCGTGTCAGGTTTTTGGCGCCCACTGGTAGTTTTTACCTTTTTACTAGATATGTTACTTTTTTTGCTGCCATTTTCTGGAGATAGTCTACTTGCTTTGGGGAGGATTTATGTTAGGTTGCTAGTTACTTTTAAAACTACAATTATTATTACAAGTATAGCTCATGATCAGCATGTTTTATAAAACTCAATCACCATTTTCCAAACAACGTATAAAGATCAATTTCTTATATATAGTATAAATTAAATGTAGGGTCTTGCATAGCATAAGTGGTCCTCTTGGGGCTCTTATGCACTCCTTAGGATGTCAAACCTGAATAAAGTATTTTTCCGCAGCATATAAGTATAGTTTTAAACTGTGGACTAGGTGATCCACCGAGCCGAGGGATATGGCCTCTAAAATATAACTGATTTTCTAATCATTAAACTCATTAATTTCTTTCATAAAGTAAAGTAGATGGTTTTGTCTGAGCATCAGCAGTTATCCCCTGCTTGACGTGGCATCATGACGCATGTTTTCTCATACTCTGATAATTCCTAAATTCGGAGAAAATGCGGGTTGTGACAAGGAAGGCAAACAAGGTTTCATTCAAATCCCTTGGAACTTTTTTCAAACCATATAGAGCTTTCCTAAGCCTATATACATAATCAGGAAAGTGAGAGTCTACAAAACCTGAGGGTTGTTCTACATAGACTTCTTCTTTTAAATTACCATTCAGAAATGTTGATTTCACATCCATTTGATATACTTTGAACCCTTGATAGGAAGCATAGGCTAAGAACATCCTTATTTTCTTCCAGCCTTGCTACTGGAGCAAAGGTTTGATCAAAATCAATACCTTCCTTTTGCCTGTAGCCTTTTGCTACCAGCCTAGCCTTGTTCTCGACTCTAGTGCCATTCTCATCAAGCTTGTTTTTGTAGATAAACTTAGTTCCTATTATGTTGTGATCCTTAGGTTTTGGCACTAGTTCCCAGACCTTACACCTTTTGAACTGACTGAGTGTTGAAGCCAAAATTGACCCCAACGAATGTTCATAAACCAAAGTGCAGCTGACGCTTACTTCTCTCAAATCTCGACCCCTGACTAGCTGCAAAGGTCCTAAGACCGACCCAAAGACCCAGCTGGGAGGTCCCACCTCACGCCCGGAAGATCTCTGAGAGCTTCCCCTCCAAAACCAAAAGCTGGACTGGGAGCTCCTCAGAAAGCACTGGAGTTAGAGAATAATCACAGCCTGCCTTCCAAAGAGCCCCTCTGGATCTTTTTATAGTCTTCTCCTGACCTGAGAATACTAAAATACCCCTGATGGGTCTGCCGATAGACAAATCCCGCTATTATCCTGGGGGTAAACATGTAATCTTACCCGGGGATAATAATAAAATAATCTTTTCCTGGGGGTCGGGCCCCACCTGCTTGGCGAGAACCCCGGGAGAGAAGGCTCTCACCGAGCCCCAACTTGGCTCATCTTGGCGGGACCTTCCGCCGAGAGGGTTCTCGCTCTCGCCCGCCCACAGGGGGAGTCCCTTCCGAACGGGAGCTCTACTGTCCCGACGTCTAAGGCCGGCCTGAAGGCCCGAGTCCTAGCGCGAACGATCTCGCCTATGGGTTGGCGAGAGCTCCCTAAGGGCGAGAACTACACCAGTCCGCCCTTGGGCTGACCTTGGACTAGCCCAACCCCGACCTCTGAAGTCTTAGTCTTCTGGGTCCTACCCAGCGAATATGGGGTTGTACACAATCCCCGCTCTTTTTGAGCTAGCCCTGCGCTCGACAAGACAAGTCCAACCCCAAAATATTCGTTGGACACATGCCTGATAGCCAAGAGCATCTTCTGGCAGGCCCTACTGCAGCTATAAATATGCGTCGCCGGGTGGCCATAAGTCTTGCCTCCGGACTACTGCTTCTTCACTGAGCTCTCGCCTGGGGCTTTTTGTGCGATACCAAGATGTATGCTAAGCGTGCCGGCAAGCCACTTCCACAGGACCTTCAGGATCGGTTTGCCGTGGCTCAAGCGCGAGCCTTAGCCAACTGCGCTGCGGTAGCGCCCTGGTTATCAAGGAAATCCCAAAACGCCGGTCCTTCGGAGCCGAAGAAGAAAAAGGGCAAACGAAAAGCGAAGGCGGTCTGGCGAGACCTTGCTGGCGAGAACAGGGATCCACCATCTCCTACTCCCAATTCCGTGGAGGGCCCTTCCCTGCAGAAGGTATGCCTCCCGGCCATGCTTACCAAGATGATTATGCCACTGGCCCGACGGCTAATGCGGCCTCTTGTAGGAATCCATTCCTAATGACGACGCCGGGTCTTCCCCGATTCCCCCCGATTTGTCAGCTCCCCATTCCTAATGACGACGCCGGGTCTTCCCCGATTCCCCCCGATTTGTCAGCTCCCCCTCCCGAGGATCGTACGAAGGTCTCGGAGGAAATTCCTCCAGCCGGGACCCAGGTGATAGGTACGTTTTCCGCCACTTCTCGCTATTTCAACCATGCCTTTCCTTTTCTGAACTATCTTCTCGCAGAGCCAGCTTCCGCTCTCCCAGGTTTCGTCACCCGGGAAGATGAAGCGAGAACCGGCGCGATGATTTCTTCCGCGGCAAATCCCTCCCTGCCGGCGGGAGGGGTGGCCCTTGACCCCTTCACTACTCCTAAGGATGCTGATCATCCCTTGAGAGAGGACAACCCTCTCCGTGCTTCCGGCCAGGCCGGGACCCCTGTGCGCAAACCTTTTCGCCCGGGGCGGGGCAAGCTTCTCCACCTTCTTTATGGTACTGACAGAGGGGTCGGGCCTTCTCATTTGACGCCAGTCAATGGCTCTCGCCCGACTGCAGGTATGCGAGACATTTTGTCGGCTGATCGTTAAGCCTTAATCATAACCTTGAGCGCACTTTTCATAGGCGATCCCAGCTCTCGGCCGGGAGCCAACGAGGAGGGAGAAGAAGAAGAAGGAGAAGAAGAAGAAGAAGAAGAAGAAGAAGAAGAAGACGATTCCCTTCTTCCTTCGCCCGGCGAGATAGAGGAAACTTTGAACGGCGCCGGGAATGCGAGGGAGCGGAGGAAGAAGATCTCGGCCATTTTGGCCAAGCTCATCCGGCGAGACCGCGCCCATGCTGCCGCGGCGAAAGCGTTCCGCGAGTCCGTGGAACAGAGGCTGGAGGCCCTGGAGCGGGATTTCTTCTTGGGCGAGACTGATCGACCGGGAGGGCCTACAGCTCAGTCTTCGCCAGGGAGATGCATCGCGCAGATCAGGGATCACGCTAGGCGGATCAACCTGGGGTGCACCACACTATCCTCTTACTTCAACCCGCTGGCACCTCCGCGAACCAGGCGGCGAGAACGAGGGCGATGGTGCTGGGAACCGTATTAGTTCACCTAGGTCTCGCCCCTTCTTCCTCTTTGGCCTTCCCTTTTGCCATGTACCCTTAGGACTCTGTGATAACTGCTATTGTTAACTATATTCAGCTCTCGGCAGCGAGAGCACGCTATTACTCGTTTCTTCTTTCATTGCGCTGCGAATTTTAGGAATGTGTTGGAATTAGGTCGCTTGCGCCGAAGCTAAGAAGCTTGCGCCAAAACCAAGAGGCTCTCGCCTATGAGAGGCGATCGTCGACTGCTATAATCCTGAGGGGAAAACCGAGGCGTCACCGGTCCAGATCGTGACAGCTGTGCTCCGCCGTCATTTTTCTCTCTCTATCGGACGGAGCCACAACGATCACGGTTCCCTATAAATAGGGAAGTCTACCAACCGCATTTATTTCCCTGGTCCGGAACCTCAACCCCCTTTCACTGCTCTCGCCCTGTCGCTCTCGCTTCTACCTCTCTTATACCTCTCGCTAGCACCCATAAACTCGAGATGCCGGGCGAGAACGAGGGTCGCGCTCACTGCGCGGAAGCGTTCCGCAAACATCTCTTCCCCTCCTGCACGCTTACCCTAGACGAATACAATCTGATCGTCGACCGTTTCATTCCCACTGGCTTCTCGGCGCGGAACCCGGGCAATCACGACAAGGTGAATACCCCGGGGGCTGGAGAGCTTGCCATCCCCCTCGAACACTTCGAGGTGGGCATCCGCCTTCCCCTCTGGCCGGAGATTCGGCAAGCTCTCCGCTACTACGGGGTGGTTCCCGCCCAGCTGAACCCGAACTCTGTCGCGATCCTTGTAGCGTTTATATGCTACATGCGATCCGAGAAGATCGAGTTCAGTTTGTCGATCTTCCGCAAGCTATTCAACTTCCGCGCGAAAGGAGGGGTGGTCTTCTTCTCCGGGCAGCTGCTCAAGACCACCGGTCTCGCCAACAAACACCATTATTAGGGCGAGAAGTTTGTCTTCGTCACCGCGGACTTCGGCAACATCCCCCTCCAACCTGTTCAATATGAGAATGCCGCCTACAAGCCGCCCACTCTGGGGTCGCGCGAGAGCGCACTCCTGGAGTTCTTCGGAACCAAGGAGTTTGACGTTCTCTTCCTCCGGCGAGACGTCGACTCCCTTCCTCCCGTCCACCCGGGCGAAGGTACGGTCTCGCCCTAGATTCGATCTCTTGTTAAAATCTCCCTGTGCTGAATAGTGCTAACTTTGCAGGAGAGCGGGAGGTCCCTTTAAGCCAACCTTTCGCTGCCGCTCCGGGCGCCGGGGATCGGGCTGCGAGAGGCTCTCTTGCTCTTGCGGAAGCCAGCGCTCGCGCCTGCAGGGATGAACCCGCTCTGCCCTTGTCGACCGGAGCTAAGAAGCGGAAAGGCCCCGCTCCCGCCCCGCGGCCGCTGAAGAGGCCGAAGCCATCCGCTGCGGACAAGGGCAAGGACTTGGCCGTCTCGCCTGCCCGTCATCCTGCCATGGGCAAGTCCTTCGAAGGGCTGCTCCAGATGGCCAGCGAGATGGGCGCTTCCGCCAGGAGGCGTGCCGAGACTACTGCCGAGAACCCTCCAGCCGCCGACATGGCGGGAGGAGAGGGAGTCGTCGCCGAGACCTCCGCCCGGACCCCGCCCAGGGAAGTGCCGAAAGGGCACAGGAATTATGGCCTCGGCGTGAAGCACGCCGACGCGGAAGGGAAGCCTCTGCTTCAATGGGATCCCGAAACCAACAGGGTTACAGTTTCAACGCTCCTCCCTAGCTGGGCGGAGCGGGATGAGGTTACCGGCGAGTCCTTCTCGCTGGGCTACGGCCTCTATAGCCGAGAGGGCGCCAGTGTCTTCGACCAGACGCCCACCCGGCTCCTGGCCTTCGATGCTACCCGGGCCCTGCTTCGCGGGTTCGAGCTTACGCATATGTGCGCGCGTCGAAGCATCAACATCGACAAGAACTTCGCCGACATTTACAAGGCGAGGGAAGAGGCGGTGGCCAGAGCACGCGCTTCGGAGACAGAGCTTGCGATGGCTCGCCAGGAGTTGGCGAAAGCTCAAGAGGCGTTGTCTCTACGCCCTGCCGTCGAGGTAAGCGAGATCTTCCTGGCCCCCCGCTCTCGCTTCTTGAAGTCACATTTGCGTAATATTTACTGAGCTGATTTCTTCTCCACAGGATTCCGCCCAAGCCACGGCGCTTCGCGCGGAGTTGGCTGACGTTCGTTACGCGAACGTCCTGCTGAGGGACCAACTCCAGCGTGCGGAAGCGGCGAAAGGCCCGCCTCCGACGCTCGACGAAAGACTAAAGAGCCGCCAGTTCTCGGTGTACGACATTGACAAGCTGCTGCAGGCGAATGCTCAGGCCACCGTCAAGCTGACCGTCGAGACACTGCGGGATGCGAATCTGCTTCGGGAGGATGGCGCAACCATCAACGCTCGCCAACTCCTCGCCTGGCTGTTCGACCCAGTGCCGAAGCCCCCGGGCGCGCCGGACTCTCCTCCCTCAGATGTCCCGAAGTCTTCCACCGAGGCCGGCGAGACGTCTGAAGCGAGCTCTAGCGAGGACTCTGGCGAGAGCACCAGCGGGGACTACAGCGCATCCCCTTGAAGCGCCTTTTTACTTTTGATATTCTTTTGTAACGAGCGAGAAGATCCTCACCCTGTAATTATTAAACATAATGCAATGTTTTATTCTCCACTGTTGTGCTTGCTTGAATGAATAGGTTAGACGGCCAAGTAGCTTCCGCGCGAGCTTCCGCCGAGACCCTTAGCCTCCTTTGGATCACCTTAGAGACTCGTTAGGCGAGAGCCTTGTGCCATTGATTAAGTCGTCTTGCCCAGGTCTGCCGGGAGCCTTTTTTCAACGAGACCCCCCCAGCCGAGACCTTACGGCCGAGACCCCTACTTGCCGAGGCCCCAACTGGCCGAGACCTTTTCGGGGGCTCTGTCCCTGATCTTGGCCAGGTGATGGCGCACCTCCGCCACCTCTACTTGGAGACGATACTGGCGATGCTGTTGATCCGGTTGCTGAGGCGGTTCAACTCAAGGACGTGAGGCGTCATGGTGACGCTAACGGAAGGCTACGTTACAACCTCCGCCCGCGGCGTACAACATCCGCTGCGACGCATTAAAATATTTCCCTACTTTCTTGCACTTTATTTCTATTTTAGGAATATAAAATTATCCAAGTTTGAAGTGATAATTTTATATTCAATGTTTGCAAGTTTATTTTTCATTTGGACAATATTTTATGTTGGTGTGCATTTAACCATTTGGATGGATGAGATTACATCTCCATCATGAATGGTTAAGGCTTGTTTGTAACTCCTATTTAAGGAGGCCTTATTATGAGATCATGGGTGAAGATTGAAAACCTAATTCCTTCTCTTTGAGAATTCGGCCAAGGAGGTTCTCTCTCTACCGCCGCCCCCTCTTGTGGTGTGAAGCCGCCGCCCCCTTGCCTCCTCCATCCGTTCGGTGCGACTCCGGCGCGGCTTCCTTCGGTGCGATTCCTTGGAAGAAGGTTGCAACCCTTCGGTGTGACGCCGGTGGATCCGTGGAGAGAGTGAATCTCCCACAGTTATCTTGTGTGAAACGCTCTCCGGTTGGGTAACTTCTCATCCCCATCTTCGCGATTCTTCTTCTTAGTTGTGGTGGAAAATGCAAGTCGTTTTATCCGTTTTGTTAATCTAATCGCTGCACTTTCATTTCGAAATCGCCGTTGCTAGGCTTTTATTTCCGGATCGGGTGGATCCTCTTTGCCGGAGCGGATCTTGGCCTATAGCCTTGATTTCGCTCTCAAAAAGGAGTGGCAACCTTTGTGTTGATTTGGGGAATAATCCGACTCAAAGTTTCGATCGCTATTTTCGAGTCGACCATTCCTCCTTGTTATTTTTGTGCTGCGTTTGCGACGAGGAAATATTGTGGGCTATAGGTGCTGTGTAGGTGCGGTAGATCGAAGACGAGATTGGGCGTAGATTGTCTTTTACCGTAGAGATCTCCGATTCCGGACACCCTTACATCAATTTGGTATCAGAGGCGGTCGTTTCAACTCCCAAGTTGCAAACATCCTCTCTGCGTTCTTCGTTGGTTGATAGGAACTTTCAAAAAATCTGAGATTTTCGGTTTGGTCTGCATTTAGTAAATCCTTCGGAATTTTAAAACTTGTCAAAAAAATCTGAAAAAAAATTCTGTAGCTTCCTAACCTTATTTCCAGCAACATTAAAACAGAAAATTTTTCGATTCGACCTCGTTAGGTTGGCCTGCAAATTGGAGCATCGTAATTCTGTCCAAATCTGTCCAATGGGTCTGCAAATAGCAGGCTGAATTTTTTATTTTTCAGTAAAATTTAAAAAAAAAAAAATTTTAACAATCTGCGTATTACTCACATCAAGCTTTTATAAAAATATTTTATTTTCAGTCTACCTACAGCCCTAGGAAAAATCATCTTTCGTAATTTTCTGGGTCTTGCATGCGCACTAGGCTAGGCACGGAATATACGGCGCCGTCTACGTCTAGGATGGCTGAGAACGGGAATGAACTTCATAACGCTGAGGCGATAGCAGGTCTGCGTAAAGATATGGCGGAGCTTAGGGCCACCTTAGCACAGATTTTACAAAATCAAGCTAGGCCACCCCCACCTCCCGCTAATGTTGAGTTGCCCCACCGGCGCCAACATATTTCCGATTCGGATTCGGGTGGCGACTCCCCACGAGTGCCCCCTCGAGGCAATCACCACGGGCGAGAGTTTGATATTACAAGGGCCATCAAAATTGATGCCCCCACTTTCGATGGTATGGGAGATCCACAGAATTTCCTCACATGGATAGTGGACATGGAATGCTATTATGATTGGCACCATCTTACGGACCCCCAAAAGGTCTAAGTTGCCAGGATGAAGCTAACCGGTTGCGCCAAAACTTATTGGCTGAATGAAGAGCGTAGACTAGGGACTGGGGATGGAGACCCAATTATTGGATGGACCGTCATGAAGAATTTGTTGACCGATCAGTACGTCCCCGCGTACCATCGGACACAAATGTTTGACGAGCTCGCCTCCCTGCGGCAAGGCTCCAATTCTGTATCAGAGTACATGGGAGAATTAAAGGACCGGCTGGTGCGTTGTAACCTGAGGGAGATCCCCGAAGTCACCCTTTCTAGGTTTCGTATGGGGATTCAACCCGATATTCAGCGGAAGCTCTTGCGTTATGGTCACACAGATCTGAACACGACATTCAATGCCGCCCTCGACATTGAGAAACATTTAGCCTCTAAGGCTCACTCCCGTTACTCCCATACGAAGGGAAAATCCTCTACCGGAGCATCTTCCTCCACATATCAGGACAAAGGGAAGTACCGGTCGACCGAGTCCAAGTCCGTAGTAATCACTGCTAGGAATGCCAAGAACCCCGCGAGCGAACGTATTCCCATAGGAAAGGTTAAGAAGACTAACGCTACATGTTACTCTTACGGCATTCAAGGTCATTATGCCTTCGAATGCCCAACGAAGACTAAAGCCATAGCCCTATTAGAGTCGACGACCGATCTTGCGGATTATGTTTATGAGGCTGCTGAGGAGAGCGACCCGGAAGGGGTCCCAAGTAATTTAGAGGACGATCACCCCCTTATGGTGATGCATTGTATCTTGACCACTCCTCGTCCGTTAGATGACTGGAAGAGGACGAGTATATTTTCTCTGATCTTTAAGAGTGGCGAAAAGCTTTGTAAGCTTATTATTGATAGTGGTAGCTGTGTGAACGTTGTATCTGAGAATGCCATAGCACGTATGTCCTTGACCACGGAACCACACCCGACCCCGTATCAGGTTGCTTGGATCAACAAGATCTCCGTACCCGTTACCAAGCGATGCCTGGTACCTCTCTCATTCAAATCTTATATTGATGAGGTTTGGTGTGATGTTCTTCCGATGGACGCCTGTCATGTGTTGTTAGGCCGCCCTTGGTTGTACGACGTGATGTGACTCATTTTGGTAGAGCCAACTCTTATGAATTTAAATTCAATGGCAAAACCATCACGTTGAGGCCCACCATCCCCAAGGAGCCCGTAGTTTTGGCTAAGGATACCACCATTCCTGTAGAGAGGAAGACGTTGAATCTAGTTGGTCGGAAGGAGTTCGCGAGCGACCCGTTTTATGATGGGATCATGTATGCGCTCGTTCTCCTAAGTGCGACACCTGAATCTAGTCTTTTGGATGAGCTACCTAGTGAGTTACGGGTACTGTTGGAAGAGTATAAGGACGTATACCCGGATGAGTTGCCGTCAACATTACCCCCGCTTAGAAATATCCAGCATGCGATAGATCTCATCTCGGGGTCTTCCTTGCCAAATCAGCCCCATTATCGACTCCATCCCGCGGCACATAAGGAGTTGCAAACCCAGATAGAGGGCTTGCTTGAGAAGGGTTTTATTAGGACTAGCATGAGTCCGTGTGCGGTACCCGCCCTACTTGCCCCCAAGAAGGACGGTACATGGAGAATGTGCGTTGATAGCCGAGCTATCAACAAAATCACCATCAAATACAGGTTCCCTATTCCCCGTCTGGATGATTTATTGGACGTCTTGTCTGGAGCCACCATATTCTCCAAATTAGATCTTCGGAGTGGCTATCACCAGATTAGGATACGAGAGGGCGATGACTGGAAGACGGCGTTTAAGTCAAAGGATGGTCTGTACGAGTGGCTTGTGATGCCTTTTGGGTTATCCAATGCCCCTAGTACCTTCTCCCGGATGATGACACATGTCTTTCAGCCATTCATGGGGAAGTTCGTTGTCGTCTACTTTGACGATATACTGATTTATAGCACCTCTGCCACCGAGCACATCTCCCACATGAGAGTGATCCTTTCCACCCTGCGGAAAGAGACTTTATTTCTCAATCTTAAGAAATGCACTTTCAATGCCGCGGAGGTAGAGTTCTTAAGTTATATAGTCAGTTCTAAGGGTATTCGACTTGACCCGGGTAAGGTTCAGGTCATCAAGGACTGGCCCGTGCCAACCACCCTACGTGAGGTGCGTAGTTTCCATGGGTTATCCACATTCTATCGTCGTTTCATACGAGACTTCAGTAGTATTATGGCACCTATTACCGACTGTATGAAGAAGGGAGAGTTTACGTGGACGAAGTCCGCCACCTATGCTTTAGAACGAATAAAGAAACTTATGACTGAGGCACCTGTCTTACGTCTACCAGACTTTTCTAAAGTCTTTGAGCTCATATGTGATGCATCTGGGGTGGGGATTGGAGGTGTCTTGGGCCAAGAGGGCCATCCCGTTAGTTATTTCAGCGAAAAGTTGTCAGGCCCCAAGCTGAACTATTCAAATTACGATAGGGAATTTTATGCTGTAGTCCGATGCTTACACCATTGGAGACACTATCTCCTCTCCAAGGAGTTCGTGATTCTCTCCGATCATGAGGCCTTACGTTTCATTAACGGCCAGCATAAAATCAGCCCACGACATGCTAAGTGGGTAGCTTTCCTAGAAGGATACACATTTAATCTCAAACACCTTAAGGGAGCTGATAATCGAGTCGCTGACGCCTTTAGTCGTCTAACACTGTTACTCACTTCTATGGAAGTACATGTCATAGGATTTGAGCGGGTTAAGGATGAGTATGCTACGTGTCCTGACTTCCAAGACTTCTATTTATCAGCCCAGGATAGTTCCCCCACGACGATATCTGCATACGTCATTAAGGACGGTTACCTGTTTAGGAACAGAAAGCTATGTATTCCGCAGTCATCGTTACATCTACATATCATTTGGGAATTGCATAGTGGAGGGTTGAGTGGTCACTTCGGTAGAGATAAGACGATTACGTTAGTCGAGGAAAAGTTTTATTGGCCCAAACTTAAGGCTATGGTAGGAAGAGTAGTGAGTAGCTGCCAAACGTGTCAGGTTTCTAAGGGTGGTAAAACCAATGTAGGATTATAAACACCCTTGCCTATTCCCTCCATGCCTTGGGTAGATGTTAGTATGGACTTTGTATTAGGCCTTCCCCCTACCCAACGCCGTCATGATTCCGTTTTTGTAGTTGTGGATAGGTTTTCCAAGATGGCGCATTTCATCCCATGCAGTAAAACAAACGATGCGTCTCACGTCGCTAAATTATATTTTAAAGAAGTCGTTAGTCATCGCGGAGTGCCAAAGACCATAGTTTCGGATCGAGACGTAAAATTCACTAGCTATTTTTGGAAAACTCTATGGATGTTAATGGGGACAAAATTATTGTTTTCCTCCGCCTATCATCCCCAAACGGATGGACAGACGGAAGTGGTTAATCGGAGTTTAGGGAATTTGTTAAGATGCCTCGTGAGCGATCATTTGGGCACTTGGGATCTTCTCTTGCACCACGCCCAATTAGCCTACAATAATTCCAAAAATCGGTCTACGGGTATGTCTCCGAATGAGATTGTCCATGGTTATAAAGCTCCTGTGCCGCTTGACTTGGTGCCGTTTCCCCCAACGTACAAGGCAAGTCAATTTGCACAATCCTTTGCCCAACACATCCATGATCTACATGCACGTATACGGGCCACTTTGAATATATAGTACGACTCTTATCAGGCGCACGCTAATTTACATAGGAGAGTATCAAACTTTAAAATTGGCGATCTGTTTTAGTCCGTTTAGTTCCCGAACGCTTGCCAACTGGCACCGTTAAAAAGTTAGCACCAAAGCGCGCCGGCCCTTTTCGGATCATTAAGAAGTTAGGTGACAACGCTTTCGTTTTGGACTTGCCTGCTGATTGGGGTATCTCCCCCATTTTTAACGTTTCGGATT
Source organism: Platanthera zijinensis (assembly GCA_039513925.1). NCBI lineage: Eukaryota > Viridiplantae > Streptophyta > Magnoliopsida > Asparagales > Orchidaceae > Platanthera > Platanthera zijinensis. The sequence goes on from CM077097.1 coordinate 47,038,558, forward strand.
TAACGATGTTTGTGTCTCCACCACAAGAGTTGATTTCTTTGTCGTCTTCTTCTCCCACTTTAAATTCTCATGGGTTGGGGAGTGGTAGAACGGATGATCTCTCTCTTACGGTCCCCACAGGTATTTCATCGGATGGTACGTTGTCTTCTTTCTTGCCTACTGCTAATATGTTCCCCAGGTTTCTACGGACGTTTTCCACCCCAGAGATGATACTTGATGCTGAGCCGGTTACCACTGCTGATGGCGACACCCGTCGTTTTCTCATCCGTTGGCGTGACCGCCCCCCTTCGGATGACTCTTGGGTACTCGAGTTGGAGCTGCGAAGTTTGGATGCCGATCTCCTTCACCGCTATCTCTTGGACCATGCTACGGAGATGCGTGATTTTGAGCGGGGGAGGATTGATGGCGCACCTCCGCCACCTCTACTTGGAGATGATACTGGCGATGCTGTTGATCCGGTTGCTGAGGCGGTTCAACTCAAGGACGTGAGGCGTCATGGTGACGCTAACGGAAGGCTACGTTACAACCTCCGCCCGCGGCGTACAACATCCGCCGCGACGCATTAAAATATTTCCCTACTTTCTTGCACTTTATTTCTATTTTAGGAATATAAAATTATCCAAGTTTGAAGTGATAATTTTATATTCAATGTTTGCAAGTTTATTTTTCATTTGGACAATATTTTATGTTGGTGTGCATTTAACCATTTGGATGGATGAGATTACATCTCCATCATGAATGGTTAAGGCTTGTTTGTAACTCCTATTTAAGGAGGCCTTATTATGAGATCATGGGTGAAGATTGAAAACCTAATTCCTTCTCTTTGAGAATTCGGCCAAGGAGGTTCTCCCTCTACCGCCGCCCCCTCTTGTGGTCTGAAGCTGCCGCCCCCTTGCCTCCTCCATCCGTTCGGTGCGACTCCGGCGCGGCTTCCTTCGGTGCGATTCCTTGGAAGAAGGTTGCAACCCTTCGGTGTGACACCGGTGGATCCGTGGAGAGAGTGAATCTCCCACAGTTATCTTGTGTGAAATGCTCTCCGATTGGGTAACTTCTCATCCCCATCTTCGCGATTCTTCTTCTTAGTTGTGGTGGAATATGCAAGTCGTTTTATCCGTTTTGTTAATCTAATCGCTGCACTTTCATTTCGAAATCGCCGTTGCTAGGCTTTTATTTCCGGATCGGGTGGATCCTATTTGCCGGAGCGGATCTTGGCCTATAGCCTTGATTTCGCTCTCAAAAAGGAGTGGAAACCTTTGTGTTGATTTGGGGAATAATCCGACTCAAAGTTTCGATCGTTATTTTCGAGTCGACCATTCCTCCTTGTTATTTTTGTGCTGCGTTTGCGACGAGGAAATATTGTGGGAGATAGGTGTTGTGTAGGTGCGGTAGATCGAAGACGAGATTGGGCATAGATTGACTTTTACCGTAGAGATCTCCGATTCCGGACACCCTTACATCACCAGGGTCGTGACAAGATGCCTTCCCATAAACTGGATCTATGCTCCACAGGTGAGCCTTCGGACCTGCCAGCCAGATGGGAGCCTGCGCAGTGGGTCTGCCGGGGGCCGAGCCGAGCTCGGGGTGTTGATGAAGATCAAACCAAACCTCTCCCCCACAGGCGAGCCTTCGGACCTGCCAGCTAGATGGGAGCCTACGCAGCGGGTCTACCTGTGGTCGAGCCGAGCTCGGGGTGTTGATGAAGATTCCTTTAACCAGACCTATTCTATCATCAAGACGAGAAGACATAGTTGGTTAAAGCAAAAACATGGTAGAGTAGAAAAGATCTATTCCTACGATAGCATTCTTTAGAGAGTCGACATTTTGAAAAGTCTATTTGGAAATGATAACATTTATTCATCATATTATACCACCTTCTCTCCCTTCAAGGGTAGAAACATTTCAAGTCATCACCGTTCCAGGTGTGACGCAAGGTCCTTCCCTCCACATTCTAGAGGTAGTAACCCCCATTAGCCAGGGCCTTCTCTACTATGTAAGGTCCTTCCCAACTGGGGTTGAGCTTTCCCACAGGGGCCGACCTTCCCGCTGCGTCGACCTTTTTCAGCACTAGGTCCCCCTCGGCGAATTGCTTAACTCTGATGTGTTTATCGAAGTACCTGGCCATTCGCCTTTTTATCTCTTCTTGTCTGATAGCAGCAACATTCCGTAGCTCTTCAACCATATCCAACGAGAGGCGCAATCCCTCCTCGTTCTCCAACCTCCAAGCTTCGCTTCCCTCACCTGCGGGTGAGACCCGTGGGGACCAAACCTCGAACTCCACTGGGAGGACAGCCTCACACCCATGAGAGAGCTTGAAGGGGGTCTCCCCTGTAGCCGTGTTCGGAGTTGTTCGCAAGGCCCACAGGACGGAAGGGAGCTGCTCCACCCAACTACCCTTCAGGTTCTCCACCTTTTTCTTGAGCAAGTTCACGATGATCTTGTTTGCCGCTTCCACCTGGCCGTTGCTCCGGGGGTGATGTACAGAGGCAAACCTGAGGTTAATCCCCAGTTGGGCGCAGAAGCTGATGAATTCCTCGCTGGCAAACTGAGGACCATTATCCGTTACTATCGCTTGAGGGAGCCCGTGCCTGCATATGATTTCTCCCCAAATGAAGTTCCTGATGACCTGGGAGGTTACCTTGGCCAGAGCTTTGATCTCCAGCCACTTTGAGAAGTAGTCGATCATGACCAGGAGGAACCTCCTCTGTCCGCTGGCCGGAGGAAAGGGTCCCACTAGATCCATTCCCCAGATGGCGAAGGGCCACGGGGCCGTGATACTTCGAAGACTTTGTGCGGGTAAGAGCTGGAGGGGGGCGTGTACTTGACATTTTCGACATCTCTTTGCAAACTCGATTGTGTCCTTCCTCAAGGTCTGCCAGAAGTATCCTTATCTTATCACCCTAGCCTCCAATGTTCTTCCCCCCGAGTGACTGCCGCACTCTCCCGAATGTACCTCTTCCAGGATCCTCGGGACCTCCTCCTCAGTCACACATCTTGCGAGGAGCCCCGATAGCATCTTCCTATGCAAGCCCCCTTTCCACATCAAGTAGTGGGCTGCCTTTCGTTTGAAACTTCTTGCATCCTTAACCCCCTCTGACAGCTCGCCTGTGGTAAGGAAGGTCACCAAAGGGTCCACCCATGAGGATCGTCGGCCTACCTCCATCAACTCCCCCTCTTCAATCGCCGGTCGGAAGAGTTCAGTCAAGGTCCCTCCTCCCCGGGGCCCGAACTTTGCCAACCGATCAGCTGCTGCGCTCTCTTCCCTGGGAACATGTTGAATAGAAAAGGAACGGAACTCCCCGATAATGGCCCTTAACTTGGATAGATACTTCACGAGGGTAGGCTCCCGAGCCTCGAACTCCCCTCTGATCTGCGACGCTACCATCATCGAATCAGTGAAGGTCTCCACTTCCTGGATCTCCAACTCCCTCGCCAATCGAAGGCCGGCTATCACCGCCTCATATTCCGCCTGATTATTGGTAACAGGGAAGAGGAAAGCCACCGCCTGTTCTATGATAACCCCCTGAGGGCTTACCAACACTACACCCCCTCCCAGAGAGTGTCTCCCCGAGGCCCCATCGAACATCATCTTCCATGCCTCCTGGGGCTTTGGCTCCTCATTCTCAGCTTCAGTGACATAGTATGCCAGAAAGTCTGCCACGGCCTGAGCTTTGATGGAAAGTCTCGGGACGAACGAGATGTCGAACTCGCTTAGTTCGATAGACCACTTTGCCAGCCTTCCCGAGTGCTCTACCCCCGCGAAGATCTTGCGAAGAGGGTGGTCGGTGACCACCCTAATCGAGTGCGCTTGAAAGTATGGATGAAGCTTCCTTACCGAAATGACCAAGGCGTAAGCCAGCTTCTCCAGGACGGGGTAGCGGAGCTCCGCCTTTTCAGGATTCGGCTTACATAATAGACGGGTAGCTGCTTCTTCCCCTCTTCCCTAACCAAGACGGAGCTCACAGCTTCCACCCCAACTCCGAGATACAAGGTCGGGACTTCCCCCTCTTTGGGACTTTGGAGCAACGGAGCCTTGGAGAGTTGCCTCTTCAGCCTTTGGAAAGCCTCTTCGCATTCGGCCGTCCATTCGAACACCTGATTACTACGGAGCACCTTGAAGAAAGAGGAGCACTTATCCCCAGACCGAGAGAGGAACCTGCTCAGTCCGGCCAACTTTCCCGTCAAGCGCTGGACCTCCTTGGCGTTGCGAGGTGATTCCAGGTCCAATATGGCCTTTACCTTGTCCGGGTTAGGCTCCACCCCCGCCGGAGTCAAGAGGTGTCCGAGAAACTTCCCACGACCGGCCCCGAAGACACACTTCAAGGGGTTCAACCTCATCTTGAATCTCCGCAGGGTGGAAAACATCTCCTCCAAGTCCTGCAAATGGGAATCCACGCACTTGCTTTTAACCATCAGGTCATCGACGTAGACCTCTAGATTCTTCCCCCTTTGGTCTCGAAAGACTCGATCCATTATGCGTTGGTATGTTGCCCCTGCGTTTTTTAACCCAAAGTGCATCATCTTATAGCTGAAGCATCCCTCCCTCGTGATGAAGGAGACGTCTTTGACATCAGGAGGGTGCATCCGGATCTGGTGGTAACCTGAAAAAGCATCCAAAAAACTCATAACAGAGAAACCAACGGCTGAGTCAACCAGCACGTCGATTCGAGGCAGGGGATAGCAATCCTTAGGACATGATTTATTTAACAAGGAAAAATCGATACACATACGCCACTTTCCTCCCCCTTTTTTCACCATAACCACATTGGAGATCCAGCCTGGATACTAGATCTCTGAGACGAAGCCCGCCTCCAGAAGCTTCCTGACCTCCTCTCGGATGGGCTCCTCCAGCTTGGTGGCGATGGCCCTCATCTTCTGGTGTATGGGGCGAGTCCTCGGGTCCAGGTTCAAGCGATGGCAAGCCATGTCTGCGTCGATGCCCGGCATATCTGCCGCGCTCCAAGCGAAGATATCGATGTTGCTCTGGATGCAGGCTAGTATCCGCCCCTGGTCCTCGAGGCTTAAGCCTCCGCTGATCCGCACCTTCTGTACTTGCCCTACCCTGGTAAGTACCTCCATCTCCGCTACTTCCTCGGCCGGCTCTAGCTTCGGCCGCTCCCATCCTGCCCTTGCCTCTTCCTGCCTAACTTCTTCTTTGTTGACCTCGTCAACCCCCATCGCCTCCACCGGGCCTTCCCCTTGCCTCTGCTCTCCTTCCTTTGCCTCTCCCAGGCCCATCTCTTCTATCTTCGCTGCCTCCTCCACTGCCTTCTTCATGCTCGCTTCCTCACCCTCGACACTCCCTTCTTGGCCAGCCATCTCTTCCTCCAGCTCCTCCGCCTCAGCCATCCACGACACGGTGTTTACCGTCGTCACATAGCACTGCCTCGCCACCTTCGGATCCCCCCTGATCCTAACCTGCGTCCCTCTATTGTTGAACTTGAGGCATTGATGAAAAGAGGAGGGGACACAGCGAAAGGCGCTGATGAGAGGACGCCCAAAGATGGCATTGTAGCTACTAGGGGCGTCTACAATTACGAACCTACAGTTCCGTGAGACCCCCCCCCCCCCCCCAAGCCTTACATGTAGGCCCACACCCCCTTCTACCTCCTTCCTCTCTCCAAAAAAGCCAAAGAGCGGTCCATCAGAAGCCAGGACCCTTTTTCCTTCCACCCCCATCCCGTCGAACGCTTTCTTGAAGATCACGTTCACGGAGCTCCCGTTATCCACAAGTATTCGGGAGACCGTGAAGTTTTCCACCGCTGTCTGGATCACTAGTGCGTCGCAGAACGGGTCTTCGTAATCTGGCATGTCCGCGGATGAGAAGGTGATTTTTTCTTCTGGGGGGAGCTAGGGAGGTCGAGGCGACCCCTCTGCGGAACATGGTTTGAAGGCTCCCTTTACGGGTTGCCTCGATCCCTACTCCCCCATAGATCACCCCGATCCCCCCTCGGGTACCCATATCGACCCTATCTTCACATCTATCCTCACCCTCTTCAAGCTACACCTCGACGATCCTTGTAGGTGGATCCTGCCTCCCAGCTCCCCTGGCTTCCCTCATCTCCAGGAACTTTGGGCAGGTGGCCGTTGCGTGACCCCCCTCCTGATGGAAGTCACAATAGGGCAACGCCACCCCGCCTCCTCTTCCTTCTCCTCCCCTTCTCCCTGCTCCCCGGATTCTTCTAACTCTTCCCCTTCCCACCTCCATGGCCTCCTGCGGTGGTGGGAAGTGACCCCTCGGTCCCTGCCTCCATCCTCCCTGCTCGAGTCTTCTCGGCTCCCGGAAGTTGTCTCTTCCTTGAAGACCCCCTTGGCCCTGGGGGCGACCTTCCTGAGGCCTCCAACCCAATCGGTTGTTCAGCTCCTTGGCCCCCCATGCTGCTGCCCCTACCTTCGGGGTTCCTCTCTCCTCCTATCTTCCCTTGGTTCCCTCTGCTCCCTCTGCTCTCTCACTTCCCTCGGCCTTCCTACTGCCGGCTCCTTTACATCATCCTCCACCAACCTGGCCAGCTTCCTCGCAAACGCAGGGTTTGCCCTCTAGAAGTCTATCTCCTTTGCCGCCCTCTCCATGAGCTCCTCAAAAGAGAGAGGGGGCACTCTCTTCAACTCCATGCTAAAAAACCCCGGCCTCAGTCCCAGGGTGAAGGCAAGCATCAGGGCGTACCCCAGGACCTCCTGGACCAGGAGAATCTCCTCTTGGAACCGATCAACATAATGACCCAACGTCTCCTCCGGCTTCTGCCTCACTGCAAACAGACTCTCAGCCTCCTTCTTCTGCTTCTTCGAGGTCGAGAACCTCAACAGAAAACCCCTGCGCAGGTCCTCAAAACTATAGATCGAACTCGCCGGCAACTGGTGGAACCAGTCCCTGGCCTTCTCTTTCAGAGTGATGGCAAAGAGCCTACACTTGAAGGCATCTGACATCTGCCTTATCGACACCACATCCTCAAACCACTGCACATGCTGAACCGGGTCGTCCTTCCCGGTGTAGTAGGTCATATCTGGCTCCCGGAACCCCTCCGACACTGGAGCCGAGACGATGAGCTCGCTAAATGGGGTCTTGCCTCCCGCCTGGCGAGAGGGCACGTCTCGCGACCTCGGCTGGCTGGACCGATCCGTGAGACCATGCCCGGGGAAGAGTTCCCGCACTGTCGCCTCCTTCTCGCCCAGATCCGCCGGAACCTCCTTCCCGGGACACCGGCCTGGGAAAATCTCCTGCGCGGCCACATCCCTCTCGCCTGCCTCCACCGGGACTTTCTTCCCGGGGCGCTGCCCTGGAGCGTTCTCGCCTAAAAGCGGAACCACCTCCACAGGAACCTGCGGCGTCTCCCACTCGCTTCTTGCCGAGAAGGCCAAGCTGATCGTCTGCATGACCTCTCGCCTGAAATCCTTTAACATCTTCCTCGTCGCTTCTTCTCCCTGGGTGGGTGATTCTCCTGCGCCAGATCCTTCACCTTCACCTCTCGCCATGGGACTTAACTCAAGATTTTCTTGCACCGACTGCTTCCACGCTCACCGCCCCAGAACTGTTGAAGCCAAAATTGACCCCAACGAATGTTCATAAACCAAAGTGCAGCCGACGCTTACTTCTATCAAATCTCGACCCCTGATTAGCTACAAAGGTCCTAAGACCGACCCAAATACCCAGCTAGGAGGTCCCACCTCACGCCCGGAAGATCTCTGAGAGCTTCCCCTCCAAAACCAAAAGCTGGACTGGGAGCTCCTCAGAAAGCACTAGAGTTAGAGAATAATCACAGCCTGCCTTCCAAAGAGCCCCTCTGGATCTTTTTATAGTCTTCTCCTGACCTGAGAAAACTAAAATACCCCTGATGGGTCTGCCGATAGACAAATCCCGCTTTATCCTGGGGGTAAACAGGTAATCTTACCCGGGGATAATAATAAAATAATCTTTTCCTGGGGGCCGGGCCCCACCTGCTTGGCGAGAACCCCGGGCGAGAAGGCTCTCGCCGAGCCCCAACTTGGCTCATCTTGGCGGGACCTTCCGCCGAGAGGGTTCTCGCTCTCGCCCGCCCACAGGGGGAGTCCCTTCCGGGCGAGAGCTCTACTGTCCCGACGTCTAAGGCCGGCCTGAAGGCCCGAGTCCTAGCGCGAACGATCTCGCCTATGGGTTGGCGAGAGCTCCCTAAGGGCGAGAACTACACCAGTCCGCCATTGGGCTGACCCTGGACTAGCCCAACCCCGACCTCTGAAGTCTTAGTCTTCTGGGTCCTACCCAGCGAATATGGGGTTGTACACTGAGCTCTTCTTGCATTGCATCAATCCAGTTGGTGTCTTGCATGGCCTCTTCAATCTTCCTGGGTTCTATCTGAGACAGGAAGCTAGAACATAAAACTGTGTTCATGCTCCTGATCCTTGTTAGAACACCCTGACTTGCATCACCAATGATCTGGTGAGCTGGATGATCCTGCAGGTGTCTCCTTGCTGGAGGAATTCTATCAGCATTATGGCTATCTCCAGTTTCCTCATCTTGATGCTCTACATTTTCTTCTTCATCCAAAGGAACTTGATCTCCCCCTAGATAGCTGGCATCTTTATCCTCATCCAGTTTAGCAGGAACATCTTCATTGATGGTTAGTTTGTCCAGCTTATCTGTTAGACCTGTAGAACTAACTGAAGAACTAGACAATTCATTGTTAATAAACATTGACTCATCAAATACAACATGCACAGATTCTTATACAACTTGAGTAGTCAAGTTGTAGATCCTGTATGCTCTACTATGGTTCTTGTACCCAACAAATATCCCTTCTAGGGATTTGGCAGCAAACTTAGTTTGGTAGTGTTTACCATTGACTAGTACAAAACACTTACTACCAAATATTCTGACATAAGATATGTTTGTTTTCTGCCTTTCAAAATCTCGGAGGGAGTGATCTTATGTTACTTGTTGATGGAGGCCCTATCGAGCACATGACATGCAGTATTTACTGCCTCAGCCCAGAAGTATTCAGGGAGAGTAGTGTCATTCAGTAGAGTTTTACTGGCTTCAATACGAGTCTGATTCTTCCTTTCAACAACACCATTTTGCTGAGGAGTTCTAGGTGAAGAGAATTCCTAATGAATCCCAAGTTCTTCACAGAATTTTATCATACATTCAGACTGAAATTCAGTTCCATGGTCACTTTTGATTTTGACCACTGAGCTATTGTATTCATTCTATATTTGTTTGACAAAAGTCTGGAAAATAGTTGGGGTTTCAGATTTCTGCCTCAAGAAGAAAACTCATGTAAATCTAGAATAGTCATCCACAACAACAAGTGTGTATGCTTTCCTACCAAGACTATGGACTGGAATAGGACCAAACAAATCCAAATGCATTAGATACAAACATCTCTTTGAATCTTTGATGTCATGTGACTAAAAAGAGGACTTAGTCTGCTTTCCTTTTTTGCAAGCTGAACACACACCCTCTTTTATGCACTGAACATGAGGACCATTCCTCACTAATCCCATGTTGAACAGCAGTCCAATTGACTTATAGTTCAGATGAGCTAGCCACTTGTGCCATTTGACACATAGAGAAGCTTTCTCTCCTGCAACCAAATAAATAGGTGAGTTGTTAGACTCACACTCTAGGTTAAGGCAATACACATTTCCTTTCCTAGTGCCAGTCAAAATGATCTCTTGATCACTTGACCTTTTTACTAGGCACTCCCCTTTGAGGAAAGAAATATCATAACCTAGATCACTAAGTTGACTTATGCTAATCAGGTTATGTTTTAGACCCTTTACAAAAGCCACTTTAGTGATTGTAATTGAATCACAAGATATGTTACCAAATCCTTTGATGATTCCCTTTTCTGATCCACCAAAGATAACTTTTGGTCCATTCTTTATGGGCACATAGTCCCTCAACATTCTCCTTGTTCCAGTCATATGTCTGGAACAGCCATTATCCAAGTACCATATAGGGGTATGGTCACTTGGATTTTCCTGCAACAAATAAAGAATCAATTACCCTTAGAACCAAACTTGCTAGTGGGTCCTAGGTCCTTGTTAGTTTGTAATCCTGTGACTGATCTAACAAGAATCCTACTTTTGGTTTTAACACTTAAGTTAAACCAGCAATCCATGGTAAAGTGGCCCACCTTGCCACAACACCAACACTCAAACCTATTATACCTATTCTTAGGTACATGCCTTCTTACTTTATTATCAGTAGACTTATTAAGTGTTGGTGTTGGAACAGCAATCTTCAAGAATTTCTCTTGAATATAATGGGCATGCCTATAGATTAATCTATTGGCATAAGCACCATTGCTCATGAAATTTTCATGCTCACAATGATCATGTGTAATGTCATGATCATACCTGTTAGTAGGATTCACTACCTTCTTAAAGAAAATAGGGGGATTAACAACTAGAGGCTGAACTGTGGCTTTACCTTTTCTATGAGAATTGGTAGCCCTAGTTCTTCCCTTAAAGCCTAGACCAGTCTTCCCTTTTTGTGAAACAAAATTATCTATCAAAGGTAAGACTGATTTTGGCTTGGAGAATTTAGCCACTAGCTCTCTCTTGCTGAAGTTTTCCCTCCAGTTTCTTGATATGATTCTCTTTGAATAAGATTGTGCCCATCTGAATAATTGTAATGTTTTTCAATTTGGTAACCTCATTTAGTTTTTGATCCAGCAGTTTTGATGAATTTGCTGTAGCCAGCTTAAGAGACTCAATCTCTTTGGCTTGCTCTTTAACAAGAAACTTGCACTTCTTTAGAGCATACAACAACCCACCATCCTCATTAATGAGTTGGTGAACATCCCCCTCAGACTCAGATCCATCCACTTCTTTTTAAAAAGATGCTTCTGATTCTGATCCAGTAAAGTAATCTGAGACTAGGGGAGAGATGTTTACCTCACTTGGTCCAGGCTGATCCTAGCACTTATCTTCTTCAGATTGAGCCATCAGACCTTTACAACAATATTCTTCTACTCCATTTATGGAGTCGAGCATCTGTAGGAATTCTAGTTCCCTAGAATCCTCTTCTGTTCAGAAGAGTCCAACATATGCTTCTGCATCTTCTTCTTAGGATTCTGAAGATGAAGAGTCTGCCCAACTCTTCTCCTTCTGAGCCACTAGAGACTTCTCCTTCTTGCCTTAAACCAGCTGCTTCTTCTTATCCTTTGACTCCTTTCTTTTGTCAGGACAGTCAGCTATGACATGCCCAGACCTGTTGCAGCAATAACACACAATCTTAGAATTAGATTGTTTACCAGGTTTAGAAGCATACCTGTCCTCCTTAGGTGTTTTCTTCTTCCTGTAGTATTCATCCTTAGAATAGGATGTAGATGAAGGCTTGGTTCTCCAGTTCTTTTTCTTCATGAACCTTTGAAATTTTCTTGTGAAGGTAGCAAAGTCTTCATCAGATGTATGACTATCTGATGTACTTGTTTCAGGAATACCTTCATCTGCTTCAGTACTCCTTCTCGGTGGAGAAGGAGATTTTCTCCTACCCTTCCTTGAGCCCTCAGCCTTGAAGGCTACTGACTTTTCTTTATGTTCAGATCTGCTGCCCTTCTCTTCCTCTTTCTTAGCAGTAAGCTGCATTTCATATGAAAGCAGTTTTCCAAAAAGTGTAGGTGGTGGTGTGTCAGCCAGTTTGGCCACTTCCCTGATGGCACATATCTTAGTGTCCAATTCCTTTGTTAGGGACCTAAGAAACTTGTCATTCAGTTCATAAGTACTGAAGACTCTTCCATATGTCATCAGTTCATTCACTATTCTGAAAAACTTTTTATAGCATTCAACTATGCTATCAGTTTTATTCTGCCTAAAGATCTCATATTTCTGATTTAGCATAGAGTTTTTGTCCTCTCTGACTTCTTCTATGCCTTCCATATAGACAATCAATGTATCCCATATTTCTTTTGAAGTTTTACAGTGCACAAGATTCTGAATGTTGCATCATCTATGGCACTTACAATTATATTCTGAGCCCTTTTATCTAATGTAGCCAAGATGATTTCATCCTTAGTCATCTCTGAATAACTCTTTGGAGTTTGAATGTTTGCATCAAGAACTGAAACCTTCATTGGGATGAAGGGGCCTTCATGTACTGTGATATAAATTCTTGGATCAGATGCTTCCATAAACAGCCTGACCCTTTCATTCCAAATGCCAAAAGATTCTTTCCTGCATATGGGCAATTTCATAGTTCCAAATTCCTTTTGATTTTCACTTGAACTAATTTTTGTTATCTATTATTTGCCTTGGAGAAATCCTCTGACTGTTAGGTCAAATTTTAAGGAACCTCCCTCTGATACCACTTGAAAGACTTTGATTCAAGAGCCTAAACACTTAGAGGGGGGGTGAATAGGTTCTAATCTTTTTCTGTCTTTTTAATTCTTTAGGTAAACAGTTATAAGACTTATTTCAGCACAGATTAATCAATCTACAAAAAGTAAACACATCACAATAAACACAAGACTTATAGTGGTTCCCGAAGATATAGGTACATCCACTTTCCCCTTTCGCCTATCCAGCAGATAACTGGATTCAGCCTAACTTCCTTCCACTGGCTCAGATCCTAAGATCTTACAATCTCAGAACCAAAGATGGTTCCTACACCTCAGACTTAACACAAGCCCTACCTCAGATTCTTTTCCAGAATCCTACGTCAGTCCTCAGCCCTACCTCAGCCTTTATAATTAGGCTTACAACTAAGACTTTCCACAAGTCCTACCTCAGGCACACAACCCTACCTCAGCCTTTATAATTTTTGGCTTACAACTCAGATCTAACAGTAGATCCTACATAAATTTGTGAGTAAAGAGTAACTGAAAACTTCACTAGCTAGATTTCTCTGTTGATGTTGTCTTCTTGATCAGTTCTTGGATTCACTGATCCTTCAGATCCAACTTGACTTAGCTTTTCAAAGCTTCTTGATTAGAACAAAATAAGGTGGATCTTCTTTGTTGATGAAGATGATCTTCAATCAGCTTCTTACTTAAATTAAGATAGAACTCTGAATCTTTCTTGCAGACAACCCTTGATCTGTCAGAATTCTTCTTATTGATGCCTCACATTCTTGTTCATGTTATTGATTATCGTTTCCGATCTGTCTCTTATATAGAGCTTTCTTCATGGTTACCGGCTGATCCGGTTCATAACAAACTTTTGACAGTTCTGACAGTGGTGTAATACCAGCTAGTTATGATAGTTGTCAAGTCACCAGTCACATCACCAGGTTCTTCAATGTCTTTTCAACTCAGCACACAATACTAAGCAGACTCCTTCACATGTGTCGACACATATAGACTAAGTGTCGACACAAGTCTTTATGGTGTCGACACAATTACTCCAAGTGTCGACACAGTCATACTTCTGCTTCTCGACACTACTTAGGTTGTTTGTGTCGACACAACTCCTGTGTGTCGACACAACAGCTTCTTGTCTCGACTTTTCTAATGCAGACAGTTGGTGTTGAGTGTTTGTCAAATGGCGTTGAGTGTGTGTCGACACAAGTCCTGTGTGTCGACATAATTACTTCTGAACTCGACACAGCCTTTTAAGAGTTAGTGTGTCGACACAAGTCCTGTGTTTCGACACAATTGCTTCAGGTGTCGACACACCTCCTGAATGTCGACACAGCTTAAGTTTTAAGTGTCGACACAAGTCCTGCTTCAGATGTCGACACATTTCTGGATGTCGGCACAACTGCTTCTTTAGGTGTCGATAAAGCTTTGAGTGTCGACGCATTTCTTTATAAGTGTCGACACAAATTATGGGTGTCGACACAACTTCCCCGAGTGTTGACACAATTTGACTGTGTGTCGACACAGCTTGCCTTAGTGTCGACACAAGTTCCTGAGTGTCGACACAATTTCTTCACAAGTGTCGATATTTGTACTTAGAAAATATTCCTTCAAATACTTAAACCTGCACAAAGAAACTCAAACTCCTATCAAATACAAATTGATGCATATCATTGACTAAGTTGTGGCTTCTCCAAATCAAGTATACATTTTCCAAAGTACCAAACACAAACCATACTTCTTAATCAACTCCTTGGTGAACATAGATTGGGATATGGACAATCCACTCTCAGTCTGTCTGACTTGAAGTCCCAAGAAGAACTTAGGCTCACCCATACTGCTCATCTTAAACTTCCCTTGCATAAGTTTGGCAAACTTCCTACAAAGGCTATTTTCAGTAGAACCAAAGATAATGTCATCCATATATATCTGGACTAGTATTTTCTTGCCTTTTGATTCCCTATAGAATAGAGTTTTGTCTAACTTTCCTCTAGAGAATTTATTTTTAAAAAGGAAGGCAAATAAGGTTTCATACCAAGCCCTTGGAGCTTATTTCAAACCATATAGTGCTTTCCTAAGCCTATATACATAATCAGGAAAGTGAGAGTCTACAAAACCTAAGGGTTGTTCTACATAGACTTCTTCTTTCAAATCACCATTCAGAAATGTTGATTTCACATCCATCTGATATACTTTGAACCCTTGAAAGGTAGTATAGGCCAAGAACAGCCTTATAGCCTCCAGCCTTGCCACTAGAGCAAAGGTTTGATCAAAATCAATACCTTCCTCTTGCTTGTAGCCTTTTGCTAACAGTCTAGCCTTGTTCTTGACTATAGTGTCATTCTCATCAAGCTTGTTCCTGTATATCCACTTAGTTCCTATTATATTGTGATCCTTAGGTTTTGGCACTAGTTCCTAGACCTTACACCTTTTGAACTGACTGAGTTATTCTTGCATTGCATCAATCCAGTTGGTGTCTTGCATTGCTTCTTCAATCTTCCTGGGTTCTATCTGAGATAGGAAGCTACAACATAGAATGGTGTTCATGCTCCTGCTCCTTGCTAGAACACCCTGACTTGCATCACCAATGATCTGGTGAGCTGGATGATTCTTCAGGTGTCTCCTTGCTGGAGGAATTCTGTCAGCATTATGGCTATCTCCAGTTTCCTCATCTTGATGCTCCACATTTTCTTCTTCACCCAGAGGGACATGGTCTCCCCCTGGATACCTGGCATCTTTATCCTCATCCAGTTTAGCAAGAACATCTTCATTGATGGTCAGCTTGTCCAGCTTATCTGTTAGACCTGTAGAACTAACTGAAGAACTAGACAATTCACTGTTAATAAACATTGACTCATCAAATACAACATGCACGGATTCTTCTATAACTTGAGTAGTCAAGTTGTAGATTCTGTATGCTCTACTTTTATTGTTGTACCCAATAAATATCCCTTCTAGGGATTTGGCAGAAAACTTAGTTTGGTAGTGTTTGTCATTGACTAGTATAAAACACTTACTACCAAAGATTCTAAAATAAGATATGTTTGGTTTTCTGCCTTTCAAAATCTGGTAGGGAGTCATCTTGTGTTTCTTGTTGATGGAGGCCCTATTGAGCACATGACATGCAATATTTACTGCCTCAGCCCAGAAGTATTCATGGAGAGTAGTGTCATTCAGTAGAGTTCTACTGGCCTCAATTATAGTCCTATTCTTTCTTTCTGCAACACCATTTTGCTGAGGAGTTCTAGGTGAAGAGAATTCCTAATGAATCCCAAGTTCTTCACAGAATTTTGTCATACATTCAGACTGAAATTCAGTTCCATGGTCACTTCTGATTTTGATCACTGAACTGTTGTATTCATTCTGTATTTCTCTGACAAAAGACTAGAAAACAATTGGAGTTTCAGATTTCTGCCTCAAGAAGAATACCCATGTAAATATAGAATAGTCATCCACAACAACAAGTGTGTATGCTTTCCTACCAAGACTATGAACTAGTATCGGACCAAACAAATCCATATGCATGAGATACAAACATTTCTTTTAATCTTTGATGTCAAGTGACTAAAAAGAGGACAAAGTCTTCTTGCCTTTTTGGCAAGCTGAACACACACCCTTTTTTATGCACTTAACTTGAGGACTATTACTCACTAATCTCATGCTGAACAGCAGTCCAATTGACTTATAGTTCAGATGAGCTAGCCTCTTGTGCCATTTGACACATAGAGAAGGTTTCTCTCCTGCAACCAAACAAATAGGTGAGTTTTTAGACTCACAATATAGGTTAAGGCAATACACATTTCCTTTCCTAGTGTCATTCAAAATGATCTCTTGATCACTTTACCTTTTTACTAGGCACTCCCCTTTGAGGAAAGAAATATCATAACCTAGATCACTAAGTTGACTTATGCTTATCAGGTTATGTGTTAGACCCTTTACATAAGCCACTTTAGTGATTGTAATTGAATCACAAGATATGTTACCAAATCCTTTTATGATTCCCTTTTCTGATCCACCAAAGATTACTTTTGGTCCATTCTTTATGGGCACATAGTCCCTCAACATTCTCCTTGTTCCAGTCATATGTCTGGAACAGCCACTATCCAAGTACCATATAGGGGTATGATCACTTGGATTCACCTGCAATAAATAAAAAATCACTTAACCTTAGAAACCAACTTGCTAGTGGGTCCTAGGTCCTTGTTAGTTTGAAATCATGTAACTGATCTAACTAGAATCCTACTTTGGTTTTAACACTTGAGTTAAACCAGCAATCCATGGCAAAGTGGCTCACCTTGCCACAACACCAACACTCAAACCTATTATACCTATTCTTAGGTACATGCCTTCTTACTTTGTTTCCAGTAGACTTATTAAGTATTGGTGCTGGAACAGCATTCTTCAAGAACTCCTCTTGAATATGATGGGCATGCCTATAGATTGGTCTATTGACATTAGCACCCTTTCTCATGAAATTTTCATGCTCACAGTGACCATGTGTAATGTCATGATCATACCTGTTAGTAGGATTCACTACCTTCTTAAAGAAAATACGGGGATTTACAGCTAGAGGCTTAACTGTGGCTTTACCTTTTCTATGAGAATTGGTAGCCCTAGTTCTTCCCTTAAAGCCTAGACCAGTCTTCCCTTTTTGTGAAACAAAATTATCTATCAAAGGTAAGATTGATTTTGGCTTGGAGAATTTAACCACTAGCTCTCTCTCTCTTGCTGGAGTTTTACCTCCAGTTTCTTGATATGATTCTCTTTGAATGAGATTGTGCCCATCTGAATAACTATAATATTCTTTAATTTTGAAACCTCATTCAGTTTTTGATCCAGCAGTTTTGTTGAATCTGCTGCAACCAGTTTAAGATACTCAATCTTTGTGGCCTGCTCTTTAATAAGAAACTTGATCTTCTTTAGGGCATGCAACAACCCACCATACTCATCAATGAGTTGGTGAATATCCCCCTCAGACTCAGATCCATCAACTTGTTTTGAAGCAGCTGCTTCGAATCCTGATCCAGTAAAGTAATCTGAGACTGGGGAAGAATTGTTTACCTTACTTGGTCCAGGTTGATCCTAGCACTGTTCTTCTTCAGATTGTGCCATCAGCCCTTTACAGTAATATTCTTCCACTCCATTTATGGAGTCCAGCATCTGTAGGTGTTGGAACACCCTATTACTAATTTGGGTAAGGATCACTATGTGCTTAAGAATTTGTTTTGACCTTACTGTATAGTCTGATAGGTCAATTAGAATGAGTCTTAGGGTTAGTACTTAGGTTTGAGAGCTGCCCTCAAGACCTTCTAAAGATCAGGATTCAGTGTTGAGGACCAAGACAATTTTCGTCGAGCTCAGGTCGACGAATCGTCAAACTCCATTCAACGATCTTCGAGCTCAGATCGACGCTCTGTCTCTAGTTGTTTTCCAAGTCTCTGAGCTCAGTTTGACGATCGTAGAGCTCAGTTCGACGATTTTTGTTTCCAGTTTAAATATAATCTCTGACCTCAGTTCGACGATCGTTGAGCTCAGATCAATGATTTCTCTGAGAGATCGGCGATTTCAGGATTCAAATTCAAGACAGTTATGGAATTCATTCAGACTTTTTTTCAGCATTTATGGCAAAGGATTTTGTAGCCATTTCAATCAATCTGGAGCAAGTTTCAAGGAAGACTAATTGGAATGTTTCTTAAGGACTTTCCTCTAGAGACAAATATTAGTTAAGGTAGGCATTTATGACTGATTAACGGCTATCAAGAAGTCAGAATCTGATATACTCCCTAGAGAATCATTCTGAAAATATAGAACTGACAAGATTTTAAAAAGAATAGAGAAGAGAGAACAAGAAAATTATTCATCAAGAATTCATCTTCTTGGAATAGACTCAGAACACAAGGAACATTACTGTGAAGGAGATCATCTGCTATTCTACTCCTTCAAGCATCAAGTGTTCAAAAGCTTCTTCATCAAGAACTCCAGACATCACCCATTTCAGCATCTGCTGAAATCATCTATTATTGGAGATCTGAAGCAATTGAAGGTCTATCACCCTAAGCAAAGCTCATCTTCCTGAACCCTTACAAATCTCAGGGGGAGCTTTGACAACATATTCCACTTGTCTTCTCTCAGATTATTGATAGAGAAGAACAACTCAACCTTTTTGTTTTTCTTTATTCCTTCTGTAAAAGGGTTTCTCAAAACTCCCTTCAAAAGTTTTGTGGCTGGTTTCTGTGACCTTGTCAAAACTCAGTGGTGGCAAGACACCTTATCAAAAAATCTAGGTTTGATTTTTGAGCACCTTATAAAAGCTCATTGGTTCCCAGGACACCTGATCAACTATTCCTACAGTGGATTCCTACCTAGGGTGGTAGAAGAGTGGATGTACCCAGGTTGTTGGGGAACCACTATAGCTCCTTGTGTCATCTGGCTTGCTGTGTTTTGTTTTTGTTGTGTGCTGTGATTTCTTATTTCTTGCTTCTTAGTTTTTCTTTTTGCAAGCACCTTACACATATACATAAATCAAGACTTTCACTGCTTTACAGTTTTAAATTGTAAATTATTCTAAAATACTCTATTAACCCCCCCCCCCCCCTCTAGAGTAAAGGTATATCTTACACTCATTTTCAATTGGTATCAGAGGGAGGTTGGTTACTCAACAACTGAATCTTCAACAGATTGGTTGCACAGGCTAACACCCGAACCAAAAGATCCTTGATAAGATAAATCTTCTATAGAGGGTTATTACCATTTGTATTATATTTATTTTCATACAAAACCATGGCACAAAACAAAGATTATGCTAGGACCAGACCTCCAGTGTGCAACCTTTCTAAGTTTGCACTTTGGAAGGCAAGGATTAGGCTTTACATGAATTCTATTGATGAGGACATCTTTAATTCTGTTTTGACAGTTTGTCCAAGACCTCTAGAGATCACAAGTACAAGTGTTGTTCTACCTCCCTCAGGAACAGATGCAGAAATAAAGAAATGGAATGTTGCAGATGCAAAGGCTATGAATATCCTTGCTCAGACTATGTCTAATGAGATATTCAAAAAGGTAGCTGAATGCAGTTCAGCAAAAGATATATGGGATAAGCTTTTTGAGATTGTATCTGGATATGTTGATGAAAGGAAGGACAGAAGATCCCATCTCATATCCTAGTATGAGAACTTCAAGAAAGGAGAAACTGAGTCAGTTGCTGATATGTACAACACGCTCAGCCTAATTGTCAGTGAATTAAGAACATTGGATAAGGAAATCTCACTCACTGAACTAAATTAAAAAATCTTAATGTGCTTCCCCAGCACTTGGGATTCAAGAATCTGGCTAATCAAGGATGCCAGAAGCCTAAGTGAGATCACCACAGAGGCTCTTTTGGGCAAGCTCAAATCTTATGAGTTGCTCATCAAGAATAAGGAAGAAGAGCAAAAGACTGCCTCTCCAGCCATCAGAAAGGAGAAGACCATAGCTTTCAAAGCTATAGAAGATCAGCCTAAAGACAAGGTCATAAGAAATGAAGAATTGATGAGCTTACTGGCCAAGAGATTCTATAAGATGGCCAGGAAAGATTTCAGAAAGAGGTCATCCAGAGGGCCTGAGAAGCCAAAGTATGACAAATCCAATAATAAAGAAGTCATTTGTTTTGGATGCAGGAAACCAGGCCACATTGTGCCTGATTGTCCAGAAAATAAAAATAAGGACAAGAGGGATAGGAAAGATAGGAGAAAAGATAAGGACTCCAGGAGAAACAACAATGACAAATCCTCCTCCAGCAAAAACAAACACACCAGGAAGGGATTTGTAGCTGAAACCTGGAGTGAAACTGAAGAAGAGTCTGAGGCTTCATCAAGCCCAAGTGATGATGAAGATGATGCTGAAGAGAAGGAGTTTTGCATGATGGCTATCAATGCCTCCCAACATAATTCTGATGTAGAACATGAATCAGAATCTGAATCTGAACATGAAGATGAAGAAGACCAGGTAATAGATTCCTCTGATTTTAATTCAGAGGACTTTAAATTTTAATTTAAAGCACTTTGTTTAGACCTGCTAAAGTCTGAGAAAGAGATCGTCTCTCTTAGAAATCAATTATCTGTACATAGCACTTTAAAGTTAGATAACCTCAAACTTTTTGAGGAGCTAGAATGTTGTAGGGAGGAGATAGCTTCACTGAAAAGTGAACTATCCCAGGCAAAGAAGTTTGAAGAATCCCTTAATGGGAGAAGCATCAGACTGGTGGACATCACAAGTACAGTGAACTCAAGATTTAATAGTACACTGGGCTTGGCTGCTTCATCCAGCCAACCTATAGTATTAACAACTCCAATTAAATTTATTTCAGATAAAGGAAAGGAAGTTGTAGAGGTGGCTCGGAAGAACCCTGATCTGCCTAAGAAAACTAAAGATCAACGGAAAACATCGAACAGAGGTCGACGATCGTCGAACAGAGCTCAGCGATCTCAGGCTGAATCGTCGAACTCAGGTCAATGACTTCTGAACTCTGAACTCTGGCATAGTCGATCTTCGAACGGAGCTCGATGACCTGACCCAAGATCATCGAACTCAGATAGACGATCGTCAAACAGAGCTCGGAGCTTTGAACAATCTTTCAGAGGTAAATCTAAAATCAATCCTAGAAGTCCTACATCCCAAAGCTTACAACCCTTATACTGAATGGATAGTACCTCCTAGGAGATACCATCCTGAAGGATATAAGAGTCAGCCAGGGATGTCCTTTATTTCTGAGTTTAAAGGTTATCAACCTAGACCCAAGGTAAACTTAGTCAAAAACATATAAATTGTTTATGTGCAGGTGAAGACCTATCCAGCAATGAACCAACAATGGTATCTGGATAGTGGGTACTCAAAGCACATGACAGGGAACAAGGTGAATCTAACATCCCTCAAAACCAAACTTGGACCCAAAGTGATATTTGGTGATTCAAACTTTGGTCAAACAAAAGGATATGGTGTTGTTCAGATTAGCTCAGTCACATTCAAGAAGGTGGCTTATGTGGAAGTACTGAAGCACAATCTAATCAGCATCAGTCAACTGTGTGATGAAGGCTACCAAGTGATATTCAACAAATCCTCATGCAAAATCAAATCAGAGGATAACATAACAGTGTTAACAGGTAAAAGGAAAGGTAACATTTATCTTGTAGATTTTCATTCCACTAAGATAGATATCTGTTTATTTAATTCAGTTTGCAAACCAAATGATCTTTGGCATAAGAGACTAGGACATCTAAACCTTAGAACCATTGCTAGGCTATCCAAGGACAACCTTGTTAGAGGACTACCTTCTGGCCCCTACAAGAAGGAAGGACTCTGCAGGGCTTGTCAATTAGGCAAGCAAACTAAAAATAGTTTTATGTCACTTAATAAGAGTGATTCACCTAAGATATTGTATCTATTACACATGGATCTTTTTGGACCCATTACAGTACAAAGCTTAGGAGGGAAATCTTACACTTTAGTGATTGTAGATGACTTCTCTAGATTCACTTGGGTATTCTTTCTGAGGAAGAAGTCTGATAACTTTAAGTGTTTGACAGATTTTCTTAAATGCATACAGATTGAGTTCAATACTCACATTACCCTGATCAGAAGTGATCATGGGATAGAGTTTGATTCTCTTCTTATGCAAGAGTTCTGTCAGAGTGAAGGGATCAGACATACTTTCTCAGCTCCTAGAAGTCCTCAACAAAATGGGGTAGCTGAAAGGAAAAATAGAACCCTTATTGAAACTGCCACCACATTGTTGACAGATACTCACCTTCCTCTATCTTTTTGGGCAGAGGTAGTGAACACCTCCAACTATGTGTTGAACAAGAGTTTGATACATAAACTGAAGGGCAAGACTCCCAATGAATTGCTCAAAGAGAAGAAACCTAAAGTAGACTATTTTAAATTTTTTGGTTGCATTTGTTATATTCACAATAATGACAAGAAATACTTAGCAAAATTCCAAGCTAAACCTGATGAAGGAGTGTTTCTGGGATACTCCATGATCAGTAAATCTTATAGGGTTTATAATAAATCTACTCGTAAAATTGAAGAATCTGTTCATGTATCTTTTGATGAGACTAACATGTTTTATAAGGAGAAGTCTACTTCTACCATAGAACCATTGCAGGTACACTCTCTTTCAGATTATGGACAGATTGCATATTAAACAAAAAGATACAGCTCCTCCACCTATCCAGCAAAAGGATGAGAGCAGTGATGATGAAGAGGAAGCTCATCATCTAGAAGAGCCAGTTGTTGTTCTGCAAGAGGAAACAACAACACAGGTTGGTGAACAATCAATACCCCCTGTTGATTTAGTAACATCAAGAGATCACCCAATCTCCAAGGTGATTGGAAACATCTTAACGATGTGCAAACCAGAAATCAAGTCAACCAGTACCTGATGCACACTTTCTTTATATCTCAAATTGAGCCTCAATCCATTCAAGATGTAGAATAAGATCCACACTGGATTATTGCAATGCAAGAGGAACTACATCAATTTGAGAGGAATAAAGTTTGGGAACTAGTGTCAAGGCCTAAGGATCACTCCATTGTTGGAACAAAGTGGGTGTTCAAAAATAAGTTGGATGATCAAGGGATCATTGTAAGGAACAAGGCAAGACTAGTTGCTCAAGGATATTCTCAAGAAGAAAGAATAGAATATGACCAGACCTTTGCACCAGTTGCAAGGTTAGAGGCCATAAGAATATTCCTAGCACATGCTGCTCACAAAGGATTCAAGGTCTACCAAATGGATGTGAAGAGTGCATTTCTCAATGGAGACATCAAAGAAGAAGTTTATGTTAGACAACCCCCAGGTTTTATCTCTTCAACTTATCCTGACCATGTTTTCAAATTGCATAAAGCATTAAATGGTCTCAAGCAAGCTCCTAGAGCATGGTATGAGACCTTATCATGCTTTCTTCTGAAAAATGATTTTATAAGGGGTAGAGTAGACCAAACTCTTTTCATTAGAACCCATAAGTCCCATACCCTACTAGTGCAAATATATGTAGATGATATTATATTTGGATCTACTAATTCAAATTTGTGCAAAAAGTTCTCTAAACTAATGCATTCAAAATTTGAAATGAGTAGCATGGGTGAGCTTTCCTTCTTTCTAGGATTGCAAGTCAAACAACATGCTGAAGGCATATTTATTTCTCAAACCAAGTATGCAAAAGAACTGGTTAAGAAATTTGGTATGTTTGAAGCATCTTGTATGAAAACACCTATGCCTACTAATGCTATAGTAGATGCTGATGAACATGGAAAACATGTTGATCAGACAACATATAGAGCAATGATTGGCTCTCTATTGTACCTTACAGCTAGTAGACCTGATATAATGTTTGCTACATGTATATGTGCTAGGTTCCAAGTAAGCCCTAGAGAGTCACACCTAACATTAGTTAAGAGGATTCTTAGGTATGTAAAAAGTTGTCCAAATCTAGGTCTCTAGTATCCAAAAGACTCTGGATTTGAATTAACTGGATTTTGAGATGCTGATTATTCTGGATGTAGAGTAGACAGGAAAAGCACCAGTGGAACTTGCCAGTTTCTTGGTGACAGACTTGTCTCCTGGTTCTGTAAGAAATAAACATCTGTATCCACCTCAACTGCTGAAGCTGATTATATGGCAGTAGGTAGTTGTTACTCACAGATTTTGTGGATTCAAAACAAGCTCCTAGACAATGGCTACAACTTAGAAAGGTCTAAAATTCTTTTTGATAACACCAGTGCTATTTCTATAGCACAAAATCTTGTCCTCCATAGTAGGACAAAATAGATAGAGATTAGGCATCACTTCTTAAGAGACAATGTTGAGAAAAATAAAATTGAAATTCAATATATCCCAACTAATTTGCAAAGGGGAGAGATTTTCACCAAACCATTGGATGAAAAGAAACATACTTTCTTCCTAAATCAGTTAGGAATGTTAGATGGAGGAAGTTTAAAATAAAACCCAAGATTTTAAAACTCTAAAAACAGACCAAGACTAGGCTAAAAACTTGATTTTTCTAGTGTCTATAGGCTGTTTTTGTCTCTGAACTGCGCTCGACGATTTTAACAAAGATCATCGAATGGAGATCGACGCTTTCCTAAAACGTCGACCGGAGTTTAGCGCTTTCATGTAGCGCTAGGCTATCTTCTTCTGGTCAAAGATTGTCGATCGGAGATCGACGCTCTCCAATATCGTCGAACGAAGATCGACATTATTGAAACTCTTCAGATTCCTTTAGTAACCCAGATCATCGAACGGAGTTCAACGATCTTTCCTTTTCGGTGTCGAACCCTAATATAAAATTCATCTTTTCGGCCGTCGTTCTCCTTTTGCGCTTTCATACTCTCTGCAGAAGCTTTTTCTTTCCCTCCAAACCTCTCTACACTTGGTCGCGTTTGTTCATTCTTGCAGGTATACAATGGCAGTGTCTGTTGCCGCCCTCGCCAAAATGAAATTCGACACAGGTTTTGATATAGACATGAATTCCTTTGACGGCAGCGATCAAATTTTCAAGGATATACTGGAACTTTTCAAGGAATAGTAGTTGGCCCTGATTATGTCTACAAGAATAAAGCTGGCAGCCGATGAGATAAAAGAGTGGGTATATACTGCACAGAACATAGATTCAACCACAGTGGTCGGTACAATAGCAGGAACACAGGTACCTCTAACACCTTCCCTGCTTACAGAGGTTTTTCAGTTAAGTTCAGGACAAGATTCTGTTGATTAGTCTGGAGAGGAATTTGAGATGATGTTAGATAGAATGGGGCATTCTGCAGTAAACCCTAACAAGCTGCTGAAAAAGAATCTGTCTGTTGAGTACAGATTCCTTGCAGATGTTGTGGGCAAGGTCCTGCTAGCCAAACATTCTGCCCATGATACCATTTCCAGGTATCAATTCTGCTTGATGGGTGCACTGTTGATAAAAAAACACTTAAACTGGAGAGAAATTTTCTTTGAGCTGATTAAGAAGAAGGTAAACAAAAGTATTGTTAATTTTGGGAGGATCTTAGGGTTGTTCTTGAACAACAGGTGCCCTCAGCTACAGGTGTCCTCTGGCATGCATATTAATACCTCAAAGAGGCTTACCTGTGCCCTTTTTGGAAAATGGGACAGGCAGATTGTTAAGCCAACAAGGACTACTTCTTCTTCAGGCACAAGGACTGTTGTAGTCTCTTTCCCTCAAGCAACTGCCCTCATGGAAGATTTGCCTGCCTCCTCCTCTTCTCTACCTTCTCCAATTGTTCCTTCAACCATCCCCTCATCCACCATCACAATCTCGATCTCTTCCCCCATAACCATTTCATCTACACCTCCAACAACAGAAGACCAATTCCATCCCCTACACTTTTATCCACCTCTTGACCTAGACACCGCCATACTATCCTTCAATCTCATGGAAGATTCCTTTATGGATGATTCCCACTCCTCACCTACTGAGCTTCCATCATCCACCACATCCTATCAACAACTCCTTCATGATATTCTTTCCCAACCATCATTCATTCCATCCACTTATACTACCATAACCTCCATCTCCACAATTCCAATATCTCAACCATCCATCCTACCATCCACCACTTCTATCACTACTTCTACAGCTCCTTCACCATCTATCTCTGTCTCTCTAACCTATACCTCTACTCAAGTCTCACTTGAGCAAGTAGATATTCCTGCCCTAGCAGATAAGCTTTATGGGATGCTGGCTCCCAGGCTAGTAGCCCTGCTGGAGACCTCCATGGCTCCACTCCTGAAGTCTATACAGAAGTTATCTGACAGGTTTTCCTCAATTTCCCCTCCACAGGCAATCCCTTCTATGGGGTGCCTTGATCCAGTTCCAACTGAATCAAGGCAGGGGTAGATTCCATATGAAGAAGAGTTAATGCCTTCTTCAGAGACTCCAAAAGAGCAAGCTCCAGCTCCAGCACCAGTAATAATAGTTGACTTCAAGTCACTGATATCAGTTTTTGATTCTCTTCACTTCAGTTGTCCACCAGCTCAGGAAGTTGAAGATCTGATTAAGGCCATTGTGCCTGTTGCGTACTGTGATCCCAGCCTGATTGCTTCTTATATCAATTCTCTTAAGGCTGAGGAAATTATTGTTTCTGATTGTGCTGCTGCTGCTGCTGATATAGTTGGTGATGAAATTGTTGAGTCTGCTGAAATTAATGTGTTATCTACTGTTAGTGATGTTCCTGTTGCTGCTGATACAATTGCTGATACAGTTTCTGATGAGATAGTTTTTGATGCTCCTGCTAAGCCTGCTGCTGCTACTATTATATCTGAGAGTGCTACTTCCATCACTGTTCCTGAACAAACCAAACAACAGGAGAAATATATTCAAAGGATTGATGAGCTTTATGATAATTCTCCAAGTTCAGACAGTGACCAACTCCATACTGATTCTGATGACTCCTCTGCAACTATTGTAAGGAAGAGGAAAGCAAGAAGCAAGGCACTGAAAAAAGTTACTCCAGAAAAAGTAAAAGATGACAATGATATACCTTATTACATTCTTCATGACTGTCAAATTTCTGAGCCTTGGATGCAATATTCCAGAAATCAACTAAAGGCCATGAAGAAAAGGAGAAAACTTGATAAGTATGAAAAGGGATCCTCCCAATTCCATCCTCCTCCTCCTCCTCCAGATTCAGGATCTGGTGGAGGTTCAGTTATTCAGTCTTCTTCTGCTGCTAGGCCAAGCTCTTACCAGTCTCAAGATAGATATCAACGAAGAGGCCAACAACAAAGACGATATCAGTCAAGGAGAGGTCAGTCAAGAGGCAGACAGAGAGATTACAGGACTCACTCCAAAAATCAAGCTAGACAACACCCATATCAAAGCGAAGGACAAGGACCTACTGATTCTACATCAGGTCCTTTCCCTTACAAGCTGAAAGATACAGTTGTCACTAGAGCTCCTCTTTCTGACTCAGTGGAATTAAACAGATATAAACCTCCAGTTCCATTTGAAGACCCTGAGAACAATCCACTATCATGGACAGCCAGAATGAATGAACTTGCAGCATTAGATTAGATCAAGAAATCAAGAGAGCAAGGAAGAGATACCTCCAACATCACAACACTATCAGAGCAGAGAAAGAAAGAATTAGAAAGATATGCTTCTAGAAAATTCTTTGATCCAGAGTGTTACATGAAGAAGCATCCTGAGGCTATTGTTCTAAGGCCAAAATCTCAAACCTCTTTAGGTGCAGATGATGATAGAAGATCCAAAAAGGAAGCTCTCAATCCCAATAGAGAAATTCTTTTCGAAAAGGGCAATGAGTAATTTGAGTAAGCTGATACTTATATCTATTTCTGACTGAATCTGTGATTCTTGCTGTGATTCTGCAATGCTCAACATGTGTTATCTGCATTGTTGTTTCTATTTTATTTTTAATTCTGATGTATGCTTGTTATTTCATATTCTGTCAAGTAAATAGTAATCCTAACCCAAATAGGGAGAGATTGTTGGAACACCCTATTACTAATTTGGGTAAGGATCACTATGTGCTTAGGAATTTTTTTGACCTTGCTGTATAGTCTGATAGGTCAATTAGAATGAGTCTTAGGGTTAGTACTTAGGTTTGAGAGCTGCCCTTAAGACCTTCTAAAGATCAGGATTCAGTGCTGAGGACCAAGACAATTTTCGTCGAGCTCAGGTCGACGAATCGTCGAACTCCATTCGGCGATCTTCGAGCTCAGATCGACACTCTGTCTCTAGTTGTTTTCCAAGTCTCTGAGCTCAGTTTGACGATCGTAGAGCTCAGTTCGACGATTTCTATTTCCAGTTTAAATCCAATCTCTGAGCTCAGTTCGACGATCGTTGAGCTTAGATCGATGATTTCTCTGAGAGATTGACGATTTCAGGATTCAAATTCAAGATAGTTATGGAATTCATTTAGACTTATTTTCAGCATTTATGGCAAAGGATTTTGTAGTCGTTTCAATCAATCTAGAGCAAGTTTCAAGGAAGACTAATTGGAATATTTCTTAAGGACTTTCCTCCAGAGGCAGATATCAGTTAAGGTAGTCATTTATGACTAATTAACGGCTATCAAGAAGTAAGAATCTGATATACTCCCTAGAGAAACATTCTGAAAATAGAGAACTGACAAGATTTTAAAAAGAATACAGAAGAGAGAACAAGAAAATTATTCATCAAGAATTCATCTTCTGGGAATAGACTCAGAACACAAGGAACATTACTGTGAAGGAGATCATCTGCTATTCTACTACTTCAAGCATCAAGTGTTTAAAAGCTTCTTCATCAAGAACTCTAGACATCACACATTTCAGCATCTACTGAAATCATCTATTGCTGGAGATCTGAAGCAACTGAAGGCTTATTACCCTAAGCAAAGCTCATCTTCCTGAACCCTTACAGATCTCAGGTGGAGCTTTGACAACATCTTCCACTTGTCTTCTCTCAGATTATTGACAGAGAAGAACAACTCAACCTTTTTGTTTTTCTTTATTCCTTCTGTAAAAGGGTTTCTCAAAACTCCCTTCAAAAGTTTTGTGGCTGGTTTTTGAGACCTTGTCAAAACTCAGTGGTGGCAAGACACCTTATCAAAAAATCTAGGTTTGGTTTTTGAGCACCTTATCAAAAGCTCATTGGTGCCCAGGACACCTAATAAACTATTCCTACAGTGGATTCCTACCTATGGTGGTAGAAGAGTGGATGTACCCAGGTTGTTGGGGAACCACTATAGCTCCCTATGTCATCTAGCTTGCTGTGTTTTGTTTTTGTTTTGTGCTGTGATTTCTTATTTCTTGCTTCTTAGTTTTTCTTTTTGCAAGCACCTTACACATATACAAAAATCTAGACTTCCACTGTTTTGCAGTTTTAAATTGTAAATTATTTTAAAATACTCTATTCACCCCCCCCCCCTCTAGAGTAAAGGTAGATCTTACACTCACTTTAAGTAGGAATTCTAGTTCCCTAAAATCCTCTTCTATTTAGAAGAGTCCAACAAATGCTTCCTCCTCTTCTTCTCCAGATTCTAAAGATGAAGAGTCTGTCCAACTCTTCTCTTTCTGAGCCACTAGAGACTTCTCCTTCTTTCCTTTGACCATCTTCTTCTTCTTGTCCTTTGACTCCTTTCTTTTGTTAGGACAGTCAGCTATGACATTCAAAGACCTGTTGCAGCAATAACATATAATCTTAGAATTTGATTGTTTACCAGTTTAGAAGTATACCTGTCCTCCTTAGGTGTTTTATTCTTCCTGTAGTATTCATCCTTGGAATAATATGTTGATGAAGGCCTGGTTCTCCATTTCTTTTTCTTCATGAACTTTTGGGATTTTCTTGTAAAGGAAGCAAAGTCTTCATCAGATGTGTGACTATCTGATGTACTTGTTTCAGCAACTCCTTCTTCTGCTTCAAGACTCCTTCTAGGTGGAGAAGGAGATTTTTTTCCTACCCTTCCTTGAGCCCTCAGCCTTGAAGGCTACTAACTTTTCTTTATGTTCATATCTGCTCCCCTTCTCTTCCTCTTTCCTAGCAGTAAGCTGCATTTCATATGAAATCAGTTTTCTAAAAAGTGTAGGTGGAGGTGTGTCAGCCAGTTTGGCCACTTCTCTGATGGCACATATCTTATTGTCCAAATCCTTTGTTAGGGACCTAAGAAACTTGTCATTCAGTTCATAAGTACTGAAGACTCTTCCATATGTCATCAGTTCATTCACTATTCTGAAAAACTTTTTATAGCATTCAGCTATGCTGTTAGTTTTAGTCTGCCTAAAGCTCTAATACTCCTGATTCAGCATCGACATTTTGTCCTCTCTGACTTCTTCTGTGCCTTCCATATAGACAATCAATGTATCCCACATTTCTTTGGAAGTTTTACAGTGCACAATATTCTGGAATGTTGCATCATCTATGGCACTTAATATTATATTCTGAGCTCTTTTATCTAATGTAGCAAAGATGATTTCATCCTTAGTTATCTCTGAATAACTCTTTGGAGTTTGAATGCTTGCATCAAGAACTGATACCTTCATTGGGATGAAGGGGCCTTCCTGTACTGTAATATAAATTCTTGAATCATATGCTTTCATAAACAGCCTGACCCTTTCTTTCCAAATGCAAAAAGATTCATTCCTGCATATGGGCAATTTCATAGATCCAAATTCTTTTTAATTTTCACTTGAACCCATTCTTGTTATCTGTTATTTGCCTTGGAGAAATCCTCTGACTGTTAAGTCAAATTTTGAGGAACCTCCCTCTGATATCACTTGAAAGACTTTATTTCAAGAGCCTAAACACCTAGTGGGGGGTGAATATGTTCTAATCTTTTTGTGTCTTTTTAATTTCTTAGGCAAACATTTATATGACTTCTTTCAGCATAGATTAATCAATCTAAAGAAAATCAACACAACACAGAATGCACCAGATCTATAGTGGTTCCCCAAGATATGGGTACATCCACTTTCCCCCTTCGCCTATCCAGCAGATAACTAGATTGAGCCTAACTTCCTTCCACTGGCTGGGATCCTCAAATCTTACAATCTCAGAACCCAAGATGGATCCTACACCTCAGACTTTACACAAGTCCTACCTCAGATTCTTCCCCAGAATCCTACCTCAGGCCTCAGCCCTACCTCAGCCTTAATAATTAGGCTTACAACTCAGACTTTCCACAAGTCTTACCTCAGGCACACAGCCCTACCTCAGCCTTTATAATTTTAGGCTTACAATCTCAGATCTAACAGTAGATCCTATAAGAATTTGTGAGTAAAGAGTAACTTAAAACTTCACCAGCTAAATTTCTCTGTTGATGTTGTCTTCTTGATCAGTTCTTGTATAGACTGATCCAACCTAACTTAGCTTTTCAAAGCTTCTTGATTAGAACAAAATAAGGTGGATCTTCTCTTGATGTTGAAGTTGATCTTTAGTCAGCTTCTTCTGTAAATTCAGATTGAACTCTGAATCTTTCTTGCAGAAAGCCCTTGATCTGTCAGAATTCTTCTTATTGATTAGATCTTCTCTTTTGTCATTTCCGATCTGTCTCTTATATAGATCTTGCTCCATGGTTACCGGCTGATCCGATTTGTAACAGACTTCTGACAGTTCTGACAGTAGTGTCAGATCGGTTAGTTATGATAGCTGTCAAGTCACTAGTCACGTCACCAGGTTCTTCAATGTCTTTTCAATTCAGCATACAACACTTAGCAGATTGCTTCATATGTGTCGACACATATAGACTAAGTCTCGACACAAGTCTTTATGGTGTCGACACAAATACTCCAAGTGTCGACACAGTTATACTTCTGCTTCTCGACACTGCTTTTGTTGTATGTGTCGATACAAGTCCTGTGTATCGACACAGCAGCTCCTTGTCTCGACATTTCTATTGCAAATAGTTGGCGTTGAGTGTTTGTAAAATGGCGTTGAGTGTGTGCCGACACAAGTCATGTGTATCGACACAATTACTTTTGACCTCGACACTGCCTTTTGAGAGTTGGTGTGTCGACACAAGTCCTGTGTGTCAACACAATTGCTTTAGGTGTCGATATATCTACTGAGTGTCGACACAGCTTCAGTTTTAAGTGTTGACACAAATCCTTCTTCAGATGTCGACAACATTCTGGATGTCGACACAGCTGCTTCTTTGGGTGTCGACATAGCTTTGAGTGTCGACACAGCTACTTCATGAGTGTCGACACAAATTTTGGGTGTCGACACAAGTTCTTCATAAGTGTCGACACAATTTGCCTGTGTGTCGACACAGCTTGCCTGAGTGTCGACACAAGTTCCCTGAGTGTCGACATAATTTCTTCACAAGTGTCAACATTTGTACTTAGAAAATTTTTCTTCAAATTCTTAAACCTGCACAATGAAACTCAAACTTCTATCAAATATAAATTGATGCATACCATTGACTAAGTTGTGGCTTCTCCAAATCTGGTACACATTTTCCAATGTACCCAACAAAAAGATTTGAAGATGCCAACATAGATCCATTTTGGATTGTGGCTAAGAAAGAGGAACTGAACTAGTTCCAGAGATGCAAGGTCTGGAAGCTGGTTCCTAGACCACAAGGACATAACATCATTGGAACAAAGTGGATATATAGGAATAAACTTGTTGAAAATTGTGTTATAATCAAAAACAAATCCATACTGGTTGCCAAGGGATACAGACAATAAGAAGGTATTGACTTTGATCAGAACTTTGCACTAGTGGCAAGATTGGAAGACATTGGACTGTTCCTTGCATATGATGCACATAAAGGATTCATGGTCTACCAAATGGATATGAATTCAGCCTTCCAAAACGGTGACCTGAAAGAAGAGGTCTATGTTAAACAACCCTCAGGTTTTGTTAATCCTAACTCTCCTGATTTTGAATTTTAGCTTAGAAAAGCTTTGTATGGGTTGAAGCAAGCCCCTAGGGCATGGTTAGAAACACTATATAGCTTTCTCATTGAGAACAAATTCTCAAGGGGAAAGATAAACAAAACACTATTCCTAAGAGAGGTCAAGGGTAAGATCATCCTAGTCTAAATTTATGTAGATGACAAAATTTTTGGGTCTACTAATGATTTCCTCTACAGAAAGTGTGCCAAAATTATACAAGGGAAATTTGTGATGAGCAGTATGGGTGAACTGAAGTACTTCTTGAGCCTCCAAGTAAGAAAGTCTTACAATGGATTATCCATCCCAAAGTCTAAGTTCACTAGGAAGTTTTTTAAAAAGTTTGGAATGGAGAGATCCTCCATAATAAAAACTCCCATGGGGTCAAATGTGTCACTAGACAAGGATGAGATAGGGAAACCTGCTGATAAATTTATATAGAGAGGCATAATTGTCTCCTTCCTCTATCTTACTGCTAGTAGACCAGACATCATGTATGCTACATGTGTTTGTGCTAGATTTTAGGCATGCCCTAAAGAGTCTCATTCTTCTGCAGCTAAAAGAATTTTTAGATATCTTAAGGGCACACCAGATCATGGCCTATGGTACCCTAAGAATAATGAATTTGAAATAACTTGGTATTCAAGTGTAGACTATGCAGGCTGCAGAGAAGACAGGAAATGCACACCAGGCTCCTCTCAATTTCTAAGAAGAAGACTTGTGTCTTGGAGCAGCAAGAAGCAAACCGGTGTTTTAATCTCAATTACAGAATAAGAATACCTATCGGCAAATAGCTGTTGTGCTCAACTATTATGGATCTAGAACCAGCTCCAGGACTACAACCTTAAGATAAGTAGAACTCCATTTTTTTGGTAATTATACAATTGAAATCTCTATCTCTAGGAATCCTATATCTTATAGTAGGACACAGCACGTAGAGTATGTATCACTTTATCAGAGAGCATATGGAAAGTGAAGACATCAGTCTTAAGTTGTCCCTACAAACAAACAAGTGGCTGATATCTTTAGTAAGCCACTAGATGAAACCATGTTCAACACCTTCAAATTTGAATTGGGTATGATGAACATAGTATAGCTTTAGTTGCTCCTCATGAATTTTTATTGCAAGAATTACCATATCTTGCAGGTTATCAAGTCTGTGATGGAGTAAGTGTCCAAGCATCGAGTGCACTGAGTATATATGCTCAGGCATCGAGTGCGTCGAGATAACATCAGGCTTCGAGAGCATTGAGTGCATCGAGTTCACACAATGCATGCTCCCTAGGACGTCTATTTACAGCTAATCTGCAGGTTTAGTCTCAGTCGTTGATCTCCTCCTGATCATCAAAATAGGTACGCGCCTCTCCACATTCTTAAATAAGCAGAATATATAAATAGAAGAGTGTGTGCTAATTACAAAATACAATATTCCTCGCCCTTCTCTGTCCGTTGTGACAAAATGTTAAAAGATCAAAAAATCTACAGCAACACACAGAAGCGATGGTGCCAAGGAGATTAGATTTCCTATTTGAGGTCTAAGAGCTAGTTAGAAATGCATTCAAGGATGCGTTTGAGGAGGTTAAGCTAGTTCTCCATCTATTATAGGTCGCTGACCTAGAATACGTTATGTTAGAGCCCAGTCTACTTTGGAAGAGAGAAGTACTTGAGTTATACTCAACTATAAAGGTCGACTCTTCATCCGTTAAAATCAGGTCCCTCATCCGTGGAAAAAAGGTGAAGGTTACACCTAAGAGACTCAACAAGGCACGAAAACTGCCTAGGTTCAGGGTATTAGATGAGGAAGATGAAATGGATCAAACTAATGTGAAAGCTGCCCTAAAGTTGTGAGGATTGTCAAAGCATTCCACTGGATCAATCTTGCGAAGGTAACTAAACCTAAAAGGAAAGTTTCTTGCAGATGTGGTTGGGAAGGCATTGTTGTGCAAGTCTGGGTCACATGATAAAATTTCTAAGAAGATGTTTGAGTTAATGGAAAGGATAATTCTTTCTATGAAGATAGATTGGGGAAGAGTTCTTTTTGATAGAATTGTAGAATGCATTCCAAAACTTGATATGAAAAGAATTCTATCTCTGTTTCAGCACAACTATGTTCCAGGGATCCTTAATATAAGGCTAGGAACTAAAATCCATCAAAAGAGGAGGTTGGACTCAAAAATGCTTGATAGGTGGGATAGAGTTCTGTTTCCACATGTACAGACTATTCCCAAGAAGAAGAAGAAAGTTATTCTGACTACTGAGGAAAGCATAGAGAGCAGTTCCTCTGAGAAAAGTGAGGAAGAGCCTCATGATCCCCAGGTTTCGGGGTCTACTGAAGAGACCAGAAGGGATATAAGTACTCAAGTTTCAATCACTTCTAAACCTGCTGTAAGGAGCCAATTGGCTGGGACACAATCTGAAGAGAACCAAGCTGAAGTCATGGACATATTGGATGGTTAGCAAGTAGAAAATATCTACGCTGAGGTTGAGGGGGAGACTTCCCAGATACCTGTACCCACTAGGGGGGAGACTATCCAATCTGTTCAAGAACAATTGGACACCTTAATTGAAAATCTGCAGAAAAGGATTGCTAAAACTACAAAGGGTTCTAAAGTTATACTAATATTCCCTCAAGATGAGGGGGAACAAGTCCTTAAAAGGATAATAGTAGATGCTCCTACTGGGGGGGAGCAAGTACCGTACTTATAAGAGAAGATTCAACTTCTTATTGAAAATGAGCAAGCAACTACAACAATGGAGGAAGATACTCAAATCAATACTGCTGATCAGGATGTCCAAAAGGAAAAGGCTCAAGTTGAGGGGGAGATTCACATTAAACTCCCTGCTCATGATATTTCGTATAAGATTTTCTCCTCTACATCTGACAAAGACACTCCTACTGCTTATATACATGCAGAAGAACACTCTTCAGAATATATGTTGAATGGCCAAGGAACATCTGCAAAGGCTGATAAGATGTCCTCTTTTTTAGCCTAACTCAAAGGGTTGCAAGATGATTAGAAAAGATAATTAGAACACTACATTGATGACACCATCAAGGGAGTGAGACAATATCTCTCAACTGAGATAAAGTCAATCAGGTTTGAGGTGAATCTGCTGAAAGCCAACATTGTGACATTCTTTAAGAGAGTTGCACCTGCTGTAACACTCACTGAGGATATGCTTCAACAGGTCAGAAATACACGGAATGGCATTATGGATAATCAGAATATTACTTCCGACAACATTATAGGAGCCCACAATGCACAAAAGGAAGTGATGGAACCAAACAAGACTATTCTTGAGAGAAGAATGGATGCATGCACACATGTTCTAGATGATCAGATGCTCCGGCTCAGGGACCATGCCACCAAGGGTGTAAACTATATGGATGTACAACTAACTAAGGTCAGCACCTCCCTGACTAAGATCACATCTAAAGAAGTCGGAAAGGGGGACAAAGCAATGATAAAGGCAAACACTGAGAATGGAGTTTGGACTACAAATATAATCAGAGGCACAATGGATCTTAAGAAACCCTCATATGAAAACATTGAAACTGCACCAATCCCTGAAGATATGTATGTTGCTCAATATGGTGTTGTTCAGGGTGGTGACCAATATATTGTTGATCAGAGTGGTGGCTAGTATGCTGATCAGAGTGGTTCTCAGTGGGTTGAACCTTCAACTGCTGATGTAATTCCTATATTTAGTCTCACTATTGAGTAGATTGTTTGGGCCAAAGGCAAATTAGTTGCTAATGAAGAAGAAAAAGTTAGGCTCAACAAGAAGAGATATAGGGAAGAAATGGGGTTCAGAGCAGAATTTGAGCAGTGGAGTCCTCAATCAAGGACCATAATATTGTTTGCCAGGGACCAAGTCAAATCCAAGAAAACTGAAAGAGAAAAGCTCTACAGCTCCCTAGAATGGGGAAA
Source organism: Platanthera zijinensis (assembly GCA_039513925.1). Taxonomy (NCBI): domain Eukaryota; kingdom Viridiplantae; phylum Streptophyta; class Magnoliopsida; order Asparagales; family Orchidaceae; genus Platanthera; species Platanthera zijinensis. The sequence goes on from CM077097.1 coordinate 47,075,142, forward strand.
GCTTGAAAGAGTAAAGAGCGAAGGAGAAGATTCAAAAGGGATAAAAAGACTAGTGCACTGCCACTAGATACTATAGAGCTCAGCAAATATTTCCCCAAGCCCTACAATTATTTTGAGAGGTAGAGGGAAAAGGAAAAAGACAACAAAGACAAAAAGTAGGCTGCCAACAAAACAAAACAGGGGGATTGTGATTAAGGAACCTAAAACATAAAATGTTTCTCTCTTTCCTTAAGGGGCTGTAAGAATATGAATATTTTGTATTAAGTACACTATCTGTTTATGAACATTTCCTTAAATGAAAATCTTAATTTTGTGTGTTTAAATCTTATGGCTTTCATTTTCATGTTATTTATTTAGTTTTCTGTAATGTTTATCTGCTTAATTAAGTTAGTGTATATCATTGACATAGGTTTTGACTTCTTCAAATAGGGGGAGATTGTTGGGTTCATTGATCACAATGTCAAAGATTTGAAGAAGGCCCACCAATCAATTGTATACACAAGAATATATTTGATGCATGCCATTAATTCAATGTATGCAGGTTGTACTCTTGTAAACTGATTTGATTGGTCGTCAAAGTCACAAAGTCAGATGGACTCATGTCAGGATGCTAGCAAAGCAAAAATATGGTTAAGTCCAAAAGCATTAAGTGAAGGCAGTTCACTAAACGCTAAAAGGCTAAAAGCATCGACTGATGCTCCGGCAGTCAAAGCTTTAGTTTTGCCATAATATAAATCTGGTTAAATCCAGATGCGTTGAGTGAAGGCAGTTCACTCAATACTAATAATAAAAAGAATCGATAGGACAACATGCAGTCAAAGCCGCAGGGTTGCTGTCAAAGAAATCTGTCTAAGTCCAGAAGTGTTGAGTGAAGGTAGTTCGCTCAACGCCTCCTTAACAGATAATCCTACTAAGTATAGAAGCATTGATTGAAGACTTGTCACTCAATGCCTCATCAAGAAAACATGCAAGTCAGAAAGCATTGTGTGAAGAAGCCACACTTAATGCCTTCTAGCAGAGTAAAGCAACTAAGTCCAGATGTGTCTAGTGATGAAGGTTCACTCGACGCTTAAGCTGTTAGACAAGAATTTTATACATTCGTTAAGTGATAAAGGATCGCTCAACGCACTCAATTCCACCAGTCAATATTCAGCTAAGTACCAGTGCATTGAGTGACAAGGCTTCACTCAATGTCCAAGCAGAATTGCTGGAATTTTGGCTAAGTTCATAGGAGCTGAGCCATGCGGACGTCAGCAGAAATTCAAATAATGTGGGATCATCTTGCTATAGGACAAAGGGAGCCACTTGCCTGGAGTATAGTATTTAATGCAAAAGTGGTGGTGCGGCTAACTACTCTAGTGGTCCATACTGCTCAATGAGTCGTTGGACGATAGAATACATATTCAGAGTTCCGAGGAAAAGGAACTGAACTTTTGGGAAAAAGGTTTTTGAGCTTCCTCTTCTTCCTCTCGACAGAGTTGCAGAGCTTGAAGAATAACTCTCTAACTATTGTTCTAAAGTTCAATAAGGTTGCTGCTGATAGTCTTACCTTCAACAGCTAAGTTCAGGAAGACTTCTTCCTGAGTGATTTCACAGCACAAGAAGAATATTCTTGAAGATCCATTCTATTGGTATTTCCATGGTGATCTGGAAGTGATCAAACATGTAGCCTCACTACCAACGCAATATGAATCAATGAGGTCGCGCATAAGAGCATTGGAGAAGTTGGAAAGGTTTGTGTTGTCCTTGCTCATATGTGATATGGGTGAAGGACCAAGCCTATGACATTCTGGATGTGTATGAATTTCATTCTGATACCTATATTGTGAATATGGGTCATCATTTAAGTGGTCGGTTAATCTAAGGGAAATTCGTTGAGTATAGCTGAGTTATTTTGCAGAAAAGTCTTGAATTCGTTGAGTATAGTCGTGACATCTCAATGAGTCTGTTTGAATTCATCGAGTATCTTAGTGTTATCTCGATGAATTAGACTTGGTTCGTAGAGTATCATCATGAAAGATTCAACGAGTTAGACCCCGATTAGTCGCATATTGCCTTAATACTTGGACAAGTTACCCTGTCTCGATTCGTCGTGTATACTCATGTTATTTCGACGAATAACTTTTGATTTGTCAAATATCGACGTGAATACTCGATGAATTCCGTTTCATCCATTTTATTTCCTTTAAGTCCGATTCGGCGTGGTCTGCGGGTATCGACTAGTTCGATAGTTTGTTAAATAGGATTTGTACAGTAAACGGAAAAGAGAACTATTCATTTCTTCTAACCTAATCGAGTGATGTCATCTTCTTCCTTTCGACGACGAAATTGTTCTAATGGGTCGTGAACGTTTACCTCACCGCCGACCATTCGGCGTCCTTGTATGTTGTCATAAAAACTTTCCTAAGCATCGTATTCGCACTGTCGTCTCTACTTTAACGGATCTAGTAGTCCGTGGAGATGTTGAGGGCAAACCTACTTCTGATCTAGATCTTGTGTGATAAGAGTCTAGGGTTCTCCGTGCTCGTATGGATATCTGTAGAGGCGTGGACACTATTCTAAGCTCGAAAATTCGGCCGTTGCTGTTCGTTGGAATAATTCAGAGCACCTTGGTTGAGTATTAACTCAATCCCTCAAAGGTATAATTTTATTAATTGCAGTTTACGTCTTGATCAATGTTCATCGCTAGATCTGAACTCTTTTGGGTTTTTTTGTTCCATTTCCGCTCCGCATAAATTTTGTGACGTATAGCAAAACATAACACATTCTTTGTGTTGTGAAAGGTAGAGGACTAAATATTCTTAGTTCAGGAAGAGGCAGACTCAAAGATCATTTCTTTGGAGTCAAATAATCAACATCAAACAACATTTCTTCTATAGGATCTTAGCTCATCTGAGTTGTAAGCCTGATTTATAAAGGTTGAGTGTAGGATCCTTCTGTGGATTCGAGGTAGGGCCTATGTGCCTTAGCTGGAGGTGAATTCATTCACTGAGTGTAGGATCCTCCTGTAGATCTGAGTGTAGGGCTACCCTCCTAGCCTAAGTTGTAGGACATTGATTAAAGTCTAAGGTAGGTGATCAGTGGATCACTCAGTTATAGGAGCATCATCAACTCTGAGTGGTAGGGCCTTGGGCCTGAGGTAGGACTTGGAGGAGTTTGAGAGATCTTTGTTGTAAGCTCTTGGAGCTGAGTTTGGAGAAGTTAGCCTTCTCTAACACACTGTTAGAAAGGTGGGAGGGATAGTGGATGTACCAAGACCTTGGGGAACCTCTATAAATATCCTGTGTGTTGTTGTCTGATCTTGAAAGCAAACCTAAAACTAAATCAAATCTCATCATAGTAAAAAGATTGTTAGAAAAGACATAAAAACTTATTCACCCCCCCCCCCTCTAGGTTTTTAGCTACTCTTGAAAACAATGACTTTCAAGGTACTCTGATATGCAATACAAAGTCCTGAGACAAAAAGGAGTGAGAAGTGCTTGTATCGAATAGTGCTCTTGACGGATACTCCAAGATTAGGACAAAGACTAATTCAAACAAGTTAAGAAAAACACAAGGTAGCAAGTATATAAAGCAGTAAAAGGTTTATACAAAACCGTACTTATCACCACATCGCTTTGAATTATGGCCTCCTGTTGGCAAAGATTGTACACTCGGGGCTGCATTGGAGCATAATAAGATGCAGTCAACTAGTTTTCCTTCCTTGTCTCCACATAAGTTGCACCCGCCTTCAAATGACCACTCCGACTATCACGAGCAAAGTGATCTGGCTTGCCAGAAGTATAGCAAGTGGGCAGACCTCGCTTGGTAGTTGCTCCAAAAACATCAGAAGGAATTGGCCATAAAGACCTAATCTTCTTCTTCCATCGATTTTGATGCTCAGACTTTGTAGATCGGGGCACCGTAGACTCTGGATTTTTCACAGCCAAGTCATTCTTACACTATACGTGCTTTATATCTTCTCTAGGGATCGAGTAATATTTACCAATGTCAAAAATACCTACGTCATCAAACCTGAGAGAAGTAATCTCAGATCATCGCGCAGTCCCTCATAGAACAGATTGGTCTTTTGCTACTCATCTCCAAATGTAGAGCCCGCATACCGTCCAAATCTAGAGAAATTATGCAAGTATTCTTCAACAGAACTCTCACCCTGGGTTAACCTCTTGAAAAGATTCTCCATTGTAATCCTCTACGCAGATGGGAGATACCATCAAGAAAAAGTCTCAAAAATTCCTCCATTGATACCTCGTTAAAATGCCTTCCAATAAACTGATGTAATTCCCGCTCATCTCACAAGAGTATTGCCTCTCCTTCCAAAAGAAAGGTAACTACAGTCACCTTCTGTCTCTCCTCCATCTCCGTCGTTGTCAAGGTTCTCTTTATTCTTGAGAGCTAGTCTTCAACCTGAGTGGGGGATCTAGTTTCATCAAACATTGGAGAATGGAAGCTCAGAAAATTCTTCAATTTTTTATCCGTCGCTCGCCTCGTCGCCAAAGGCTCTTCGGGCACTTTGATCATAGCCACAGGATCAACTACGTCAACCTTCTCCGGGGCAACCTCAAGGGTAGCCACAGGATCAACTTGCCCTCCTTGTTGAACATTGATAAGTGCGAACACGGCTTCAGTAACCAATCTTATTGTTTCAGTAGAAGGATGAGGTGTATACACCTCAGCTGGTGCACGACTTTTCGCCGAGTGCTGGGATTGAGATTGCCCTACACCGCTTCTAGTCACCCATAATCGTAAAACACACAATTAAGAGGCCAAACATATTGCAAAACAGCAATCATAGGAACACACAAGTTCTGCAAACATATGTATTTTCATTTCTAAGTTGACATTCATGGGTTCTTTCATATTGTAACAGTAATGCACATACACGTCCTCACCACCTTGTAAAAGAATTTGACCACAAATTTGAATAAGAAAGACTAAAACTAGAAGCTGATACCAAAATATAACACCCCCATCCATCACGAAGAAAATAATAGAAGGTCCGGTCGGGGCCCCACGCCATATTACACTGACGGCTAGTGGTGTTATGCATTGAAACCAAACCATTCACGTATACTAACTCGGTGTTGCATTCTAGCGGAAGCATTAATTACATAAAAACACAACACCAGTTATGTCCACTAACCTAACATATTATTGACATATAAATACACAAAGAGTTTGACTTTAAGGCCTTACAAACTGTTTCCTTCACATATGTGTATTACATATATTGGCACATAGGCCAGTCACACATAAAAATTGTAATAAACGCTTCGATTGGCCTTCGAGGTCCGTCATAACACAAAGGGGAATCAGCCTGCTTCTTAGTGCTTGGTACTCTAGCATGTGCAAAGGGACAATCCACCAAGACATAATAAACAAAGAAATGGTCAGCTTTAGCTGACCAATTTATAACGGCGATGTCCCTCACTTGGGGAGGCGGTGCTCCTTCCCTACAAGTAAGAAGAATGATAATATATCTATATCTCAACCACCACAAACATTGGCAGGCAAGGCCATACATCCCGTAGATTCTGGGTACATTATCGGTGTACTGGAATTTCCCAGCCCCACCACCATCCTCAGTCTCAGGTCGATGGTGCAATAATGAGCATTCACTAGTCTGGCGCGTAGCCACGACTCTTACTATGCCAACGACAATTCCAAGTACTTTAGGAATCTAGACTGAATGACATAGCAAGGGTACTGTACAGCTATAGCGAGGGTACTATTCAGCTATAGCGAGGGTACTGTTTAGCTACATCTCGTTGCTCAAATCATCGTTTGTACTATGCACGATGTGGTTCATCTTCCCCTTGCCCGTCACTGCATACATAATTGATGTTATGTAACATGGATGGCTCTCATGACCACCATAGCTGGGCACTCCAGCTCTCAGCTCTATATGCTACCCACGTTTTCCCTAGGACCTGGTCTTGCAATCACATTTCAGCTCACTGGGAGCTATCGCTAGCGGTAGCACTACAGCCTTGCGATATTAAACAGAATCATAACATCTATCTTTAGCTAGGCACAACATGCCTTCATGTTGTTTGATGCTACACACCCCATCCCTAGGGCCAGGGCTTCACAACCATCACAATCAGCTCGCTGGATATGATGAAAAGCTAACGACAACAGAATCTCTACCACCGGGCGATATCAGACAGAAAACGTTCCTCTCCTAAAACTTGGTGTTTTCCTATAGCACACCTCCAGTACTACCTGCAACAAGTTACACACCCCAAAACTCGGTAAAACTACATGTTTATCCACGGAGTCTTCTCCGGCACGCAAATCAATCATTACCAATCCAGACCAATTTGTCGGGATGGGCTTCACACAAAATGCCTATTCCGTACTTCGATTTTGGATTCTATATGCAAGTTTAATACTAGGGATAATACTGATCGACCCGTTGAAAACTTCCCGTTCTCCACCAATTGGTGAGGGTTTTCATGCACATGCCAGATAAGGACTTTACATGTCCAAAAAGGAAGATCGCTACCCTTGTAGATCGCTTATGAGCCATGAAATTGCAAGAGATCCGAATGGAAGCGTTCATAGCACCTTCCTATCCAAAGATCTAGCTTCGGCTCGCGACTCTAACCACAAGAGCACTTTCAATGGCTGAGTTCAGCTTTTCAAAAGCTACCACAATACTCACTTTTCTTCTCCCCCTTCTTTCTTAAGGTTCAAGAGAAAGTGTGTGTGTGTGTGTGAGAGAGAGAGAGAGAGAGTTAAAGAGAAATGACTATCCCCTTCCTAGACTCCTCTGGTTAAGATACACAAGAGAAATCCCTGCCTTACGATCCTCAGGCCAAAATAAATAGATGACCTGATTTAAATCGGCCATTAATAAATTCTTTACCTCCGCCCGGTAGCTCGCTATTTTCTAGCGGTTACTTAGGCAGTGGCGGTGGTCTTGTCCAGCACTGCTTTGCTGCTTAACGACCGCCTCAGCAACACCAGACATGTGACATGTTATCTCTAGCAATATCGCTATCGCCTGACGGTAGCATCTCGACGCCACTGGTTCTCGACGCCAACAACTCGACGACACTAGTTGTTCTCGACGCCATCAACTAAACGCCCGCTACTGTTGGCAGTATCTTGCTATCGCCGGGTGGTAGCTTCCAATAACAAGGAAAATTGTTGTTTTCAAGCATGAGAAACCTGGGGTGTTACACTCCGAGCAACAACCGCAGCCCCCAGAGCGCCCAGAGTGCAGTGTTCCCCAATGCAACTCAGAAAATACTTAGCTCCGCGAGCAGTGGTCTATTAACCTCGGAGGGCTCTCCTTCTCTCTCAAAAAAAACTATAACGAGAGGTGGCATGCCGCCATCGCATTCTTGACAAAGCCTTGTAACAACATCACGATAATGGAAATTTGGTCAGCACATTACCGACCACGTGATTTTTTACCTCTTTTCAGGGTTTTGTACATTAAAAAATGTTCTTGTTAGTCATCTCATTTTTTCTGGCTGATTGCACGCTTGACCGCACCCAAGCTAAAACGGTTCAAATTTGACTAGTCTACTAGAGCATCGAGTTTCTACAAACAACCCTGTGTTTACGCAAGATCAAGGCTAGTCAACAAGCTCAAAGAAAAAAAAATTAAGTATTATGCTTTAATACTTTTCAAATAAATATTCTTTTTTTTTACATATTTTGTTTCTAAAAATATACAAATAAATATTTTTGAAACAAAAAATATAATAGAGAACAAAGACCTACCTAGTTGGATGTAAGAAGCAAGCAGCCACCAACTATATTGAGGAGTTGCGATTTCGTTAGAACTCTAGGCATGACGTCAAATGCATCGAGGTTGTAAAGATTCGATTTTCACAATAACGAGATTTAGGAATTTGGAGCACTGATTCTAAATTATGTATTTTTATATGATTCTTTAAAAAATATTTTTTTATATAGATACGTATCCTAAATATATAAATATCCTCTTTGCTGACATTTTTTATTAATACCCTCAGGCACACAAAATAAAATGTCATGTGATTGTTTATTTTGAAAAGTTAACTCTCCCTCTTGATTCTTGAATATATATAAAACTTACAAAAGGAGAGTTGAAACCTGATTACCTAGCGGAATATTAGAGAAAGATTATAATAATTCCTTGATATTTAAATTTTTTTTATTTTCAAAAGATGGATACATTTTTTATTTATCTGAGTTCCTTGAGAGCGAGGGATGGTTGAAAAATGGGCGATCCTAGCTAACGGCCAATAACGTGCGCGGCTTCTTTCGGCTTTAACATTGGACTACAGTTAAAATGTGCGGTTTCTTTCGGCTTTAACATTGGACTACAATTTGCATGCTGGACTCTAGCCTTTCTGATTTTTTTTGGTTTGTTATTAACGGAGTTCACCTAAATTTCAGAAAATGCAATTGGAAATTTTGCCCACTAGCTTGGCCGGCTCGTCATGACTGTTCAGATGGACCTTTTCCCAGGCGATTCCCAGTCCATTTGATCCCTCAAACGAACACCTAAATCGCATGCGCTGTTCCAAGAATACCTTACAGGGGCTCCCCCATGCAAGACGCCTTGCTTGGACAACCCCCCCCCCCCCCCCCCCCCCCCCCCCCGCCCGGCGGGCCACAAGCAGGCCGCGCCCAAGCGCAGTAAAGCCATGTGTGCGCTATCCGATGCCCGTGTAACACACTGTTCCCAGTGATGGGGAATGGAAAAATACAAAAGCAAGGGGTAGCGTGGAGCAAGCGTGGCATTGTCGCTACTACCGCCTCTACCCCTCTAGAAAGTGGAAAAAGCATATGGCTCCTTACCGGCGCGTTTTAGAAGTTGCCGCTAGTGGTAACCTCATTTCCTGTGTGGATCGCCGAAGAATGAGTGCTCTAGAGATACCGCAGCACGGTAAGTGTTAATGTATATTTGGACAATTAACGTGTTCGGAGGCTTAACGGTTCGGTTCGGATACACGGATATCCGATACCCGTAGTTATTCCTCAGGTTTGCCTATTTATACCCACCTAGGGGGAAACGGAGAGGGGATTCCACTTTGATCACCATCAGGATGCTTCGAGCAAACGTAACAATCTCGAATCATGCCCCTCTAGCTCGCGGTATTCCGTGGAGCTCCGTTCCGCCTCGTCGTTGCTATCGCTGAAGTCATCGCGAAGCCCGTCCGCAGCCGCCTGGTAGATTTTCTTCTGGAGCCGCAGCTTTCCTCTAGTTTTGGGCCTCTTTGCCGCAGCCTGCCGCTTCCCGTTGCAAGATCGGGACCAGGAAGTCTTCTCCCGCAGGATCTTGCCGAATTTGCTCCGTCTCTCAGCACATCCGCAAGGAGATCGTATTCTGCCTCGGGGAAAGGCTACTGCTACCATTTTTGGTTAGCGGTCCTGGTGGAGGAGCAGTAGACTGGTCGTGGCGCTACCTAGTGGAGGAGGGACCCTTGCCTAACCCTAATTATCTCACCGTCAAGTGATAGCCCAGGAGACGAGTGACAGCCTAGGCGACGAGTGACAGCCCAGGCGTGGAGTGACAGCCCAGGCATCGAGTGACAACCCAAACATCGAATGATAGCTCAGGCGTCGAGTGACAGCCCAGGCTATTGGGTCAATTGATCTCAATGACCGAGATTTGAAGATGTTAAACAGGTCAATGATATACAAATAGTTGTATTTGATGTGTGTGTAAGTTCATGCATGCAGGTTAGACCTTCTCGCATTGATTGGACAGGTGAATACAAGGTTGTGGGATAAATAGGAAGAAAAGAGACTAAGTCCAAAGGAATTGAGTGAAGTTAGCTCACTGAACGCCATAGCACAAAAAGAGTTGAACATAGTAGGACCTGTCAAAGCCTCAGCAATGGAAGACAAAATTGGCTAAGTCCACAGACGTTGAGTGAAGTCAGCTCACTCAACGCTAGGCAGTAAATTCGTTGAGTAAAGCAGCCTAAGTCAAAGCCACAGAATTTCTGGCAAAGGAAAATATTCTAAGTCCAGAAGCATTGAGTGAAGCCAACTCACTCAACGCCATGGAGTTTCTGGCAAAGGAAAAGATTCTAAGTCCATAAGCGTTGAGTGAAGCCAACTCACTCAACGCCATGGTATTTCTGTCAAAGTCAAAGAAGATGGACAGAAAAATCTATATAAGTCCAGAAGCATTGAGTGAGGACAGCTCACTCAACGGCAGATGAGCTAAAGCGTTGAGACAAGCTGGGACAGTCAAAGCCTTGGAAGAAAGGAAATTCTGTCAAAGTACAAAAGAATTAAGTGAATCCAATTCCATTAATGCCAGTGGAAGAAAGCTTTGAGTAATGCCGATGAAGTCAAAGTTTAAGGAGAAATTGGATTTTAACTAAGTCTAAAAGCATTGAGTGAAACCAGTTCACTCAACGCCTATTCAAAGGTCAAGGAAAAAGTAAGATGGTGTTGAGAGAAGTCAACACACTCAATGCCTTCATGCAGATGAAAAGTTTGTAAGTACATAAGTGTTGAGTGAAGCCAGTTCATTCAATGCCTCAGAAGTTGGCAGGGTTCAGTAGAAGCTAAGGTAAATGGCATTGAGTGAAGGCCAACCACTTAAAGCTCTCAACGTCTAAGGAAGCAGAAATGTGACTAAGTCCGGAATCGTTGAGTGAATGCCATCCACTCAACGCCACTCAATGCCTAAGGAAGCAGAAATGTGACTAAGTCCAGAATCGTTGAGTGAAGGTCTTTCACTCGACGTCACTCAATGCCTGAGTTTATTTTGAGAAATTTTCTAAGTCTAGAGTGGCTGACGTCTAGTGGACAGAAAATTCACAAAGAGAATAAAGCCGAACTAGCAATCTAACTAAGCAAGTATATCTATCAAATTGTAGCAAGGGGACACAAGTGTCGTATTTAAATCCGAGAACCGTTGAGTAATCTTACTCACACGAAGATAATTATCTTATCGAAGAAACTTTTAGGGTTCTTAACTAAATTAAAAGAAGAGTCTACTTGCATAAAGAAAACACTTGCACTTAATCAGAGAGTCCATAACTAGAGATTAAAATAAGGGGTTAAACAATGATAAAGAAAAGCACTCGATCGAGAATCACCTCGGCCTAAGTTGATCAAAACATGCGATAATAAACTCTAACTTAATAAGGCAAAGGACCTTGACCGTGGTGGTTCCTAAAGCATGAACACGCTTCTCTTGAAGTCGTGCCCACCTGAGTTTAGGAAGGTCCGACCGAACTCTAGTCCAAATCGGAGGCATAAAGATCTCTTTACGTTGTGAACCCCGCTATTGGATTTCACTCCAATCCGGGAGATTTAACGTATGCCTCTCTCGAGGGGTGCGTACAACTCTCTTTACTCTTGAGTGTTCTGTCACAACCCGCATTTTCTCCGAAGAAAACGGATTATCAGAGTAGGAGAAAACACGCGTCATGACGCCACGTCAAGCAGGGGATAACTGCTGACGCTCAGGCAAACCACTAACAACTAAACTTTATGAAAATTCATAAGTTATATGATTAGAAAATCAGTTATATTTTTAAAGGTCGTATCCCTCGGCGCGGTGGATCAACTACTCCATAGTTTAAAAACTATACTTATACGCTGCGGAAAATACTTCATTCAGGTTTGACATCCTAAAAGAGTGCACAAGTGTCACCAGAGGACAACTTATACTATGTAGGACCCTACTTTTGATTTATACTATATATATAGGAAAATGATCTTTTTACGTTGTTTGGAAAATAGTGTTGAGTTTTATAAAACATGCTGATCATGAGATATACTTATAATAGTGTTTTTAGGTTTAAAAGTAACTAGCAACCTAGCATAAATTATCCCAAGAGCAAGTAGTCTTACTCAATAAAGGTAGCAGCAAAAAGTAACACATCTAGTATCAAGGTAAAACTACCAGTGGGCTCCAACAAACTAACACGAACCCAATGGAAAGTATGTATGTCTGTAAGAAAACAACACCAAAACTACCTCACAAAAATAAGGAACTGATCTATAAAGCACTAGAGACCACCAGCAACTGCACAGCACCACTAGCCGTCTAATCGGCTACTAACCAGAACCTGAGGAATTCAAAGAAGAAAAGAATACCTCAGCAAGCTAAATAAGTAAAAGCTGTATGGAAATATTAGGTTATAAGGTAAGCAAGAAGAGTAAGCAAACCGAAATAAGCATCACTGTCCAAAGCAAGACAAAAGAAAAGCACTAAGTGTGAGGAAACAGCAATAACCCTGCCCAAAAAGAAAAAATCCTGCAGAGTTTACCAGGCTACCATGAGCCCAAACATTGCAAATTTACAAAGGAAGAAACGTCTAACACCCTAAGCTGTGAGAGATGGTAGTAGCAAAAACAACGCGGATCCGGGTTGGAGGCAAACTCAGTCCCTCAACCACCATTTCCAAGAAACAAAGCTCAGGGGTCTACATGTGTGATAGATTTAACTTCAAGACAACCTAAACACCTAGAGAGGGGTGAATAGGTTCTGAAAGTGAAGGGATAGATACTACTCTAGAGGGGGGGTGAATAGAGTTATCAAATTTTGCACTAGACAAAACTTAATGGTCTACCCAACTCCCTTGGAGTGAAGTGCGGAATGAAAGATTATAGATATAGATTTAACCCTAGAGCCTAACACAAGTGGAGTGCACAAACTCAAGCTAACTGTAATTACAGTTAAGGCTTGGAAAAACCTAATCAGCAACTAGCAACCTAGTTATATCTAATCACAGCCACAATACAGGAATTAAACAATGGAATCCAGACGACACAAGGAAATTTATAGTGGTTCCCCAAACAACTTGGGTACGTCCACTCTTCTACCCACACGGTAGGAATCCACTCAGGTTTTTGATCAGGTGCCCTGTCACCAACAGAATCTGCTTCAGGTAGATTCAGAAACCCTTTAGACTTTTGATCAGGTGTCTAAAAACCAAGCACAGGTTTTTGATCAGGTGCCCTGCCACCAAGGGATACTTTTGAAGGGAGTAATAACCCTGTACAGGAGGGGGAAGAAGGTTAAGATGTCTTCTCTATTTTACAATAGATTAGAGAAGCACAAAAACTTGCACTGAGCTAGAAAGCTCTAAAGAATCAAGGCTCCCCCTGGCTCAAAGATGTCCAGGTGAAGTCTTGCTTCAGTGCAGAAAACTCTTCAGAAAGTTCTGAAGGAAAAAGCTACAGGAAGAAAATAAATAATAAAATGAAATCTCTTCAAGCAGCTATCTTCTTCTTCTTCTTCTTCAAAGGATCTCTGAGTTTGAACTTCCTGAAAGCAGGAGAACTCAGGTTGAAGAAGAGATGAAGATCTTAACACTTCTCAGTTAGATGGAATTTGCTGAGAGCAGAAAGCTTGAACTTGATGAAGGCTTGAAAGCTTGAATGAACAACTGGTTAGCTATTAGCTCTCAACTATTGACTATTTTCTCTTCACTATTGACTAGCTTGAATCCTTCTTCAAAGGGTTCTTTATATAATAGCAGCAAGCAACGGCTCTCTTCCATTTGAATTATTTGTCTTCTTCTGAGCCTTGAGATCTGGGCTATAAATATCAAGAAGACAGAAACATCTCTGCAGCAAAACATTCTATAAAAGGAATAACCCTTTTTCTAAGAAGCTGCAGGACCAAATCAAATAACAGAAGGACTAAATAAAGTCACATCAAAGAATTACTCTTTATAGCAAATAGAAGACTTTTCAGTCCAACGGCTATAAAGGGCTGTTAGCAGATAAAGTAATTTACAAAGACAGCTAATAAGACAAACAACTTTATCTTAAAAAGATTTGACTCAGGCAAAAGAGATGGAGCAAATATTGCCTGGAAATATTATCATACAGCTTAAAACAATGTGCCAGAAAATGTATTAATTAATTAAATATAATAAATTAATACAAAATATAAAGGCAGGCAGAAAACGTGGAACGACCTTCGGAGATCGTCGACCGACGCACGGAGATCGTCGATCTATCGGGCAGATAGTCGAACGATCCAGATAGTCGACCTATCGAAGAAGATAGTCGAACTACCCCGGCAGATAGTCGACCTATCAGAACAGATAGTCGAACTATCAGATAGTCGATCTATCAGGACAGATAGTCGAACTATCAAGCGCAAACAGATAGTCGACCTATCAAGCAGATAGTCGACCTACCTCAGAAAACAGATAGTCGACCTATCAACAGATAGTCGACCTATCAGTGCAGAACAGATAGTCGACCTATCAACAGATAGTCGACCTATCAGCGCAGAACAGATAGTCGACCTATCAACAGATAGTCGAACTATCAGCGCAGACAAAGCGTCGACCAACTGATAGACGATCGTCGATCAGCCGATAGATGATAGTCGAGCGGCGTTCGACTATAGTCGAACGAAAAACCTACTTAACCAAATTCTCAATCTGGAAAAGTGAGGACTCTACAGCTAGACTTCTAACCATTGACCATAGATATTTCTTGGGTCAAGGAGCACAAAGGAGAGGACTAAACTAAAATCAAACTAGGGTACCAACAATCTCCCCCTATTTGAGTTAAGTCTCTCAAAAAGAAAAAAAAACAAACAGCTAGCTATAGAACACTAAAAAAATACAGGAAATAGACTAGCAGATTATCAAACAGATTAACAAATGTAGCACAGCAGTTAATCAAATTATGGATCAACAGAGTCAGGCTTAGATACAGAAGAGCTAGAAACAAAAGATATTTTCCTTAACGGATCATCAGATTCTTTCTTTGACATTTTCAGGTCCTGCGCACCAATGATCTTCAGCTCTGCAGATCTTGGGACTACTGCTTCCGGATGCTTTTCCATGTATTTGGAGGGGTCAAAAACCTCAGGATTAACCTGGAACTTTTCAAGCTCTTTCTTTCTGTAAGCAGACATGGTAGTTAGACCAGTCGTATCTTTTCCTTCGGCTCTAGCTTTTCTAATTTGAGCTGCTCCTACTAGTTCTTGAAAGCGAGCCATCCTAAAGTTAGGATCAAGCTCTGGATTTTCATAAACAGGCTCAGGAGGAGCAGCCTCAGATACTTTATCTAGATAAGATATTAGAGTATACTTAGCAAAAGATTCTTGCTAGAAATTTTTAACACAAAGTAAACTATTTACCTTTTGAAACACTTTTCTCAGACTGCGATTTGTCTTGCGAGCTTTGATAACTTTGTCTTGGCTGGGGCTGAAAAGAAGCAGATCTTCCAGAAGAGGCAGCAGGATTAGCTGATAGGTTCCCAGAGGCTCCTGCACCTGGAGGAGGAGGAGGAGGACCTCTGGGAGTCCATCTTGAGACAGGACTATCATACCTCTTAGTCCTTTTCCTTTCTTTCTGCTGATTCTTTGAAAACCACATCCAGTGCTGAAATTCCTTGGATTTAGGGTCAATGCCCTTCAGAATATAATAGGGAGTGTCATTATCTTTACTTGGAGGAGGAGGAGAAGCAGCTTTCCTTTTCTTTGAAGCAGCTTTCTTTTTCTTTGATCTCTCAGAAACATCAGAATCATCCTCATCATCAGAGGGAGATGATGAAGGATTTTCATACGGATCATAGGCTTCAGAAACATCCTTTTCTTTAAGCTTAAGAGCAGATTTTTCTCTTTCCTCTTCCATGGCATCCAGAGCCAGAAGGGAATCTAAGTCCAACCCTGGAGAGTCATCCCAGATGGTTGACTTTTCAACTTGCAATTCCTTTTCTTTCTCTTCTAAAGACTGTACTCTCAAATCCCAGGCAGCTCTTGCTTGAACTTCTTCCAAATTCAGAACAGGAGAGTCATCTTTGACTTTATCTTGATTTTCAGATTCATCCTCTCTATCATCTAGAAAAGATTCTAGTTCAGGATCTACTGGGATATTAGAAACACTTGGGGCAGCTTCAGAAACAACTGCTACGATCTGAGCAGCTAAATCCTCTCTAATAACATCTGTAGAATTATGAATACAGATCTGCTAAATAAACAGAAATCATTCCTTCCAGGAATTCACAAACTAACTGATGTAGGGGTCACCGCGACAACGCAACATAGAAATAAAGAAAGAGAGGGCTCCGACCAGAAGCGAACGAAAAGGGGTCGGTTGGCTCCCAAAGATTCGGGACTCGATACCACGTCCTTAGGACCTAGCTCCAACAAGCACACATCTCACCGTTTAGCGGACTCGATACCACGTCCTTAGGACCTACCTCTCCAACAAGCACACAACTCACCGCACCTACACAAGCATCTATTCCATCAAATGATTTTAGCAAAACGCAGCGGCAATATTCGCGGAGCGGTGATAAACTTCAAGCGGCGACGAAAGATTTAGTGGTGATTCTCCCTTGTTAACATGGCATGGATCGTTCCAATCCGGTTAGCAAGAGGTTTAATAACAACACTTTTAGTTCAGATTTTTGCAAGCGCGAAAAATTAAGATCACGGATAAAACGATTCGACAAAACCTCCACAAACGTTTAGAAGAATCACTAGAGAGGAAAGAGATTACCCAACCAAGATCAAGCATGCACTCAAGATAGATTTGTGGGAGAATCTCTCTCTCCACGGTTCCGCCGGCGTCGCACCGAACGGAGAAGCAACCCTTCTTCCTTGGAGTCACACCACGGAAGTCTCGTCGGAGTCGCACCGAAGAGGATGGAGGGAGGCGGCGGCCTTGGAGTCACACCAAGAGGGGAGGCAAGGAGGAACTCCTATGGCCGAAATTTCCAATTTAGGAAGGGTTAGGGTTTGATATTTCATCTCCTCATTCCTTCATAAAGACCTCCTTAAATAGGAGTTACAAAAACATCTTAACCATCCATGATGGAGATGAAATCTCATCCATCCGTATGGTTAAGTACACACCAAAATCAAATAAAGAGTTCTAAAATTAAAATACAACCATTATAATAAATATAAAATTATCATCAAACATGAAATAATTTTATATTTATTAATATAAAATAAAAGTGCATGAATTAAAAGTTCAATATTTCTTGGCGGCCTTGTCACGCCGCGGGCGGAGATTATAACGCGGGCTTCCATCATCGTCACGACGCCGCAGATCTTTATGTTGCAGCGCCTCGGCAGCCGGGTCTTCATCATCGATGAGTGGCGGGGGGGACGCGCCATCAATCCTCCCCCACTCAAAATCAAGCATCTCCGATGCGTGGTCCGAGAGGTAGCGGCGGAGAAGAGCAGCATCCAGTCGTTGAAGCTCCGTCGCGAGGATCCAGGAATCGTCAGAAGGAGGGCGATCGCGCCAACGGATGAGGAAGCGGTAAGTAGCACCCTCCGAGGTAGTAAGTGGCTCCGCAGCAAGTATCATGGCCGGAGTGAGGAAAGTCTTCGGAAACCTGGGGAACATATCAGCAGTAGGAATAAAAGTATGCAACTTACCATCCGATGAAATACCAGTGGGAACCGACAGAGAGAGGTCATCCGTACTACCACTCCCCAACCCATTAGAAGATTTGGTGGAAGAAGAAAACGGCAAGGAACTCAACTCATGTGGAGGCGATACGAACATCGTTAAATCCGAGACGTTAAAAATAGGGGAGATTCCCCATTCGGCAGGCAAGTCTAAAATAAAAGCGTTATCACCTATTTTCTTGATAATCCGAAAAGGGCCGGCGCGCTTAGGTGCTAACTTTTTAACGGTGCCAGATGGCAAACGCTCGGGAACTAATCGGACTAAAACCAAATCGCCAACCTTGAAGTGTGACGCTCTCCGGTGTGTATTGGCGTGTGCCTGATAAGAATCATACTGAGCAGTCAAGGTAGCTCGTATACGTGCATGAAGGTCGTGAATATGTTGGGCAAAGGATTGTGCAAAGTGACTTGCCTTGTATGTTGGGGGCAAGGGAACCAAGTCAAGAGGCACAGGGGCCTTGTATCCGTGGACAATCTCATTAGGTGACAGACCAGTGGACCGATTTTTGGAATTGTTGTAGGCTAGCTGAGCGTGGGGAAGAAGAAGATCCCATGTGCCTTTATGATCACTCACGAGGCATCTAAGAAGGATTCCTAGACTCCGGTTCACCACCTCAGTTTGCCCATCGGTTTGAGGATGATAGGCGGAGGAAAACAATAGCTTGGTACCCATTAGGGTCCAAAGTGTCTTCCAGAAATAGCTCGTATACTTAACATCCCTATCCGAGACTATTGTCTTCGGCACTCCCCGGTGACTAACGACTTCCTTAAAATATAGCTTTGCAATATGAGACGCGTCGTTGGTTCTAGTACACGATATAAAATATTCCATTTTGGAGAACCTATCCACAACTACGAAGATGGAGTCGTGACGACGAAAAGTGATGGGTAAGCCTAAGACAAAGTCCATGCTCACGTCCTCCCAAGGTGTGGACGGAATAGGCAACGGTGTATATAGCCCTACGTTGGTTTTGGTACCCTTAGAGACTTGGCAAGCACGGCAACTACTCACTACTCGCCCTACCATTGCCTTTAACTTTGGCCAATAAAACTTTTCCTCAACCAGAGTGATAGTCTTATCTCTACCGAAATGGCCACTCAACCCGCCACTATGCAGTTCCCAGATGATATGGAGACGTAAGGAGGACTGCGGGATACACAACTTCCCGTGCCTAAATAGGTAACCATCCCTAATAACGAACGCGGTAATAGTGGTGGGGGAACTATCCTGGGCTGAGAGATAAGAATCCTGAAAATCCGGACATGTGGCGTACTCATCCTTGATGCGCTCGAACCCAACAACGTTAACCTCCATAGTGGTGACTAAAAGGGCTAGGCGACTAAGAGCGTCCGCAACCCGATTGTCCGCTCCCTTGAGGTGCTTGAGATTGAACGTATAACCCTACAGGAAGGATACCCACTTGGCGTGACGCGGGCTGATTTTGTGTTGGCCATTAATAAATCGTAACGCTTCATGATCGGAGAGGATCACGAACTCCTTAGAGAGGAGATAATGCCTCCAGTGGTGCAAGCATCTAATAACTGCATAGAATTCCCTATCGTAGTTGGAATAATTTAATTTAGCGCCCGCCAACTTTTCACTAAAGAAACTCACAGGGTGCCCCTCCTGACTCAGGACACCTCCTATTCCCACGCCCGAAGCGTCACAAGTAAGCTCGAAGACTTTGGAGAAGTCTGGTAGACGTAGGACAGGTGCCTCCGTCATAAGCTTTTTGATGCGTTGGAAAGCGAAGGTGGCGGACTTCGTCCAAGTAAACTCACCCTTTCTCATGCAGTCACTAATGGGGGCCATAATGCTACTAAAGTCTTTGATGAAGCGGCGGTAGAAAGTGGCCAACCCATGGAAGCTTCTTACCTCACGTATCGTGGTCGGCTCGGGCCAGTCCTCAATGACCTTGACCTTGCTAGGGTCAACTCTAATGCCCTCCGCTCCAACAATGTATCCTAAGAACTCTACTTCTGTAACATGGAACGTGCATTTCTTGAGATTAAGAAATAAAGTTTCCTTCCGAAGGGTGGAAAGAACCTCTCTTAGGTGGGTGATGTGCTCGATCGTGGTGGTGCTATATACTAAGATATCATCAAAGTAAACTACCACAAACTTTCCCATGAATGGCTGAAAGACGTGTGTCATCATGCGGGAGAAGGTGCTAGGGGCATTGGATAGCCCAAAGGGCATCACAAGCCACTCGTACAACCCGTCCTTGGATTTGAACGCCGTCTTCCACTCATCTCCCTCGCGGATCCTTATCTGGTGATAGCCGCTTCGTAAATCTAGCTTAGAAAATATGGTGGCGCCAGCCAAGACATCTAGGAGGTCATCTAGGCGTGGTATGGGAAATCGGTACTTTATGGTGATCTTGTTGATAGCGCGGCTATCAACACACATCCGCCACGTACCATCCTTTTTGGGGGCCAAAAGGGCTGGCACCGCACAAGGGCTCATGCTAGGCCTGATGAATCCTTTGTTCATCAAATCCTCGATCTGAGTCTGTAGCTCTTTGTGGGCCGCGGGATGAAGCCTATAGTGGGGTTGGTTCGGTAAGGATGAACCTGGGATGAGGTCTATCGCATGCTGTATGTTCCTCAGTGGAGGTAACACCGAAGGCAGCTCTTCTGGGTACACATCTTTGTACTCGTCCAGAAGCACTCGTAACGCTCTAGGAAGCTCTCTCAACGTTTCCGAATCACCCTTCGAACTCATAAGAACTAACGCATACATAACTCCGTCCAGAAAGGGATCTCTCACAAACTCTCTCTTACCAACTAGGCTCAATGCCTTTCTCTCTACCGGAATGATGGTGTCCTTAGCCATAACTACTGGCTCCTTTGGAGCGGTCGGTCTCAGGGTGATGGTCTTGCCGTTGAATTTGAACTCATATGTATTGGCTCGACCGAAATGTGTGACGTCACGGTCATAAAGCCAAGGGCGGCCTAATAACACGTGGCACGCGTCCATGGGGAGGACGTCACACCAGACCTCATCCGTGTAAGATTTGAAGGTAAGGGGAACCAGGCAACGCTTGCTAACGGGGACAGTAACCTTGCTAATCCAAGCTACCTGGTAGGGTGTTGGGTGTGGTTCCGTGGTCAGATTCATACGTGTCACGGCGTTCTCAGAGATGACATTCACACAGCTACCGCTATCTATAATGAGTTTGCACAACTTTTCACCACTCTTAAAGATCAGGGAGAATATACTCGTCCTCCTCCAGTCATCTAGCGGACGTGGAGTGGTCAGAATACATCGCATCACCATGAGGTGGTGATCGTCTTCCATATCGCTTGGAACCCCTTCCGGGTCGCTCTCCTCGGCGGCCTCGTAGACGTAATCCGTAGAATCAGCTGCCATATCTAAGAGGGCAACGGCCTTAGTCTTAGTTGGGCATTCAAAGGCATAGTGGCCTTGAACACCGCAAGAATAGCACGTGGTATTGGCCTTGCTAACCTTCCCAATGGGCACTCGCTCACTCGTGGGGTTTCTAGTGTTCCTAGCGGTGATCACGACGGACTTAGACTCGGTGGTTCTCGACCTTCCCTTGTCCGGATAGGTGGAAGAAGACGCTCCAACATTGGTCTTAGTCTTTGTGTAGGAAGTACGGGAGTGAGCCTTGGCGGCTAAATGTTTTTCAACGTCTAGGGTGTAACATCCCATTTTCAAATTGGACCCCCCCTAGGAGTGACTTGAGCATGACTAGGTCCTATGAGTTAACCTAGGTGAGCCCAGGAGACCAAGTGACCTAAAAACCTAGTTGAGACTCACTTGGTCTGCAAATAGCAATTTTCAAAACCCTGATTTTGGGTGGCCTAGTAGGTTCATTTTGACTCTAAAAATCCCCTTAGACCTAATGTGGGCTCAATAAGTCACCAAGGACCCCTTGGGGTCAACCCAAATGGTCATGTTGACCAAAGTCAACTCTAGCACTAAAATGGTCAAAGTGCCCTTACTAAGGGGCAAGTGACCTCCAAGATGCCCTAACAACCCTACCCACCCCTACCTAGACTTTAGGGGAGGCTAATAGGTCACCAAGGACCCATTGGTGGTGACCCAAAAGGCCAATTTGACCAAGGTCAACCCTAGGCTAGGTTAGGTCAAATCTAGCCCAAATAGGCTAACTCAAGTCCAAGCTCAATCCACTTGGGCTAACCTTGTTTGATGAGTTTAAAAGTGGGTGTATTTAGGCTGGACCCACCAGCAATATCATCCATGATGATTAGGAGAGAGAAAAATGGGATTTTCCCCATTATTTAAGAGAGAGAAAGTGGCTTTATAAGGTTAACCTAGCCCATTTCAAGTGGGCTAAGCCCATGTAGTGTGGCCCATGAGTTTTAGGAAATAATGAGACATGTTTGGGCCCACCAAATTCAGAAAGGGGTGACTAGGAGAGAGGAATGCAAATTTTCCCCAATTTGGAGGAGAGAGAAAGAGGGGCTTAATGGCCATCATGGCCATGGAGGCTCCATAACCCCCCACCATCATGGGGCTTTTACTCTTCTGGTGGAGGGGAAGAGTTTCCCTAAGGTGGCCAGCTAAGGGGGTGGCTCAGCCCCACCAATTGGAGGAAAAACTGAAAATAGGCTTAATGGCCATTAATGGGGAAATTCAAAATTGGGGAGTTACACTTCTCCTCTCCCAAATTCCTTCATTAAGAAGCTTCATCAGAGCAAGGGCAAGCTTTTCCCCCGTTCCTTTTCCAATTCCAGAGAGGTTGGTGTAGAAGTTGGGGAGGAGCTCAAGCTTGGTGGCCGAAAATGGCAAGGAGGAGTTCAGCCCGTCTACAAGCCGCAACTCAGGTCCTCCTCCTCCTCTTTACTCATGTGTAGATCCTAGGAATCCATTAGAACAAGAATCGGGCTCAATTGAGCCCGATCCATAGCTTTGGTTTTCACGGTTTTTGCCAAAAAAATGGCTTGCGGGATCGCCGGAAAAAGGCTCTCCGGCGGCGGTGCCGCCGGCTAGGGGTAGCCCCCACCTCCCCGAAGGTGGTGGTGGTGGTGCTCGGCCGGGGAGGTGGCCGGGTGGCCGGGAAAACCTCCCGCAATATCACCCAGGTCGGGTGAATCGCCGCCGTCGGCTGGAGGTAGGAGATGAAGGGATGCCATCCAAATCGCTTCAAGATTCGTGCAAATAGTGAAAATCATGATGTATAGTTTGGATATATTATTTGTATTTCTGTCACAGTTTTACCCCTTAATGTTTGTATTTATTAAAAATACCTAGAGCCCTCTACAGAAAAAGTGGTGAACATGAAAGTTGTAGCCCTTTGAGTCTACTTTATTTTAAAATTGATTTCACCCAATTTGGATAACTGTGCTGACCTCAGCACTCAGTTTGGTGGAAGGTGTCCTTAGGCTAGGTCAGACACCATTTTGGTTGCCCACATCAAACCAGACCTCCAAATGACTTAAAATTTTATGTAGGGGTCATTCTTACCTACACCTATGACATATCCAAAAATGGTAATTTTTGGATAACATTTTTCTATAGTTTTTGCTAAAATTTAATAATCATATCTTAGAGTGATTAAGGGGTCTAATGACCTCCAAATCCCCAAAATTTTGGTGGGAGGTCCTTAGGGACCTAGGGAAGCTCTGTATAAATTTTCATTTAATTTGGAGATGTGTTGGGTGGGTAATTACCCAATCCTAGGTTAGCCCATTAAGGGGCAAATAGGTCAAAAGTGCACTTAGTGATTTTAGTTGACCAAACTCCCTCACCAGAGGCTGAAACTTGGTCCACTGGTTTGTAATGGGCTTTAACACTCCCTTATGGTGTATGGAGTGGTTTGAGGTGAGTATGCCCTAGGACCCAAGTCCAAACCCCTAGGTTGGACTTTGGGGGCTTGTGAAGGGCATGGGGTCAAATGACTTTGAATGGAAGTGATTTTTGGTGGAGAGGAGACTAGTGAGGTTAGAACCCCCTGACCAAAGTCTTGGAAGATTTGGAGAGGGTTACCCTCCCTTAAACCCTAACCCTAGTTTAGGACACCTCCTTTGTTAAGGTAAAGTAGGTCACCAAAACTTGCCTAAAGGCCATGAAACTTGGGTAGTGTACTTCTTGGGTTTAGGGAAGTCTCTGGGAAGTAATATTGAGAGCCTTGGAATTCAATACATGATAGTTCCTTCATATCTCACAAAAATAGGCTTTTGGGTATTTTAATTAATTTGATTTCTCTGGGTGATTAATGGATATGAAATTTTGGCAGAGAGCTTTTTAGATTCTTATACATATGCTTGAATTTTGCTGGAATTATTAACTGATTATTTTAAGTACTTCATTCACAAGCCATTGATTTTCTAAAGATAGTCAAATAATTATTATGGGATGTTCCCTCACTGAAATCTGGTGTAACTTAGGCAAATGAGTTTTTATGACCTCTTACATCTCTGGTAATTATTGTAGAATTTTTTGGATCTATAATCATAGGGGTTGATTCACAAGGCTTGCAATTTGTAGAATTTATAAATGATTTTTAAATAATATTTTTAGGCCTTGTAAAATTATAATTTTTGGTCAGTGAACATTTATGGACATTGTAGATCCCTGGTAATTTTCTTATAATTTTATGATGAATGAATGTAGTACCTCATGCTCAAAATCACTCATGGCTTTAATTTCTGGATAATTAAATAAATATTAAATTATTTAGGAAAAATTTGGAAGTGCTGGATTTAAATTATAAAAGTCATGATAGGCCCTTAGTAATTATCTTAGGGTGTTTGGATGAGAAATTGATGCACTTCCTATCATACTTGTTGTTAGCTCAAGTTGGTCTGCATATAGTGAAATCATAGAAATTGTAATACCATGGTCATAGGGCGACAAATCATGTGTAAATGCCGTGGCAAGATGATTCGGAGGTTATCAATGAAATTGGGTATGGGATAGTGGTTAGGTTAACTAAGGATGGGTGGAGCTCGGGTTCGACGGAACATCGTCTTTCCTGGGAGCGGGTGAAGGAGTTAAAACACATTAGGGTTAGAACCAGAGTAACATTAAGGGTTTGGGAACGGGGTATTAACCAACAATAATAAGTGCCTTGCGAAAGGGAACTTCGGGCCGTAATGCACCGTCTTGGTTCCTAGTGCCCCTTGAGAGCCCTTCACGGGGTATGCCGGGGGCAGTCCTGGGCTAACGTAAATCTTAAATCAAACGGAAGAGTAATTAGCCTAATAGGGATTCACTTTGCACACACTCATTAGTTAGGGTTGGTAATGGTTAAGTCGTCCCGAGGTGTTCAAGGGGACGCCGTCCCGTGGTGTTCTAAGGGATGAAGTCTGGAGATGAGCCGGACGGTGTAGTCCGGGGAAGTTGGTCTCGGATGTGGTTTATACGGACGGTTTAGTCCGGGAGTTTGACACTTTAAAATTGTTATATATTAAACGGATGCATGTGCATAAAAATAGGAAAGATTAAGGTGGTGGGTTTTCGATATCGGGGAGTTCGATTGCACCGACACCGATATCGTTGACTCGGCAAGGTGACTAGCACTGAGCCAAGGATAAGTCCGGCGGACCAGTCGGCAAGAGTACGCAGGAGTCCGCCTCGTGCACCAGGCGTTGAGGGCGTACGATAGGTCAGACCAGTAGTGCTTTTACTGGTTTTGAGGTGGGCGAGGCCCAACCCACCGCTTCCGTCTGCCACTACGGGAGTATCCTGGGAGTTATCTCCAGAAAGGGGGAACTAAAGGTTTGTGTACACAAAGTTGGGTGTGTGAGTTGCACTGCTTGATCATCATACCCACCATATAGCTGCATGCCATAATCATTCATAACAACCTTGACACCTAAGGTATAAGTGGAATGGGACGCTTATACTTTAGGACTTGCAAAACGACCCCTTGGTCTATAAGCTTGTGTGGGCAAGTTTATAAATCAAAGGTTAATTTCAATATATATATATGCTGCTGTTTGATAACCGACACCCCAACGTATAAGTGGTATGGGACACTTTATACGATGGGAGCCTTGCAAAAGATCCCTTGGCTTATGTGTACTCACATAAGTGAAGGTTTAAATTACCTTACTTATTTTCCTTCTTGTTTTGACCTATTACAACACTTAAGATTTATATTGCTCCCCTGTTATAACTTGCTAGTTAGGTCCACCGTCATCTGCTTTTGAATACTCTCCACTTTCATGTCCTCCCCTTTCTTCCTCTCCGCCCGGTGCCTTAGGCATGGGGAAAGAGGTGGGGGATGATAGGACTTAGTCTTTTAGACTAACGGTTTTCGAACCATATCATTTTAGGGGATCGCGGAGCCCAGCATGGAGGGGCAGCCCAGGAGGCCGGTACGCTTGGAGATGGGACAGTCTAGCACGGGAGTCCAGACTACGGGGACTGTGAGTCCCGGCCCTTTAGTAGAGATTTAGTTTTGCTTCCGCATTGAGTGATTTTGTAGTGAGGACTTGATGTACCGGGCATGAGCCCTTTTATTTCTAGACTATTTATACTCTGATGATTTTCTGTGGACACTCCCTTCGTGGAGTTTTATTTTAGGTGATATTCTCTTTTGGTGGACTTGCTTCTCTCTTGCTTGCTACTTATTGTGATCGAAAAGGCCGGCAGAATCGGCGCGTTGTAGTGGCGACCTTCCCGGGTGCGAAGGTGTCACCGCAAAGCGGCGGTTCTGGGCATAAGACCCCGGGTTTTCAAAAAAAAAAAAAAGCGGTCTTACAAAGTGGTATCAGAGGAAACATCGATCGGATTAGTAGCAGTCCACAAATCCCTGGGTCACCCCCGCGCGAGTTTAGTTTGCGGACAAACTAAGCAGCGGAAGCAGTGGTGTGCCCATAAGGGGAATCACATATAATTGTCCACATTTAGTTCTTTCGAACCGTTTTCTCATAATAAAAATTTTCTTTTCGCAGCCCTCAGCGCAGCCTACTCCTCAGGGTGAAGTTTTGCAGACTCCGGAGGCTGCACCACCTCCACCAGCTCCCGCTCCTTTCCTTCAGACGGACATGGGGCAGACTTTGACAGCCATCCTAGAAGCCTTCAGGGCTCAACAAGCTCCGGCTCCGCAGTTGATTCCGGGAGCCAACTGGCTGAGTATATTCCGAGGACTTTCTCCCCCGTCCTACTTGGGGACAGAGACGGCAGTTCGGACAGAGGAGTGGTTGGACATCATGCATGAGATGCTGACTGGGATACGATGCCCGGTGGAGGAGAGGGTGGCGTTGGTGGTCTCTTGCCTAGAGTCCCATGCCAAGAGGTGGTGGAAGACACTCCTGGACAAGACTTATGCTGACAGGGAGGTTGCGGAGGTCACTTGGGGAGAATTCAGGGTCGCGCTGTTGGAACATTTTGTTCCGCAATCGGCCAGGGATGAGCTTGAAGACCGGTTCTTACAGCTAAAGCAGGGCACCAGGTCGGTGGTGGAGTACCATCGGGAGTTCGATCATCTAGCCCGATATGCAGATTCTTATCAGCTGGACGAAGCCGGGTACACCAAGAGGTTTTACAAGGGCTTGAAGGAGGATTTGAGGGAGGCCCTATTGTTCGTGTCCGATGGGCCTATTCCTCGGATGCTAGAGATGGCCAAGAGGATCGAGGCAGACTGGCACGCTACCCGAGGCCGGAAGCGGCCAATGGAGGATCAGAATCGTGGAGCAAGAAATGAGCAGCGACGAGGTCGTGTTACAGATGTGGGCAGGATGGAGGATCAGCCTCGTCAGGAGGTGAGACAGGATTCGAGGGAGCAGGTGACTCTAGCTCCCCAGCCCCTCCAGATGCGGGAGATACCAAGACCACAGATGCAGGATTTGCAGAGACCAGGAGGGAGGGCTTACCCTCCACCAGAGTGTTTTCACTGCCGTCAGGTGGGGCATATCAAGAGGAACTGCCCTATGAGAAGGGGGCCCCCACTAGCGCCACAGATTGCCCCACCTGCTCAGCACTATGGAGGTCGAGGACGCGGTCAAGGACAAGGATACCAGGGCGGAGACCGTAGGCAAGAAAGGGAGCAGGTATATGCACTGGACCTGGCCCAGCCCCGACAACCTGAGCAAGTGATCACAGGTACGACTATGTTTGTTTGCTTTGTCTTAAATCTTTTTCCATCCTTTCCTAGGAATTAACTGTTTTTAGCATTAGGTAGTAAAAACCAAGAATAAAACTCTAAGTTAAGTCACAATCTCAGGCATTGTCTTCATTTGCGGCAAACCCGCACACACTCTCTTCGACACGGGTGCCTCGCACTCGTTTGTGTCGGAGACTTTTATCCAAGGGTTGGATGGCGTGGAGAAATTCACGGGGTCGATGATGAAGATACGGCTACCTGACGGGTCGGAGCTGTTCACCTCATCCCATTGCAATATGGAGGCATGGATAGGCGGGAAACCTTTCGAAGCGTCAGCGACGATCTTGCCACTGCCAGATTATGATCTGATTCTGGGTATGTCATGGCTCCACTGGAACCATGCCCAGATTGACTGCTTGGCCAAGAAGGTTACCCTTAGATATGGGGATTCTCTCATCGTGATGGAAGGTATCAGACCTGCGTCCTATATTTTCTTATCCTCTATTCAGGCCGTTAAGGCCCATCTACAGGGAGACATGGTATATCAGGTACTGTTCGAGATGACCGAGGAGAAGGACCGGATTGCCAATATACCGGTGGTTTGTGATTACGCCGATGTGTTTCCAGAGAAGCTGCCAGGATTGCCTCCGCACAGGGAGAAGGATTTCCAGATTCAGTTGGTGCCGGGGGCTAAGCCGACATCCAGGGCTCCTTATCGGATGGCCCCAAAGGAGTTGGCAGAGTTTCGGACTCAGTTGCAGGAATTAGTTGAGGCAGGTTTTGTCAGACCAAGTTCTTCGCCATGGGGAGCTCCGGTCTTATTCGTGAAGAAGAAGGATGGGACACTTCGCCTGTGCATCGATTATCGAGCACTAAATAGGCTGACCGTCCGAAATACCTATCCGCTCCCCCGGATAGACGAGTTGTTCGACCAGTTGGAGGGGGCCCATTATTTCTCGAAGCTGGATTTGAGATCAGGATACTACCAGCTGCGGATCCAGGAGGAGGATATCCCGAAGACGGCCTTTAGTAGCAGATATGGCCTGTATGAGTTCACCGTGATGCCCTTTGGGCTCACGAATGCTCCGTCGGCGTTCATGAGTCTCATGAACCGGGTTTTTGAGGCCTACCTGGATGTGTTCGTTATAGTGTTCATAGACGACATCCTGATCTACTCTAGGACGGAGGAGGAGCACACCCGGCATCTGGCACTGACTCTACAGAGGTTGCGGGAGCATCATCTTTATGCGAAATTCAGCAAGTGTCAGTTTTGGTTGAAGGAGGTGGCTTTCCTAGGCCATATTATCAGCGGAGCCGGGTTGGCAGTGGATCCGGCAAAGGTTCAGGCAGTTCGAGATTGGCCGCCGTTGGAGACAGCCACCGATGTACGAAGTTTCTTGGGACTTGCCGGTTATTACCGGAAGTTCGTGAAAGGGTTCTCTCAAATTGCCCTCCCCCTCACATCTTTAACAAGGAAGGAGACGCCTTTCGTTTGGACCGCGCAGTGCCAGGCGGCTTTCCAGGAGCTAAAGGACCGACTCATCTCAGCCCCGATTCTGGCCCTTCCATCTGGAAAGGAAGGATTCCAGGTGTATACCGACGCATCATACCAAGGGATGGGAGCGGTACTGATGCAGAACGGACATGTCATAGCATATGCCTCCCGCCAGCTGAAGACCCATGAGAGGAACTACCCGGTCCACGACCTCGAGATGGGAGCGGTCGTTTTTGCTCTGAAGGTCTGGCGCCATTATCTTTATGGAGTCCACTGCGATATCTTCTCCGATCACAAGAACTTGAAATATGTGGACACGCAGAAGGAGCTGAATATCAGGCAGAGGCGCTGGGTGGAGTTCTTAGCAGATTATCAATATGAGATGCACTACCACCCAGGGAGGGCAAACGTGGTGGCCGACGCGTTGAGTCGGAGAGCGGCCACTTCCGAAGCCAGGCCCCAAGTTATGTCCATGGAGCTAGTTCGGACCTTCAGAGATATGCAGATATCCCTAGTGTCCGAGGATGACCCAGAGCTATATAGGGAGTATCTGGCATCGATGGTGGCTGTTGATGATATTCGGGACCGCATCCGGGACGAACAAAGGACAGATGCATGGGCAGTGCCGATATTCCGAGCCTTGGAGGAGGGTTCGACAGGAGATTATTCCCTGAGAGACGGATTGCTACATTTCAGAGGCAGGGTTTATATACCCGCAGGAGGCCGGGTTCGGGAGGACATCATGGCGGAGGCGCATTGTAGTAGATATTCTATACACCCGGGGATCACGAAGATGACGGCAGACTTGAAGAAGATGATGTTTTGGCCAGGGATGAAGAAAGACATTATGTACTTCGTGACCCACTGCGAGACATGCCAGTTAGTGAAGGCAGAGTGTAGGCATCCCGCTGGTTTATTGCAGCCACTCCCGGTGCCGGAGTGGAAATTTGAGGACATCGCGATGGACTTCATCCACGGCCTACCTCGATCACGGACGGGAAACGATTCGATCTGGGTGATCGTGGACCGTTTAACGAAGGTGGCTAGGTTCATCCCGATCAGGAAGGACGACTCTGTTGGAGTGTTGGTTCGGAAGTTCGTGGAGCAGTATATTCGTTATCACGGCGTGCCAAGGACGATCGTATCAGATCGAGATGGGCGGTTTACGTCCAGAGAGTGGAAGTCGGTGCAGGCGTACCTTGGCTCCCGACTGACTTTCAGTACGGCCTTCCACCCCCAGACTGACGGGCAGACGGAGCGTACCAATCGGACGCTAGAAGACCTTCTGAGACTATGTATTGTAGACCGCGGAGAGCCCTGGGAGAAGATGCTGCCATTGGTGGAGTTCTCGTATAACAACAGTTATCAGTCCAGCATACGGATGGCTCCTTACGAGGCCCTGTATGGGAGAAGGTGTAGGACACCGTTATCTTGGCTGCAGGACGTGGATCCGAAGATTCTGGATTCAGAGTTTGTGGAAGACACCGAGGCTCAGGTGAGACTGATCCGGGATCGGATGTTAGAGGCGCAGAGCAGGCAAGCGAAGTATTATGACGCTCGGCATCGTCAAGTAGAGTTTCAGGTAGGAGACCGGGTATTCTTGAAGATACGACCGATGCATGGAGTCTCGCGGGTGCGTGGCCGGAAAAAGCTCAGTCCGAGATACATGGGGCCTTACAGGATCCTGGAGCGGATCGGTCCCTTGGCATATAGATTGGAGCTGCCACCGGAGCTAGCGGGTTTGCACGACGTCTTCCACGTTTCCTCCCTCAGGAGAGCTCTACTTCGACCGGAGCAGCAGATTACGACTACGGATGGGCCCATAGCTTCCGATCGATCGGTGCACCTAGAGCCGATCCGGATAGACGATACTGGGATGCGAGTCTTACGACGCAAGAAGGTTCCGCTGGTCAAGGTCTTGTGGAGAAATCATGGACAAGAGGAGCACACCTGGGAACCACAGGACTTGATGCAGCAAAAGTACCCGGAGCTCTTCAGTCAGGTATACCTCGCAACTCCTCAAGTGGTTTAAAGTTTTCTCCATAATTGCAATTACTAGTAGAATATTCCAGGAAATATGGGCTAAACTTTTGTTTATTGGGGCTAGCCCTTAATCATTGATCTAGTAGGTACTTCAACCCTTATGGAATGTTACAAGCTTAACTTAACCCAGTAGAAAACATCCCCGTAGACTTGACCTTAATTTCGGGGACGAAATTTTTGTTTTGTTTATTGGGATTTGTAACATCCCATTTTCAAATTGGACCCCCCCTAGGAGTGACTTGAGCATGACTAGGTCCTATGAGTTAACCTAGGTGAGCCCAGGAGACCAAGTGACCTAAAAACCTAGTTGAGACTCACTTGGTCTGCAAATAGCAATTTTCAAAACCCTGATTTTGGGTGGCCTAGTAGGTTCATTTTGACTCTAAAAATCCCCTTAGACCTAATGTGGGCTCAATAAGTCACCAAGGACCCCTTGGGGTCAACCCAAATGGTCATGTTGACCAAAGTCAACTCTAGCACTAAAATGGTCAAAGTGCCCTTACTAAGGGGCAAGTGACCTCCAAGATGCCCTAACAACCCTACCCACCCCTACCTAGACTTTAGGGGAGGCTAATAGGTCACCAAGGACCCATTGGTGGTGACCCAAAAGGCCAATTTGACCAAGGTCAACCCTAGGCTAGGTTAGGTCAAATCTAGCCCAAATAGGCTAACTCAAGTCCAAGCTCAATCCACTTGGGCTAACCTTGTTTGATGAGTTTAAAAGTGGGTGTATTTAGGCTGGACCCACCAGCAATATCATCCATGATGATTAGGAGAGAGAAAAATGGGATTTTCCCCATTATTTAAGAGAGAGAAAGTGGCTTTATAAGGTTAACCTAGCCCATTTCAAGTGGGCTAAGCCCATGTAGTGTGGCCCATGAGTTTTAGGAAATAATGAGACATGTTTGGGCCCACCAAATTCAGAAAGGGGTGACTAGGAGAGAGGAATGCAAATTTTCCCCAATTTGGAGGAGAGAGAAAGAGGGGCTTAATGGCCATCATGGCCATGGAGGCTCCATAACCCCCCACCATCATGGGGCTTTTACTCTTCTGGTGGAGGGGAAGAGTTTCCCTAAGGTGGCCAGCTAAGGGGGTGGCTCAGCCCCACCAATTGGAGGAAAAACTGAAAATAGGCTTAATGGCCATTAATGGGGAAATTCAAAATTGGGGAGTTACACTTCTCCTCTCCCAAATTCCTTCATTAAGAAGCTTCATCAGAGCAAGGGCAAGCTTTTCCCCGTTCCTTTTCCAATTCCAGAGAGGTTGGTGTAGAAGTTGGGGAGGAGCTCAAGCTTGGTGGCCGAAAATGGCAAGGAGGAGTTCAGCCCGTCTACAAGCCGCAACTCAGGTCCTCCTCCTCCTCTTTACTCATGTGTAGATCCTAGGAATCCATTAGAACAAGAATCGGGCTCAATTGAGCCCGATCCATAGCTTTGGTTTTCACGGTTTTTGCCAAAAAAATGGCTTGCGGGATCGCCGGAAAAAGGCTCTCCGGCGGCGGTGCCGCCGGCTAGGGGTAGCCCCCACCTCCCCGAAGGTGGTGGTGGTGGTGCTCGGCCGGGGAGGTGGCCGGGTGGCCGGGAAAACCTCCCGCAATATCACCCAGGTCGGGTGAATCGCCGCCGTCGGCTGGAGGTAGGAGATGAAGGGATGCCATCCAAATCGCTTCAAGATTCGTGCAAATAGTGAAAATCATGATGTATAGTTTGGATATATTATTTGTATTTCTGTCACAGTTTTACCCCTTAATGTTTGTATTTATTAAAAATACCTAGAGCCCTCTACAGAAAAAGTGGTGAACATGAAAGTTGTAGCCCTTTGAGTCTACTTTATTTTAAAATTGATTTCACCCAATTTGGATAACTGTGCTGACCTCAGCACTCAGTTTGGTGGAAGGTGTCCTTAGGCTAGGTCAGACACCATTTTGGTTGCCCACATCAAACCAGACCTCCAAATGACTTAAAATTTTATGTAGGGGTCATTCTTACCTACACCTATGACATATCCAAAAATGGTAATTTTTGGATAACATTTTTCTATAGTTTTTGCTAAAATTTAATAATCATATCTTAGAGTGATTAAGGGGTCTAATGACCTCCAAATCCCCCAAAATTTTGGTGGGAGGTCCTTAGGGACCTAGGGAAGCTCTGTATAAATTTTCATTTAATTTGGAGATGTGTTGGGTGGGTAATTACCCAATCCTAGGTTAGCCCATTAAGGGGCAAATAGGTCAAAAGTGCACTTAGTGATTTTAGTTGACCAAACTCCCTCACCAGAGGCTGAAACTTGGTCCACTGGTTTGTAATGGGCTTTAACACTCCCTTATGGTGTATGGAGTGGTTTGAGGTGAGTATGCCCTAGGACCCAAGTCCAAACCCCTAGGTTGGACTTTGGGGGCTTGTGAAGGGCATGGGGTCAAATGACCTTGAATGGAAGTGATTTTTGGTGGAGAGGAGACTAGTGAGGTTAGAACCCCCTGACCAAAGTCTTGGAAGATTTGGAGAGGGTTACCCTCCCTTAAACCCTAACCCTAGTTTAGGACACCTCCTTTGTTAAGGTAAAGTAGGTCACCAAAACTTGCCTAAAGGCCATGAAACTTGGGTAGTGTACTTCTTGGGTTTAGGGAAGTCTCTGGGAAGTAATATTGAGAGCCTTGGAATTCAATACATGATAGTTCCTTCATATCTCACAAAAATAGGCTTTTGGGTATTTTAATTAATTTGATTTCTCTGGGTGATTAATGGATATGAAATTTTGGCAGAGAGCTTTTTAGATTCTTATACATATGCTTGAATTTTGCTGGAATTATTAACTGATTATTTTAAGTACTTCATTCACAAGCCATTGATTTTCTAAAGATAGTCAAATAATTATTATGGGATGTTCCCTCACTGAAATCTGGTGTAACTTAGGCAAATGAGTTTTTATGACCTCTTACATCTCTGGTAATTATTGTAGAATTTTTTGGATCTATAATCATAGGGGTTGATTCACAAGGCTTGCAATTTGTAGAATTTATAAATGATTTTTAAATAATATTTTTAGGCCTTGTAAAATTATAATTTTTGGTCAGTGAACATTTATGGACATTGTAGATCCCTGGTAATTTTCTTATAATTTTATGATGAATGAATGTAGTACCTCATGCTCAAAATCACTCATGGCTTTAATTTCTGGATAATTAAATAAATATTAAATTATTTAGGAAAAATTTGGAAGTGCTGGATTTAAATTATAAAAGTCATGATAGGCCCTTAGTAATTATCTTAGGGTGTTTGGATGAGAAATTGATGCACTTCCTATCATACTTGTTGTTAGCTCAAGTTGGTCTGCATATAGTGAAATCATAGAAATTGTAATACCATGGTCATAGGGCGACAAATCATGTGTAAATGCCGTGGCAAGATGATTCGGAGGTTATCAATGAAATTGGGTATGGGATAGTGGTTAGGTTAACTAAGGATGGGTGGAGCTCGGGTTCGACGGAACATCGTCTTTCCTGGGAGCGGGTGAAGGAGTTAAAACACATTAGGGTTAGAACCAGAGTAACATTAAGGGTTTGGGAACGGGGTATTAACCAACAATAATAAGTGCCTTGCGAAAGGGAACTTCGGGCCGTAATGCACCGTCTTGGTTCCTAGTGCCCCTTGAGAGCCCTTCACGGGGTATGCCGGGGGCAGTCCTGGGCTAACGTAAATCTTAAATCAAACGGAAGAGTAATTAGCCTAATAGGGATTCACTTTGCACACACTCATTAGTTAGGGTTGGTAATGGTTAAGTCGTCCCGAGGTGTTCAAGGGGACGCCGTCCCGTGGTGTTCTAAGGGATGAAGTCTGGAGATGAGCCGGACGGTGTAGTCCGGGGAAGTTGGTCTCGGATGTGGTTTATACGGACGGTTTAGTCCGGGAGTTTGACACTTTAAAATTGTTATATATTAAACGGATGCATGTGCATAAAAATAGGAAAGATTAAGGTGGTGGGTTTTCGATATCGGGGAGTTCGATTGCACCGACACCGATATCGTTGACTCGGTAAGGTGACTAGCACTGAGCCAAGGATAAGTCCGGCGGACCAGTCGGCAAGAGTACGCAGGAGTCCGCCTCGTGCACCAGGCATTGAGGGCGTACGATAGGTCAGACCAGTAGTGCTTTTACTGGTTTTGAGGTGGGCGAGGCCCAACCCACCGCTTCCGTCTGCCACTACGGGAGTATCCTGGGAGTTATCTCCAGAAAGGGGGAACTAAAGGTTTGTGTACACAAAGTTGGGTGTGTGAGTTGCACTGCTTGATCATCATACCCACCATATAGCTGCATGCCATAATCATTCATAACAACCTTGACACCTAAGGTATAAGTGGAATGGGACGCTTATACTTTAGGACTTGCAAAACGACCCCTTGGTCTATAAGCTTGTGTGGGCAAGTTTATAAATCAAAGGTTAATTTCAATATATATATATGCTGCTGTTTGATAACCGACACCCCAACGTATAAGTGGTATGTGACACTTTATACGATGGGAGCCTTGCAAAAGATCCCTTGGCTTATGTGTACTCACATAAGTGAAGGTTTAAATTACCTTACTTATTTTCCTTCTTGTTTTGACCTATTACAACACTTAAGATTTATATTGCTCCCCTGTTATAACTTGCTAGTTAGGTCCACCGTCATCTGCTTTTGAATACTCTCCACTTTCATGTCCTCCCCTTTCTTCCTCTCCGCCCGGTGCCTTAGGCATGGGGAAAGAGGTGGGGGATGATAGGACTTAGTCTTTTAGACTAACGGTTTTCGAACCATATCATTTTAGGGGATCGCGGAGCCCAGCATGGAGGGGCAGCCCAGGAGGCCGGTACGCTTGGAGATGGGACAGTCTAGCACGGGAGTCCAGACTACGGGGACTGTGAGTCCCGGCCCTTTAGTAGAGATTTAGTTTTGCTTCCGCATTGAGTGATTTTGTAGTGAGGACTTGATGTACCGGGCATGAGCCCTTTTATTTCTAGACTATTTATACTCTGATGATTTTCTGTGGACACTCCCTTCGTGGAGTTTTATTTTAGGTGATATTCTCTTTTGGTGGACTTGCTTCTCTCTTGCTTGCTACTTATTGTGATCGAAAAGGCCGGCAGAATCGGCGCGTTGTAGTGGCGACCTTCCCGGGTGCGAAGGTGTCACCGCAAAGCGGCGGTTCTGGGCATAAGACCCCGGGTTTTCAAAAAAAAAAAAAAGGGGTCTTACATAGGGCGGCATTGAAGGTGGCATTCAGATCTGTGTGCCCATAGCGCAAGAGCTTCCGCTGGATATCGGGTTGAAGCCCCTTACGAAACCTAGATAATGTGACCTCCGGGGGTTCCCTAAGTTCGCAACGCACCATTCGGTCTTTCAAATCTCCCATATACTCGGCCACTGACTTTGAACCTTGCCGCAGGGTGGCTAGTTCATCGAACATCTGTGTTCGGTGGTAAGCGGGAACGTATTGGTCGGTGAGCAAATTTTTCATCACCGCCCATCCGATAGGTGGGATTCCCTCTCCGGCTCCCAACCTCCTTTCCTCATTCAGCCAAAAGGTTTTCGCACGATCAGTCAACTTCATGCGGGCAACTTGGACCTTTTGGATGTCCGTGAGATTGTGCCACTGGTAGTAACATTCCATATCAACTACCCAGCTAAGGAAGACTTGGGGGTCTCCCATGCCATCGTAGGTGGGGGCATCAATCTTGATGGCTCTAGTGATTTCGAAGCCACGCTCGGGGCGGCGTTCACGAGGGGGCACTCGGGGATAGCCCTCATCAGAATCCGAATCAGTGACCGGTTGGTGCCGGTTGGGCCTTTCAACGTCACCGGGTGGTGGCGGTGGACCACCTTGATTCCGTAAAATTTGTTCTAACATCGTCCTAAGCTCAGTCATCTCCGTACGTAGACCTGCTATGGCCTCGGTGTTGGGATCATTGTGCTGATTCGCGTCCATCCCAGATGTTGAAGGTAATGTGTACTCTGTGCCTAGTCTAGTGCGCATGCGAGTGCGGGCAAAACTAAGGACTTAAACGACCCTAAAATTTGACAGAAAATTGATGTAGGGGTCACCGCGACAACGCAACATAGAAATAAAGAAAGAGAGGGCTCCGACCAGAAGCGAACGAAAAGGGGTCGGTTGGCTCCCAAAGATTCGGGACTCGATACCACGTCCATAGGACCTAGCTCCAACAAGCACACATCTCACCGTTTAGCGGACTCGATACCACGTCCTTAGGACCTACCTCTCCAACAAGCACACAACTCACCGCACCTACACAAGCATCTATTCCATCAAATGATTTTAGCAAAACGCAGCGGCAATATTCGCGGAGCGGTGATAAACTTCAAGCGGCGACGAAAGATTTAGTGGTGATTAACTCCCTTGTTAACATGGCATGGATCGTTCCAATCCGGTTAGCAAGAGGTTTAATAACAACACTTTTAGTTCAGATTTTTGCAAGCGCGAAAAATTAAGATCACGGATAAAACGATTCGACAAAACCTCCACAAACGTTTAGAAGAATCACTAGAGAGGAAAGAGATTACCCAACCAAGATCAAGCATGCACTCAAGATAGATTTGTGGGAGAATCTCTCTCTCCACGGTTCCGCCGGCGTCGCACCGAACGGAGAAGCAACCCTTCTTCCTTGGAGTCACACCACGGAAGTCTCGCCGGAGTCGCACCGAAGAGGATGGAGGGAGGCGGCGGCCTTGGAGTCACACCAAGAGGGGAGGCAAGGAGGAACTCCTATGGCCGAAATTTCCAATTTAGGAAGGGTTAGGGTTTGATATTTCATCTCCTCATTCCTTCATAAAGACCTCCTTAAATAGGAGTTACAAAAACATCTTAACCATCCATGATGGAGATGAAATCTCATCCATCCGTATGGTTAAGTACACACCAAAATCAAATAAAGAGTTCTAAAATTAAAATACAACCATTATAATAAATATAAAATTATCATCAAACATGAAATAATTTTATATTTATTAATATAAAATAAAAGTGCATGAATTAAAAGTTCAATATTTCTTGGCGGCCTTGTCACGCCGCGGGCGGAGATTATAACGCGGGCTTCCATCATCGTCACGACGCCGCAGATCTTTATGTTGCAGCGCCTCGGCAGCCGGGTCTTCATCATCGATGAGTGGCGGGGGGGACGCGCCATCACTAACAAATTAATCGACTCATCAACAAAACGAATGAATGAGTTACCTTCATATTTAACCATTTCCCATGATTCATTCAGATATGAAGTTATAATTCCTTCTAAGAATCTAGCAATCACAGGAGTGGTAAGATCTTCTAAGCAGACTTTAACTGCAATTTCAGATAGCAAGATTCCATCTGCTATTTCCTTATCAGACAAAACTGGAGCTATTTCTTTCTCAGCAGGAGCAGATTCTTCCTGGGCAGACATGACTGTATCTTTTATAGCTGGAGGGGAGGCAGGATGGTCTGAGGCATCTTCATGGAACATCTCCCCCTGCCTGATTTCAGTGGGTACTGAAACCAGGCCCCTTGAGGAAGATGGCTCAGCAGATTTTGAAAGGGATTTGATGGAGGCAGTTAAGAGATCAATGGAGGCTGCAAGGGGAGCGATTGCCTCTTCAATCATGGTTTTGATTGACGGGGTAATCGGCTCCACAATGCGGGAGATAAGCTCAGGAGAGATCTCAATAGATGAAGGATGTGAAGTGGATGGAGCTGCAGCAGATATGGGAGTGGTGCTGGGATGAGAAATGGTGTGGACAGGGGATCGAACTGGAGATGGAGCAGGAGAGTTAATTGGAGAATTAACTTGGGAATGAACGGGAGACGGAGGAGGAGTAGGAATCCTCTCAGAATCTAGCAAATCAAAGCTAGGAGCAGATATCCTAGCCAGATGAGCAGGTAGAGGAGATGCTGGAGGGGAAAGAGGAACAACCGTAGTTGTTTCTGGAGCAGCAGAGGAAGAAGGTCGTACTTCAGCTGAAGTTGATGGAACTTCAACTGAGGCAGACAACACAGCAGAAGAGGAGGGAAGAGCTGAGCCAGCTTCAACAGGGTGAGGAGCGACTGATACAGTCCTTTTGTCCTCAGATGTTGCTGGAGCAGATTTCACAAACGTTCTCTTCCACTTTGAGAACAGGTGGGGATCCATCTTCTTGCTGGCGTTGATTGTTGTTGCAGTTGAACTCAGCAGCTGGGGGAATCTTTCCTTCAGGAAAATACCGATAACCCTTCCTAGGGTGACTTCCTTCTTGCCATTCTTTTTTCTTATTAAATCAAACATCACTGCTGCCCAATTGATCCTTTTCCGATTAACAATCGCACACATGAGTGCGAATTGCTGCCTTGTTATATTATCGTGAGCAGAGTGCTTACCCAGGAGCACTTTTCCTACTATCTCAGCCAGAAACTTGATTTTGAAAGGAAAATTCACTTTGAGCAGCTTCGTGGGAATGCCCTCAGCATGTCCCAGCTCAACTATCATTCTTCCGAATTCCTGAGCATCTTGCTCATAATCCTCGTCACCATTAACTAATCCAAAAACATCAGATAAAATGGCCGGAGTCAGGATAACCTCTTCTCCGCCGATGGTACCAGTCATCGATTCGTCTGTGGAAGACGACGTGAAAGCCCATTCTTTGATTTCTGGAATGTTTATCTTAATCCTTGCAGACATTAACTTCTCTAATCCCTGATCCCTGCATAGCTGTAGAACTTCTACGATTCCTGCATCGCAGCTGCTGAACGCGTCAAAATCCACGCTAAATCCTGCATCAAACTTCACGACGGCCAGAACTGCTGGAGAGACCGCCATGGATTCGCTGGAGAAAGCTCGAGAAGGACGGCGAAGACGAAGGGGACGAAGCGGCAGAAAATCGCAAGCGGGAAAGCAGAATGCGAAAAGGCACGCTCCGTCGATGATAAAGCAAAAGATCTTTTGACCTAGGTCGACTATCGGCTTTATATCAGACCGGATATAGTCGGTCTATTAAAAAGATCTAGACCCGATGGTCGAACGGCCGTTCGACGATCGGCTCAGAAGCAGAGTAGTCGGACAATCGTTCGACTATTTCTGGCTTCTCAAACAACAGGCTATCGTCATCCAGAGATCGACGATGAGCTCGACCTGTTTGACGATGGTCGAACGTCGGTCGACGATCTTCAATCAGACAAACTTTCATCAACCATAGGTCGACGATGGGCTTGACCCGATCAACTATCTTCGAACGTCGTTCGACTATCTTCAAACATATTTCAACATAGGCAGATATAGTCACACTTAGTCTCATCCATTGATCATGCCTAGTTGAACTAAAAAGAACAGATGCTTCTGTTCATCTAAAGGCTTGGTGAATATATCACCTCTCTGAAACTCAGTGGATATGAACTCAAGACAAATCTTGTTCTTTTCCACACAATCTCTCAGGAAATGGTGCCGAATATCAATGTGCTTCGTTC
The DNA here is from genome assembly GCA_039513925.1 of Platanthera zijinensis. NCBI lineage: Eukaryota > Viridiplantae > Streptophyta > Magnoliopsida > Asparagales > Orchidaceae > Platanthera > Platanthera zijinensis. The sequence goes on from CM077097.1 coordinate 47,115,555, forward strand.
TAGAGTGGTGCACTGGATTTTGTGTAATTGAGATAGCACTGGTACTATCACACATGATCTTGGTGTTCTTGTGTGAGTAACCATAATCCACAAGCTGGTTTTGAATCCACAGGATCTGTGAACAACAACTGGCAGCTGCTATATATTCAGCCTCTGCAGTTGAAGTTGAGACAGAAGCCTGCTTCTTACAGAACCAAGAGACCAATCTCTCTCCCAGGAACTGGCAAGTTCCTGAGGTGCTCTTCCTGTCAACTCTGCAACCAGCATAATCAGAATCAGAATATCCAATTAATTCAAACTCTGACTCAGCTGGGTACCAAAGTCCTAGATCTGGACATCCCTTCAGGTATCTCAGGATTCTCTTTAGAAGAATCAGATGAGATTCCTTGGGGTTGACCTGGAATCTAGCACAAAGGCATGTAGCAAACATTATATCTGGCCTACTTGCAGTTAGATATAATAGGGAACCAACAATGGCCCTATAATTCTTTTGATCAACTGGCTTGCCGTGATCATCAGAATCAATAACTACATTAGTAGCCATGGGTGTAGGCATTGCTGAAGCATCAGCCATCCCAAATTTCTTTACCAATTCCTTGGCATATTTGGATTGGGAGATGAAGATACCATCAGCATCTTGCTTAACTTGGAGACCAAGAAAGTAAGACAGCACACCCATGCTACTCATCTCAAACTTAGAGTGCATCAGGTCAGAGAACCTTTTGCAAAGTTTGGGATCAGTGGAGCCAAAAATAATATCATCTACATACACCTGAACTAACAGGATTGTGTCCTTGTGATGCTTGACGAAAAGGGTTCTATCAACTACTCCCCTAGTAAAGTTGTGTTCTAACAGGAAACTAGCTAAGGTCTCATACCAGGCCCTAGGAGCTTGCTTTAGTCCATAAAGAGCTTTCTGCAACTTAAACACATGTGAGGGCTGAGTTGAAGAAACAAACCCTGGTGGTTGTTCAACAAACACCTCTTCCTTAAGCTCACCATTCAGGAATGCACTTTTGACATCCATTTGGAACACCTTAAACTTCATGAAGGCTGCATAGGCCAAGAAGATCCTTATTGCTTCTAGCCTTGCAACAGGAGCAAAGGTTTGGTCATAGTCTATACCTTCCTCCTGTCTGTAGCCCTGAGCTACAAGCCTAGCTTTATTCCTTACTATAATTCCATTTGCATCTAGCTTGTTTCTATACACCCACTTGGTGCCTATGATCAGTTGGCCTTTAGGTCTTGGAACCAAAGTCCAAACTTTACATCTCTCAAACTGATTGAGTTCCTCTTGCATTGCAATGATCCAGTGGGGATCTAGCTCTGCATCTTTAAAGGTGAGGGGCTCAACCTGTGAGAGGAAACAAGCATGCATCACATCCTGTCTTAATTGATGTCTTGTTTGCACACCAGCTGATATGTCTCCAATCACTTGAGATGTGGGATGATCTCTAAGTGTGATAATATCAGCAGGTGGGATGTGATCTTCAGCAACAGTTGGGATTAATTCCTCAGGAGGAATTTGATCTACTGTTGGTGGAACAGCAACAGCTTCAACAGCTTCAGCAATGTCTTCATCACTGTCTGATTCAGTGATCTGAAGAGTTGAAAGTTGAAGAATTTCTTGAGGGGCATCATGTACCTGCAAAGAACTTGAGGAAGGAGAATTTTCCTTCTCCTTGTAAAACATCTGAGACTCATCAAAAGTCACATGCACAGATTCTTCAATCTTACAGGTTGATTTGTTATAAACCCTATAAGCTTTGCTTACTTGGGAATATCCAAGCATGATTCCCATTGAAGCTTTTGCTTCAAACTTTCTAATATATTCTTTATTATTATTGTGAATATAAACAATACAGCCAAAAACTCTAAAATAATTAATTTTTGGTTTCTTTCCTTTAAGCAACTCATAAGGAGTTTTACACTTAAGTTTGTGTATCAAACTTCTATTCAAGACATAGTTAGCTGTACTAACAGCTTCTGCCCAATAGGAGAGAGGCATGTTAGCATCTGCCAACAATGTGCTAGCAGCTTCAATAAGTGTTCTATTTTTCCTTTCAACTACCCCATTTTGTTGGGGAGTTCTAGGAGCTGAGAAGCTATGTTTGATACCTTCTCTCTCACAGAATTCTTGCATGAGAAGAAAGTCAAACTCAGTACCATGATCACTTCTGATCAAGGCCACATGAGTAGAGTACTCAGTCTGCACACATAGTAGAAAGTCTGTAAGGGCTTTGAAGTTATCAGACTTAGTTCTCAAAAAGAAAACACAACTGAACCTAGAGAAGTCATCTACAATTACTAATGTGTAATACTTCCCTCCTAAACTCTGTACATTTATTGGGCCAAAAAGGTCCAAGTGTAATAAATACAGGATCCTAGGAGAATCACTTTTATTTACAGATTTAAAAGAATTCTTAGTTTGCTTGCCTAGCTGACAAGCCTTGCATAGGCTCTCCTTCTTGTAGGGGCAAGAAGGTAAACCTCTAACAAGGTTGTGCTTAGATAACCTAGATATATTTTTAAGGTTTACATGACTAAGCCTCTTATGCCATAGGGAATTATTATTAAGGGTTACTTCATTAAACAGGCAGATTTCAGAGTGAGATGAATTGAAATCTACTAAATAAATGTTACCTATTCTAATGCCTACTAAAACAATATTATTATTTAAAATAATGTTGCAATAGGAGTTAGAAAATGAAACCTGGTAGCCAGCATCACACAGCTGGCTGACTGAAATCAAATTGTGCTTCAGTCCATTGACATAAGCAACTCTCTTGAAAGTAACTGCTCCAATTGTGATCTTGCCATAGCCTTCTGTGTAACGTCCCAATTCGCGCTAGGCCCCTTGATTGCGTATTTGAGTCTAGGGGGCTGTGGTGAGCCCAATGGGGGTGTGGGGGGAGCAGGTGTGAACGTACGGGAAATGAGGAAAACAAGGCAAAATGGCAATTCTGGCTGACACGGGTATGGACACGGCCGTGTCCATACCCGTGTGCCTCATAAAAATAGGCTTACCAGTCAGAGAGGTACACGGGTATTGGGACACGGGCGTGTCCCTAGCCGTGTGCCAAGGACACGGGTCGAGACACGGCCGTGTCTCTACCCGTGTGCCGCAACCCCGACCCGGCAGAAAGTGGTTCTGGGATGAACACGGCCTTGAACACGGCAGGCAACACGGCCGTATCACATGCACACGGGTAGGAACACGGCCGTGTGCCTACCCGTGTCTGCGATGTATAAAAAGGAAAAAGTTGTGAAACCCTAGCATTCATTCTCCTTTCTTCTGCCCCGAAAATTCTGAGAGAGTTCTTGGCTGGAGGAGGAGGAAGAGCTCGCCGGAGCCATCCTTGGAGGAATCAAAACGCCGCCGCCGTCAAGGGAAAAACAATGCCGCCGCGAAGGAGTGCGAGGCTCATGGCCGGCCATGGTGGTACCGCTGGACTTGAGGTGAGCTTCCTCCCCTCTCCCTTGGTGCTAGATCTATAGCTATTTTAGGAGAGACATCGACTCCATAGAGTCTTGATGGTGAGGAGGAGAGTTCTTAGGTTAAGCCATGCCTAGGTTTTCTAGGCTTAGTCTTCCTCAACCTTCTCATCGTTCAAAGTGGAGATGAGAGGGATTTTCGTTGAGGGTTTGGCTTTGAAAGGAGAAATAAGGTTGGGTGTGATTTCTGGAGAAGTTTATGCGAGGTCGTTGCAAGGAAGAAGATGAACGGATGCCGTTCATTTCGCCTTAAGATGCGTGCAGAAATCTGATTTCTGCACGCAGCGACCTTCGTGGCCAATTTCGGAGGTGTTCTGGCCAGATCCGGGTGAACGACTCAACACGAAAGTTGTAGCCCTTGAAATTACCTTTCCAACAAGTGATTGCTCGTTTCCATGCGATACCTGTAGCCACGGGAAAGCTGGTTCGAGTCCGCTGCGTTCGGGAAAATTCCTGTACAGGAAACTGTTTCCTGTACGTGTTCGAGTTGAATTTCTGGTAGGTTGCGACCAGATCTGGGCGATCGACTCAACACGAAAGTCGTAGCCCTCGCGAATACCTTTCCAACGAGGGGTTGTGCGTTGTGATCGGATTCCTGTAGCTCCGGGAATCCCAGTTTTAGTATTGGGCTATCCTATGTTAATGCACTTGTTAATTTACAATGTTAGCTCTCTTGCAATGATTGTGATTTGCTCATTTGATATCTTGCTCCCATATATCTATAATGTTGTTGTTACTATAATTTAGCATGGTTATTCATTTGGTTGTGTAATAAGGTATAACCATGTATTGGTAGAGAAATGGATTGGATGGGAAGGCTAGATATTAGGAGTTGAGATCGGTATAGGATATACGTATACAATTTGGTGTTGAATATATCTATTGTGCGTAGTGTTGAGGTGAAGTTATTGAATAGGTGGGCGTGAAAATGATGAACACTATGCGAGGAGTATTTTGTAACCGTAATCCGAGCCCAAGAGGTTATTAATAACCGGTGCTTAGAGTTGAAGTCTCCCTACGGGTAGCATCGAGTGAGTTGTTTTGGGGCATGTAATGTGCGACGATTCATCGTGTCGCGATATTGAGATAATGACTGTGGCAGGTCTACGGGTTCGCCAGTCGTCACACCGATGGGAGCCAATGGGTAGACCTTGGGTGGTAGGGTTAGATACTTGGCGTCCATAAACCGAGATCTCCTCCGCGCCATGAGAACGGTTGGGCTTGCACCTCGTGCGCTTCCGAGGTTCCATCCGGTTCGAAATCAAAGGCCAGGTTGGGCTGTGTTCTTGGTGCACATTTACCCAAGACCCCTTCTGAGCCGTAGTACGCATGTGAGCTCCGCTGTTGTGTTCTTAGCGTTGAGGCGTACGGGGGCCTAGGATAGGTAGTGTGATACCACCTAGTAGTGGAGACGCCCGCTCCACTGTCGCCGTCTGGCCACGACGGACGACGCCTGAGAGGTTAGCTACCTGCTCGAAAAGTGGGAACTTCAAGTCTGTGTCGACATAGCAACTTGTATGTGCGTGCGCATGAGTCGGTCATACCATAACATTCATATCATGCCATTCATTGCATACACAAGATCCTCATCGTATAAGTTTGTATGGGCACTCCTATACGATGAGTTACTTTATTGTTAAGCCGATCCTTAACTTATAAGTTTGTATGGGCACTCTTATAAGTTAAGTTACTATTCTGATTAATTATACCTGCTGTCATATACTATTGATATTTGTAGAACTGCTAGTTGTGTAGCGTAGTTTATACTCCACTATTTTTACAGTCACCTGCTTGTTTACTTGCTTATATATAATTATATTGTACCTTGTTCCTTTCTCCGCCCGGTGCCGAGGAGTCGCCGGGGGAGCGGATGTGAAGCCACTTAGTCTTATGACTAACGGTTGCTACGTCTTCCTTTTTAGGAGGAAACCCCGCAGGTAGAGCAGCTACGGACTATGCAGCAGGACAGCCAGGCCCGGATGATAGGACCTGAGGTGGTGGTGCCATCGGCACCGTCAGTGACAGTCGTGAGTGTTTTCATGTAGCCGTTTGGCAAAGCATTTCTAGACTCTTGTTCTTTTTGTACAAGCCTGTTGTGCTTGTTATCTTCCGCTACTTTTGGACTTTAACTTAGCTGTGAACTGAACTGCTTTTGCTTTTACTTTTCTGTTATGGTTGGGTTGGCATAATTGTTGTGATATGGATTGTAGCCGGCGGAATAGGCGTCTTGTGGTAAAGGCTAACCCGTGTGTTAGTGCTACCGCAAGGCGGCTATTTCGGGCATAAGACTCCCCTCGTGCCGTGTGTTGTGTTCCGGGAGGGGGGTCTTACAAATGGTATCAGACTTAGCCGATCTTCACCTACAGCAGTCAGGTAACAATGGGCCACTCCCGTTCGATTGGTCGGTTTGGGGACAAACCGACTTAGCGGAAGCAGTGGTGTGCCCATATGTAATTCACACTAAGTTGTCCAACTTTGACATTAGTTTTAGCCAACCTGACCCTAGTTTGTACTTTGCGTATAGGTCCCAGCACAGGTGGAGCCGGTTGGGGGCACTCCTACCCCTTCCGTCCCTTCACAATTCCAGCAGTCGGAACTTGGACAAACCCTGTCAGCCATATTGGATGCATTTAAAGCCCAGCAAGCTCCGGTGCAACAACAAGCGCCAAGCTCCAACTGGTTGAGCACCTTCCGTGCCCTGTCCCCTCCTGCCTATCTTGGGACAGAATCGCCGGTGCGCACCGAGGAATGGCTTGATACCGTGCAGGAATTGATGGCTGGCATAAGATGTCCGAACAGCATGGCGGTGACATTGGTAGTGACGTTGCTAGAGCTGCACGCCAAAAGGTGGTGGAAGTCCCTCATGGGCTCCATCTTCCAAGGGCGGTTGTACACGGACATCGGTTGGAACGAGTTCACCGAGGCTTTTCTGGATCACTTCATCCCTTCTTCTGCTCGGGATGGACTTGAAGAAAAATTTCTGCAGTTGAAGCAAGGATCGAATTCGGTAACGGAGTACCAGAGGGAGTTCCAACACCTCGCTAGGTTTGCCGATTCCTATGAGTTGGACGATAGAGGCTACGCGAAGCGCTTCTACAAAGGGTTGAGGGACCCCCTGAGGCAGGCCCTTTTGTTTATAGCCGATGGAAGCCTGGCAGAAATCATTGACATGGCAAAGAGACTGGAGGCGGACCACATGGGATGTGGCAAGAGACCCGCGGAAGGAGTAATTGAAGTCGGCCCTAGTAATAGAAGGCGGAATGATCATGGCAGAGGAAGGGGAAACCACAGAGGCGGTCGGTGGGTCAACCGGAACTATCGGGTGGAGTACCCAATTCCGTAACCACTAGCTTTACCTCCACCACCGCAGCAGCAATATTATCAACAACCTGGGGGCCGACGTGAGGTGATATGTTTTGAGTGCAACCAACCGGGGCATGTCCGACGAGTTTGCCCGCGATTGATCGGGGATTCTCCTATTGCTCCCCCTCCAGTAGCTCCACGGGGGCGAGGGCACATGCGTGGCCGAGGAAGAGGACCACCAGGGAGAAATCAAGGACATGCACGAGAGCATGTATTCGCATTGGATATGACTCAGGAGAGAAATCCGCAGGAAGTCATCACCGGTACGTGCAAAATTTATTAATATTATATGACTTGTTAGATTTATGATACAAATGATACGCGCTATTCTGAATAGTGATTACCCTTTTGGAACCTAGGCACTGTCGTGGTTAGCGGGAGACCCGCCTATATGTTATTTGACACGGGTGCGTCTCACTCGTTCATTTCGGAGGACTTCGTGAAGGACTTGGAGGGAGTGCAACACTTCACGGGCATTACTCAAAGGGTGCGCCTTCCGGACGGCTCTGAGATGACGTCATCAGCAAGTTGCGACTTCGACACCCTTATTGGAGGAAAGTTCTTTGAAACTCCGGCTACAGTGTTAAGAATCCCGGAGTTCGATCTCATCTTGGGCATGAAGTGGTTGGACTGGCACCACGCCAGGATCAATTGTGCGGAGAAGCAAGTTATGTTGAGGCATGGAGACTCGGAAGTCATCTTCCAAGGTATTAAATTCGCACCCCGTAAACTATTATCTTCAATCCAAGTTATGAAATCTCATATGGAAGGGGACGAGGTCTATGTAATCTGCTTCGAGTTGAAGAAATTGACATTAGAGGTCAAGGATGTGCGGGTGGTGCGAGAATTTCCCGAGGTATTTCCCGAGAAATTACCGGGACTACCCCGCGTAGGGAAGTGGACTTCCAAATCAAGCTAATTCCGGGTGCCAAGCCCGTCTCGCGAGCTCCATACCGAATGGCTCCGAAGGAACTTGCAGAGTTTAGAGTCCAGCTTCAGGAATTGGTGGAAGCAGGGTTCGTTCGCCCAAGCTCGTCGCCTTGGGGAGCGCCCATTCTGTTCGTCAAAAAGAAGGATGGCACCCTGCGGTTGTGCATTGATTATCGAGAGTTGAACCGGTTAACGGTGCGGAACACCTATCCTCTACCGCGCATTGATGAGTTATTTGATCAATTGGTGGGATCGTATTGGTTCTCCAAGTTAGATCTGCGTTCGGGATATTATCAACTAAGGATACAAGAAGATGACATTCAGAAGACGGCGTTCAGTTCGAGATATGGTTTGTATGAATTCACTGTGATGCCGTTTGGGCTCACAAACGCCCTTCCGCCTTCATGAGCTTGATGAACAAGGTGTTCAGCCCTTATTTGGACATCTTTGTCATCGTGTTCATCGATGATATCCTAGTCTACTCCAAGACTGAAGCAGAGCACGCCGAACATCTAACTTTAGTGCTGAGGAAACTAAAGGAGCACGCTTTGTTTGCCAAGTTCAGCAAATGCGAGTTTTGGCTTCAAGAGGTCGCGTTCTTGGGCCATGTGATTAGTGGGGCGGGGCTAGCAGTAGATCCGGCCAAGGTGCGGGCCGTGAAGGAGTGGTCGCCATTGAAGTCAGCGGCCGACATACGGAGCTTTCTTGGACTTGCCGGGTACTATCGCAAGTTCGTGAAAGGCTTCTCGAAGATCGCCCTTCCCCTTACTACGCTGACCAAGAAGGGTGTGCCGTTTAAATGGACACCCCAGTATGAAGCTGCATTCCAAGAGTTGAAGGACAGATTGACGACTGCACCCATCCTAGCTCTTCCATCTGGGAAGGAGGGCTTTCAAGTTTACACGGATGCGTCGTATCAAGGGATGGGAGCTGTGTTGATGCAGAATGGGCATGTGATCGCTTATGCTTCAAGACAGTTGAAGAAGCATGAAGCCAGCTACCCGGTGCATGATCTAGAGTTGGGAGCGGTGGTATTCGCCTTGAAGATGTGGAGGCATTATTTATATGGCGTCCACTGCGAGATCTACTCGGATCACAAAAATCTGAAGTACGTTCACACCCAAAAAGAGTTAAACTTGAGACAGCGGCGGTGGTTGGAGTTCTTGTGCGACTATGAATTCACCTTGAACTACCACCCCGGGAAGGTTAATTCCGTAGCTGATGCCTTGAGCCGAAAGGCACCGGGAACGAGCACGGAATCCCGCTTGATGAGGATGGAGTTAATCCGAACACTACAAGAGATGGAAATCACTTTGGTCTTTAAGAATCAACCGGAGGAGTACACAGAATATTTGGCCGCGATGAGTATAGTTTGCAACATACGAGACCGGATCCGGACGGAACAAAAGAAGGATGCGGCTTTAACCCCGGCTTTCAAGTCAATGGAGGATGGGATTACGGAAGAATACTCCCTAAAAGACGGCCTCGTCCATTTTCGTGGCCGGCTTTACATCCCCGAAGGCGACAACATTCGGGAGGATATTCTAAAGGAGGCCCATTGCTCCAAGTACTCGGTGCACCCGGGGATCGCGAAGATGTACGCCGATTTGAGAAAGACAATGTGTTGGCCGGGCATGAAGAGGGATGTCAAGTACTTTGTTACTCATTGTGTGGCCTATCAAATGGTGAAGGCGGAGTGCAGAAGCCCCGGTGGAATGCTACAGTCGTTGCCCATCCCCGAATGGAAATTTGAGGACATCTCCATGGACTTCGTCCACGGGTTACCTCGCTCGCACTCGGGGAATGATTCCGTGTGGGTGATAGTTGACCGGTTGACCAAGGTAGCCCGATTTACCCCAATGAAGAAGGAGGCGCAGGTGGGCATCCTAGTGCGTCTCTTTGTGGAGCAATTTGTGCGGTACCATGGCGTGCCGAAGACGATCGTCTCCGATCGGGATGGTCGGTTTACTTCAAGAGAATGGAGGGCTGTACAGGCTTATTTGGGCTCGCGCCTTACCTTTAGCACGGCCTTTCACCCTCAAACGGACGGGCAATCTGAACGAACCATCCGAACATTGGAGGACCTTCTGCGGTTGTGTGTGCTAGATAAAGGAGAACCATGGGAGAGACTCTTACCTCTCGTGGAGTTCTCTTATAATAACAGTCATCAAGCCAGTATTGGAATGGCACCTCATGAAGCTTTGTATGGAAGGAGGTGTAGAACACCCTTGTCCTGGGTGCAAGACGAAGATCCGAAGACATTGGGAAATGAGTATATTGATGACACGGACGCGGTGGTTAGGTTGATCCGAGATCGAATGCTAGAGGCTCAAAGCCGACAGGCGAAATATTACAACGCAAGGCACCGTATGGTGGAGTTTCAAGTGGGTGATAAGGTGTTCCTGAAGATTCGACCGATGCACGGAGTGTCGCGGGTACGTGGAGTTAAGAAGCTCAGCCCAAGGTATGTCGGGCCCTATGTCGTAGTGGAAAGGATTGGCCCTCTGGCCTATCGATTGGAGTTACCACCGGAGCTGGAGAACCTTCACGACGTGTTCCATGTATCGTCGCTTCGGAAGGCTTTGTTGCGGCCTGAACAATATATCCCCACGGCGGATGGTGCCGTGGCGTCTGATAGGTCTGTGCGACTGGAGCCGGTGCGGATCGTTGATAACGAGACAAGAACCTTGCGCCGCAAAAGTGTTCCCTTGGTGAAAGTGCTATGGTCTAATCATGGGAAGGAGGAGTTCACATGGGAGCCAAAGGACTTAATGCAAGGGCGCTACCCGGAGTTGTTTACTCCAGGAAAGAATTTTATTTGAAAGCATAGTTCCCTTTTATGTGTTTCACTCCCATAGCCTTACCCTGATTTCGGGGACGAAATCTTTTATTTTGTTTATAGGATTTGTAACGTCCCAATTCGCGCTAGGCCCCTTGATTGCGTATTTGAGTCTAGGGGGCTGTGGTGAGCCCAATGGGGGTGTGGGGGGAGCAGGTGCGAACGTACGGGAAATGAGGAAAACAAGGCAAAATGGCAATTCTGGCTGACACGGGTATGGACACGGCCGTGTCCATACCCGTGTGCCTCATAAAAATAGGCTTACCAGACAGAGAGGTACACGGGTATTGGGACACGGGCGTGTCCCTAGCCGTGTGCCAAGGTCACGGGTCGAGACACGGCCGTGTCTCTACCCGTGTGCCGCAACCCCGACCCGGCAGAAAGTGGTTCTGGGATGAACACGGCCTTGAACACGGCAGGCAACACGGCCGTGTCACATGCACACGGGTAGGAACACGGCCGTGTGCCTACCCGTGTCTGCGATGTATAAAAAGGAAAAAGTTGTGAAACCCTAGCATTCATTCTCCTTTCTTCTGCCCCGAAAATTCTGAGAGGGTTCTTGGCTGGAGGAGGAGGAAGAGCTCGCCGGAGCCATCCTTGGAGGAATCAAAACGCCGCCGCCGTCAAGGGAAAAACAATGCCGCCGCGAAGGAGTGCGAGGCTCATGGCCGGCCATGGTGGTACCGCTGGACTTGAGGTGAGCTTCCTCCCCTCTCCCTTGGTGCTAGATCTATAGCTATTTTAGGAGAGACATCGACTCCATAGAGTCTTGATGGTGAGGAGGAGAGTTCTTAGGTTAAGCCATGCCTAGGTTTTCTAGGCTTAGTCTTCCTCAACCTTCTCATCGTTCAAAGTGGAGATGAGAGGGATTTTCGTTGAGGGTTTGGCTTTGAAAGGAGAAATAAGGTTGGGTGTGATTTCTGGAGAAGTTTATGCGAGGTCGTTGCAAGGAAGAAGATGAACGGATGCCGTTCATCTCGCCTTAAGATGCGTGCAGAAATCTGATTTCTGCATGCAGCGACCTTCGTGGCCAATTTCGGAGGTGTTCTGGCCAGATCTGGGTGAACGACTCAACACGAAAGTTTTAGCCCTTGAAATTACCTTTCCAACGAGTGGTTGCTCGTTTCCATGCGATACCTGTAGCCACGGGAAAGCTGGTTCGAGTCCGCTGCGTTTGGGAAAATTCCTGTACAGGAAACTGTTTCCTGTACGTGTTCGAGTTGAATTTCTGGTAGGTTGCCACCAGATCTGGGCGATCGACTCAACACGAAAGTCGTAGCCCTCGCGAATACCTTTCCAACGAGGGGTTGTGCGTTGTGATCGGATTCCTGTAGCTCCGGGAATCCCAGTTTTAGTATTGGGCTATCCTATGTTAATGCACTTGTTAATTTACAATGTTAGCTCTCTTGCAATGATTGTGATTTGCTCATTTGATATCTTGCTCCCATATATCTATAATGTTGTTGTTACTATAATTTAGCATGGTTATTCATTTGGTTGTGTAATAAGGTATAACCATGTATTGGTAGAGAAATGGATTGGATGGGAAGGCTAGATATTAGGAGTTGAGATCGGTATAGGATATACGTATACAATTTGGTGTTGAATATGTCTATTGTGCGTAGTGTTGAGGTGAAGTTATTGAATAGGTGGGCGTGAAAATGATGAACACTATGCGAGGAGTATTTTGTAACCGTAATCCGAGCCCAAGGGGTTATTAATAACCGGTGCTTAGAGTTGAAGTCTCCCTACGGGTAGCATCGAGTGAGTTGTTTTGGGGCATGTAATGTGCGACGATTCATCGTGTCGCGATATTGAGATAATGACTGTGGCAGGTCTACGGGTTCGCCAGTCGTCACACCGATGGGAGCCAATGGGTAGACCTTGGGCGGTAGGGTTAGATACTTGGTGTCCATAAACCGAGATCTCCTCCGCGCCATGAGAACGGTTGGGCTTGCACCTCGTGCGCTTCCGAGGTTCCATCCGGTTCGAAATCAAAGGCCAGGTTGGGCTGTGTTCTTGGTGCACATTTACCCAAGACCCCTTCTGAGCCGTAGTACGCATGTGAGCTCCGCTGTTGTGTTCTTAGCGTTGAGGCGTACGGGGGCCTAGGATAGGTAGTGTGATACCACCTAGTAGTGGAGACGCCCGCTCCACTGTCGCTGTCTGGCCACGACGGACGACGCCTGAGAGGTTAGCTACCTGCTCGAAAAGTGGGAACTTCAAGTCTGTGTCGACATAGCAACTTGTATGTGCGTGCGCATGAGTCGGTCATACCATAACATTCATATCATGCCATTCATTGCATACACAAGATCCTCATCGTATAAGTTTGTATGTGCACTCCTATACGATGAGTTACTTTATTGTTAAGCCGATCCTTAACTTATAAGTTTGTATGGGCACTCTTATAAGTTAAGTTACTATTCTGATTAATTATACCTGCTGTCATATTCTATTGATATTTGTAGAACTGCTAGTTGTGTAGCGTAGTTTATACTCCACTATTTTTACAGTCACCTGCTTGTTTACTTGCTTATATATAATCATATTGTACCTTGTTCCTTTCTCCGCCCGGTGCCGAGGAGTCGCCGGGGGAGCGGATGTGAAGCCACTTAGTCTTATGACTAACGGTTGCTACGTCTTCCTTTTTAGGAGGAAACCCCGCAGGTAGAGCAGCTACGGACTATGCAGCAGGACAGCCAGGCCCGGATGATAGGACCTGAGGTGGTGGTGCCATCGGCACCGTCAGTGACAGTCGTGAGTGTTTTCATGTAGCCGTTTGGCAAAGCATTTCTAGACTCTTGTTCTTTTTGTACAAGCCTGTTGTGCTTGTTATCTTACGCTACTTTTGGACTTTAACTTAGCTGTGAACTGAACTGCTTTTGCTTTTACTTTTCTGTTATGGTTGGGTTGGCATAATTGTTGTGATATGGATTGTAGCCGGCGGAATAAGCGTCTTGTGGTAAAGGCTAACCCGTGTGTTAGTGCTACCGCAAGGCGGCTATTTCGGGCATAAGACTCCCCTCGTGCCGTGTGTTGTGTTCCGGGAGGGGGGTCTTACATTCTGTCTGACCACAGCTGGAGTCTCCAAAGATAACCTTTGGGCCGAGCTTAGCTTTGAACTTTGACAGTAGATCTTTATTTCCTGTCATATGTTTAGAGCATCCACTATCCAAATACCACTTATTTTGAGTGATTGGATAGGCCTTCACCTGCAAGACAATTATTTAGACAGAGTGGACCCAGGTAACCTTGGGTCCCTTGTTTTTCACATAAGAAAAACTGGAAATGTATGAGAATGCAGGCTGAGGGTGATAACCTAGTGGGTGAGATCTCCTAGGTGGGATTCTCCATGCAGATGATGGGTCAACAAACCTAGGGTTTCTATTCTCATTTAGGTTTCTATGGAATTGATTGTGATTTTGAAAATCATATTGAAATCGTCGATCGACGTTCGACGATGGGTGCTCAGATCGTCGACCTTCGTTCGACCATGGAGCTTCCGATCGTCGAGCGGCGTTCGACGCTCTTTGCATTTCTTTAAAGAACTTCTTTCTCTTTTCTCTCTTAGCTTTATTTAAGGTTTTATTAACCAGATTTACTTGCTCAGTGTTCTTCTTTCCACTAGCTAAAATGAAGTTCACTGGAGTTGAAAGATTATTTTTAAGAAGGACTGGGGGTTCACTGGGAGAAGCTCCTAAGCCTAGTTTATCATTACCTGACCTAGTGTTAGTCATGCTGGTAATTTCTAACAGCTTAAGGCTTCTACCATTAAGGGATTCTTCTAATCTCTTAGACTTAGCTAACTCTATTTAAGAAATTTGATTTCTTCACTACAAGTAGTGAGTTCTTCCTTTAACCTAATGTTTTCAGAGGCTATTGATTCTGAGTCAGCTAACCTATTTCTAAGTTCTTTTATTTCCTTTTCTGAGCTAATTAAATCCAAACATAAAGATTTAAATTCTAACTTAAATTCTTCTGAAGTAAAATCATAAGAAGAAAGTACCTCATCTTCTGTAGGCATCTCTTCATCAGAATCAGAACTCTCTGCAGCAGAGTGGTTGCTGCAGGCATCTATTGCCATGAGGCAAACTTCTTTTGCCTTCTTCTCTTCCTCATCTTCACTGGAGCTTGATGAGGAGGATTCTTCATCAGAATCACTCCAGGTTTCAGCAATGAAACCTCTCTCCTTCTTTTTGTTTTTGTAGGAGGATGGCTTGGAGTGCTTCCTGTGCTGTTCTTTATCTTTTCTCTTTTCTTTGTTCTTCTCCTCTGGACACTCTGGCAAGATGTGTCCAGGCTTCCTGCAACCATAACAGATAATTTCTTTAGCAGGAGAGCGATCATACCTTGGTTTGTCTTCATAGCGTGAAGACTTCTTTCTGAATTCCTTTCTCCCCATCTTGAGAAACCTTTTGGCAAACAGTGCCATAAGTTCCTCATTAGATTGGCTGCCTTCAGAAACATCTGCAGCCTTAAGAGCTAGAGATTGCTCTTTTCTTGTTGGAGTGGGGGTCTTGGCTTCAGCTTCTGCTTCTCTGGTCTTCAGCACTTGCTCAAAAGACTTGAGCTTGCCGAGGAGAGCTTCAGTGGAGATCTCATTAGTACTTCTGGCTTCTTTGATGGGCCAGATTCTTAGATCCTATGTGCTAGGGAAGCACATAAGAATCTTATCATTGACCTCTGTCAATGATATGTCCTTGTCCAGGGTCCTCAGCTCATTGATGATTGAGCTGAGCCTGGTGTACATAGCTTCAACTGATTCAGCATCAGTTTTCTTGAAGTTCTCGTACTGTGAGATCAGATTGGACCTTCTGTCCTTCCTTTCATCAGCTGAACCAGCTACAATCTGGTTCAGTGTGTCCCACATGGCCTTTGCTGAGGAGCAGTCAGCAACCTTCTGGAACACCTCATCAGACATTGTCTGAGCCAGTATGTTCATTGCCTTGGCATCTGCAATTTTGGCCTTCTTGTACTCATCATTATAATCTGGAGGAGGCACTGCACTCATATCAGATGATGAGGCAGTGGCAGCAGCAGGTGCTCTTGGGGGACCTGACAAAATAGAAGCAAAAATACTTTCATCAATAGAATTCATATATAATTTAATCCTTGCCTTCCAGATGCCAAACTTAGCTAAGTTGCATGCTGGAGGTCTGGTGCTTGAATAATCCTTGGACTGGGCCATGATAGTGAATATCTATAAGCTTTGGTATCTATCAGGATCTTGTGACTTAGGTGTTAGCCTATTCAGTCAGTCAACCTCCCTCTGATACCAATTGAAAGTGAAGGGATAGATACTACTCTAGAGGGGGGTGAATAGAGTTATCAAATTTTGCACTAGACAAAATTTAATGGTCTACCCAACTCCCTTGGAGTGAAGTGCGGAATGAAAGATTATAGATATAGATTTAACCCTAGAGCCTAACACAAGTGGAGTGCACAAACTCAAGCTAACTGTAATTACAGTTAAGGCTTGGAAAAACCTAATCAGCAACTAGCAACCTAGTTATATCTAATCACAGCCACAATACAGGAATTAAACAATGGAATCCAGACGACACAAGGAAATTTATAGTGGTTCCCCAAACAACTTAGGTACGTCCACTCTTCTACCCACACGGTAGGAATCCACTCAGGTTTTTGATCAGGTGTCCTGTCACCAACAGAATGTGCTTCAGGTAGATTCAGAAACCCTTTAGACTTTTGATCAGGTGTCTAAAAACCAAGCACAGGTTTTTGATCAGGTGCCCTGCCACCAAGGGATACTTTTGAAGGGAGTAATAACCCTGTACAGGAGGGGGAAGAAGGTTAAGATGTCTTCTCTATTTTACAATAGATTAGAGAAGCACAAAAACTTGCACTGAGCTAGAAAGCTCTAAAGAATCAAGGCTCCCCCTGGCTCAAAGATGTCCAGGTGAAGTCTTGCTTCAGTGCAGAAAACTCTTCAGAAAGTTCTGAAGGAAAAAGCTACAGGAAGAAAATAAATAATAAAATAAAATCTCTTCAAGCAGCTATCTTCTTCTTCTTCTTCAAAGGATCTCTGAGTTTGAACTTCCTGAAAGCAGGAGAACTCAGGTTGAAGAAGAGATGAAGATCTTAACACTTCTCAGTTAGATGGAATTTGTTGAGAGCAGAAAGCTTGAACTTGATGAAGGCTTGAAAGCTTGAATGAACAACTGGTTAGCTATTAGCTCTCAACTATTGACTATTTTCTCTTCACTATTGACTAGCTTGAATCCTTCTTCAAAGGGTTCTTTATATAATAGCAGCAAGCAACGGCTCTCTTCCATTTGAATTATTTGTCTTCTTCTGAGCCTTGAGATCTGGGCTGTAAATATCAAGAAGACAGAAACATCTCTGCAGCAAAACATTCTATAAAAGGAATAACCCTTTTTCTAAGAAGCTGCAGGACCAAATCAAATAACAGAAGGACTAAATAAAGTCACATCAAAGAATTACTCTTTATAGCAAATAGAAGACTTTTCAGTCCAACGGCTATAAAGGGCTGTCAGCAGATAAAATAATTTACAAAGACAGCTAATAAGACAAACAACTTTATCTTAAAAATATTTGACTCAGGCAAAAGAGATGGAGCAAATATTGCTTGGAAATATTATCATACAGCTTAAAACAATGTGCCAGAAAATGTATTAATTAATTAAATATAATAAATAAATACAAAATATAAAGGCAGGCAGAAAACGTCGAACGACCTTCGGAGATCGTCGACCGACGCACGGAGATCATCGATCTATCGGGCAGATAGTCGAACGATCCAGATAGTCGACCTATCGAAGAAGATAGTCGAACTACCCCGGCAGATAGTCGACCTATCAGAACAGATAGTCGAACTATCAGATAGTCGATCTATCAGGACAGATAGTCGAACTATCAAGCGCAAACAGATAGTCTACCTATCAAGCAGATAGTCGACCTACCTCAGAAAACAGATAGTCGACCTATCAACAGATAGTCGACCTATCAGTGCAGAACAGATAGTCGACCTATCAACAGATAGTCGACCTATCAGCGTAGAACAGATAGTCGACCTATCAACAGATAGTCGAACTATCAGCGCAGACAAAGCGTCGACCAACTGATAGACGATCGTCGATCAGCCGATAGACGATAGTCGAGCGGCGTTCGACTATAGTCGAACGAAAAACCTACTTAACCAAATTCTCAATCTGGAAAAGTGAGGACTCTACAGCTAGACTTCTAACCATTGACCATAGATATTTCTTGGGTCAAGGAGCACAAAGGAGAGGACTAAACTCAAATCAAACTAGGGTACCAACAGGTTCTTTTCCTTGTTTTAAACTAAGGCAGAATATAGGTTCAGTTCTTTAATATAAATCTCAAATCTCTACAACTAACACAGCATATACAATCACAGAATCTAAAATAACACAAGCATCATAGATTGCACATAGGTTTATAGTGGTTCCCCAAGGTCTGGGTACATCCACTTTCCCCCCTTCACCTATCTAGCAGTGTGCTAGATTCGGCCTAACTTCTTCCTTCTTCTCAAATCCAGAGATCTTAAAGCTCAGAACCCTGAAAGGTTCCTACAACTCAGAACCCTATAAAATTCCTACAACTCAGGCTAACAGCCCTATCTCAGCCTTGCCACAAGGCCTACAACTCAGAGAACAAATTATCCTACACTCAGGCTCAATCAGCCTTACCACTCAGAGATCAAAATCTCCTACACTCAGCCTTTATAACACAGGCTTACAACTCAGATCTTTGAAAAGATCCTACAAAATTTGATAAGTAATTTGATGGACTCTTACCCTTGTTGAGAGAGAAAGGATAAGAGAATTCTTGATCAGCTTCTTGATGAGACTGATGACTGAAATCAACCTGTTCTTAGCTTTCTTCAAAGCTTCTTGAATCTGAACTTAGTAGGGTTGATCTTCTTTGAAGTTTATAGACTAGCAGCTTCCTTCTTGGATTCCAGATATGGATCTGGATCTACTTAGTAGATTAGTTCAGGATCTACTTCTTAAAAGACTTGTGCTTGTCTCCTTCTTGACCTCAAAACAGCTGGAGCTCTCTCTCCCCAAATATTCTGAAGTTCCGTCTGAATTCAGAATGAATTCACCTTAGACAAAAATCTGAGTGGATAATCACTTCAGATTGTCTTCTTAGATCTTCTTACGAAGATCTTCTTCTGTGTGACTTGCACTTTCTTGATCAACGATCAATCTCTCAAGAGTTGTGTTAGTTTTGTGTGTATGATCTGTTGTTCCTTATTCTTCTTCTGAAGCCATCTATATATATAAACTTCATCCATTGTAACCGGCTGATCCGGTTTCTAACTAACTTTTGACAAGTCTGACAGCTTCATTAAAGTTCTTGGAAAGCACAGCTGTCAAGTCCCCAGTCAGCTCTTGAACCTTTATCTCTGTCAGCAAAGCGTCGAGATTGACTGCCATTATGTGTCGAGACAAACTGTCAATATGTGTCGACACATGTAACTTAAGTGTCGACACAAACTTTGGTGGAGTCGACATAGCTGCCTTGATGTCGACACTACTTCTTGACACTGTATCTTGAGAATGTATCGACATAGAGTATTTGTGTCGACACAAACACTTCACTCCACAGCAATCAACTATGTTGAAACTCTGCTGTGTGTCGACAAAAGTCCTGTGTGTCGACACAGTTGATGTAGACTAAGAATTCTGTGTGTCGACACAGCCTCCCGGTATTCTAGGTGTCGACACTGCCTCTTGGTGTCGACACGGTTGATGTCGACTAATATATTCTGTGTGTCGACACAGCTGCTTTAGGTGTCGATGCAGCTTTTCCAAGTGTCGACACATACTTCCTTAAGTGTCGACACATGGACTTAGAAACTTTTCTCTGCATTTTAGTCAATACTTAACCTGCACATATAAACTAAAAATAACATCAAATACACCTTGATGTATATCATTGAGCTAAGTGAGGCTTCTCCAAATTAGGTACACATTTTCCAAAGTACCCAACAATCTCCCCCTATTTGGAGAAGTCATAACCCTTTTGTAAATGATATACACCACTTATGATAAATAAACATGATGATGTGTATAAGAATTTTTAACAGGATAACTTATAAACAAAACAAATAATAAACTATCATCACAGAATAAGGATGCAAATTAAATGAACATGGAACATTGTTTTGTTTATTATATCAAAAAGTTTCTTAACACTGTTTACATAGACTTCTTTAAAAACTAAGAATTACATAGTTCTTGAAAAAACTAGTAAAACTAAACTAAGGCTGGACAGGCTCCTTGATGACTATTCCTTTCCCTGATTTAATCTGAGCCTGCACAGTAGGTTCTGTATCTTCAATGGGCTTCTTACGTTTCAACTCAGCCTTCTTTTGAACTTCAGCCTTAATCCGTTGCCTTTCAAAATAATGAAAAGGCTTAGGGAAATACTTGCTAGGCCCCTAAGCATTAGGAGGTAGCTTCTCACTCTTAGCCTTTCTTCTGTATTGAACTATGGCTTCCTGCCTTGCCTCATACTTCTGCCACTCCTGCTCATTATAACATTTACCCCTTTCATGAACCTTGTCTTTTACAACTTTCCAGGCAGTTAATATGATATTTCTAGAAGTGGGGCTCCATTGCTCAAAATCAGGTTTTAACTCTGCCTGCTCTCTGAATCTCTTCTTTGATAATTGAGCATCTTGCTGAGCTTTCACACCAGCTTCTGGCATATCTAACTTTTCAATAATAACATTAGCAACTTGTTGTGGAGGGCTGTACATAGACTGAACTTGTTGATGTATCATTTCAAGATCTGCAGGGTGGTAAATAACTTGGGCAACCTCTGGTTGATCACCTTCAAGTAGAGCTGGTTGCACACTTGACTCAGCAAAATTACCATCATCACATAAGGGTGGATATCCCAGAGTGGCTCTAATACTGTTGGTTATCCATTTGGCATGATCAGAGCCTGCATATACTAACATCCTCTCCCCCTTTATGACTTCTCTGGCCACATGATCTCTCAAATCATCTTTTTGAAATCTGATTTGCCCATCCAGGTAATTGATTCCATCTTTAAAGAATGGCTTTAACTTTTGAAGATGATCAGAAATTGTTTTCTGAGAAGTAGTAATAGCTGTCTTAAAGGAATCCAAGACTTCCTGTAGCTTCTTATCAAATTCTTCTTTCTCCTTATTTCTTGCCTCAGTCATTGCAATAACTGTTTTCCTTACTTCAGTGACTATCTCATTGTGACATTCAGTTATATTGTCATTCATTCTTATTTGATTTTCAAGGGCATAGCCTTGTTTGATAGCAATATCATCCACTTATTTCTTTATTTCTGTTTGTTGCTTTGCTAGAAATACCACAGCATTGCCCCCCTTATGGAAGCAATCTGTCATCTCTTTCTTATTCTGATTTACCTCAAATTTGATGGATTTTATATCTTGTGCTAGATCAAATTTGAGGGCCTTATGGCTTTCATCCACATATTTTTTAAGAGCCAATCTCTGCACATCAAATTTCACTTGTAAATCAACCAAAAATTTGCTGTAATCAGTCTCAGGAGCTGGTTGTGAAGTAGTAGCTTGCAAAGCCTTCTTATAGTTCTAGCTTCTCCTCTTAAAAACCATCAGTTTTCTTTTCTTTAAACTTGCTATCTCCTCATCCTCTAAATCAGAGGAACTGTCAATATTTACTCTTTCTTTGGGACTAGGAGGCATCTCCTTTTCAGTCTTATGCTCCACCTTCTCAAGGTTAACTTGCTCCCCCTCAACTGCTCCCTCTATGTTAGGAAATAATTCTTCCAAGGTGAACTCTTGTTTAGTGTGAACTGCTTTTTCTGGAGCAACAACAACCATAGATGTATCCTCCATGATCACATCTAGTGCTGGACTGTTGACATGAGGTGTTTCAAGAATAGATTGTGAACTCATTTCACTTGCAAAGTGAATGCTTTCTTCCCCTTGTCCTTGTGCAGAATGTTTCTCCCCCTGCAACTGTGCAGTAACTGTCTCCTCATGGACTTGGGCAGTTTAAGTAAGGTCCTGGACCTGTTCCCTAACTTGCTCCCCCTGCACTTGTGCATTCATTATGTCCTCCTACACATGATCATGATCAGTAATGTCATGGACTGGTGATTTGCTGCAGTCTCTTGGTTATCCAAATCAAGTGTGTCCTTGGAGAGAACCCTATCCCATCTGGATATTATCCTGATGTCCATCCTCTTCATATGATTTATTTTAGATCCTGGAAGCTGATGCATTACCTCTGGAATTGCTCCAGCCAGGTATAAACTCATTAATCTAGCCAAATTTGGCTTTTTGATTCCTTCCTTTATCTTCTCAAACAAAACTGCAGACCAATCTATGTTAATCTTATAGATTATCCTGGTCATCAGATTGAACATAAAGGCAGAGATCCTATCATGGCCTCCTGGTTTACACAAAATCACCTTCCCTACCACTTCAGATAGAAATTTTCCTTGTTGATTCATTCCTTTTCAGTTTATGGCTGCTCCAATCTTCATAGTTTGATCCAATCCACACCACTGGAGAGCCTCCCTTGTCTTTGAGGCTGGGACCTCCTCTTCATCCTAAATTCTTGGAAGGTGAAGAATCTTTCTTAAACTTTTTAGAGTAAGTTTGACTCTATGACCATGAACTATCGATTTAATCTTCAGTCTAGTGGAATTCACTGTTGCAATAGCATAGAACTCAAATACTTCCTTCTTCCATATCTTGGTAGGTTCAGCAACAAGAAACTCCAATCCATTATAAGTAATAAGGGTGATGACCCCTTTAATCTCTGTCACCGCATCATCAAAAGCATTGCGCACCAGCTTATAGCCTTCGTTAATATTTTCTTCAACCTTTGGCGCCATTGGGACGATGAGAAAGCTTGAATAGAGAGAAGAGAGTTTGTCGATATAGGGTTTTAGTCTCGAAAACCTGGAGAGCGTGTCGACAGAATTTGTTCTGGACCTATTTATACCCTTTAAACAAAGAAGGTCAAAAGGCGGGCAAAACTGACTAGATGTATCGACAGAGTTGATATGTGTCGACACATACTTCTAATGTCTCGACAATAATGTTGACCACTATGTGTCGACGCCAATTAATGATGTGTCGACACTTGACTTATGTAGTTGTTGAATAGAAAGACTGTGTCGACACTTATTCGAAGTGTTGACACAAATTCTGAAGGTGTAAACATCACTCCTCTAGATGTGTCAACACTACTTTCCTGGAAGTGTCGACACTTTGACCCTTAGGTGTCGACACTACGACACTGTGTCGACATAATTTCCCTGAATTGTCGAGACAACTCCTCTGTGTCGACACTTTATTACCTAATGTGTAGACACAATTTTACTTAGCCACTTTTGTTAATATAACATATGGTTAACATTCCTAATTCAATTTTAAATCTATTGAATTTAGTTTCATCTAGAGGCTTAGTAAATACATCTGTAATTTGAAAATTTGTCTTAACAAATTCTAATGAGATGTTCTCTTTCTCTACATGGCCTCTAAGAAAATGGTATCTTATTTCTATATGCTTAGTCCTAGTATGTGAAATAGGATTATTAGCAATAGATATAACACTATTAGAATCACAAAACAAGGGTGTTATACTTACTTGAATACCATAGTCTCTTAGCTGATGTTGAATCCATAACAGCTGTACACAACAACTTCCTGCTGCCACATATTCAGACTCAGCTGTGGAAATTACCACACTAGTCTGCTTCTTACTGCTCCAAGATATCAATCTTCCTCCTAGAAATTGACAGGTGCCTGTAGTGATTTTCCTATCTTATTTATAACCTGCAAAGTCTGCATCTGAATAGCCTGTTAGTAGAAAATCTCTATTCCTAGGGTACCAAAGGCCTAGATTAGGTGTGCCCTTTAGATATCTCAAAATTCTCTTTACTGCAGTGTAATGAGATTTTTTAGGGCATGCTTGGTACCTAGCACAGACACATGTAGCATACATAATGTCTGGTCTAGTAGCAGTGAGATATAGTAGTGAGCCAATTATACCTCTATACAAAGACTCATCTACAGGTTTACCTGCATCATCTTTGCATATAGACATACTTGTTCCCATAGGAGTTCTCATGGTGGAGGATGATTCCATACCATACTTCTTAATTAACTCCTTGCTGAACTTAGACTGGGATATGGATAAGCCATCATCAGTCTGACTTACTTGGAGTCCCAAGAAGAACTTAAGTTCCCCATACTGCTCATTTCAAACTTCCCTTACATGAGTTTAGCAAACTTTTTGCAAAGGTTGCTTTCTGTAGACCCAAATATTATGTCATCTACATAAATATGGACAAAGATTATCTTTCCTTTGGACTCCCTTAGGAATAGAGTTTTGTCTATTTTCCCTCTTGAGAATTTGTTCTCAATAAGGAAAGTAGACAGGGTTTCATACCAAGCCCTTGGGGCTTGCTTTAACCCATACAAAGCTTTCCTAAGTCTATAAACATAATCAGGTTTGAGAGAATCTACAAAACCTGAAGGCTGTTCTATATAGACTTCTTCTTTTAGATTTCCATTCAGGAATGCTGATTTATCATCCATTTGGAATACTTTGAATCCTTGATATGCTGCATAGGCAAGGAATATTCTAATGGCTTCCGGTCTTGCTACTGGGGCAAAGGTTTGATAAAAGTCTATTCCGTCTTCCTGTCTGTACCCTTTTGCAACAAGTCTTGCTTTATTCTTTACAATAATTCCACTCTCATCCAATTTGTTCCTAAAGATCCACTTTGTTCCAATGATATTGTGGTCTTTTGTTTAAGAACTAACTCCCAGACCTTGCACCTTCTGAACTGATTTAGCTCTTCTTGCATGGCATTAATCAAGTGTGGGTCTAGGATAGCTTCTTCAAATTTCTTTGGCTCTAATTGAGACAGAAAGCTTGAGTACAGGACTGTGTTCAAGTTCCTGCTTCTGGTTTGCACTCCATGTCTTGGATCACCAATTATCAGATTTACTGGATGATCTTTTAAGTGTCTAACAGCTTGAGGTAGTCTGTCTTCTAGCTGAATACCTCCAGTTTCTTCAATGTGTTGCACCTCTTGGTTTTCTTCAGCTTCTAGAGAGTCCTGTACTCCCCTGGATAGTAGCCACCATTTTCCATTTCTTGTTCTGCAGTTGAATCTTCTGCAATGGAAGGCTTCTCCATTCTCTCATTTATACCTGTTGGTCTGCATGAACTACAAGGCAACTCACTGTTGATCAATCTAGTTTCATCAAATATAACATGTACAGATTCTTCTACAACCTGTGTAATCAAGTTATAGACCCTATAAGCCTTACTATTGTTGTTGTACCCAACAAATATCCCATCTTGGGATTTGGCAGCAAACTTAGTTAGATAAGACTTGCCATTATTAAGGATATAACACTTACAACCAAAGATCCTAAAATAGGATAAATTTGGTTTTCTACCTTTCATAATCTCATAGGGAGTGTTTTTGTGGAACTTGGTGATAGAAGCCCTATTGATCACATGACATGTAGTGTTTACTGCCTCAGCCAAGAAATATTCTAGGAGAGAAGTGTCACTCAATAGAGTTCTACCAGCCTCAATCAATGTTCTATTCTTCCTTTCAGCAATACCATTTTGCTGTGGTGTTCTAGGGGAGGAGAATTCTTGAAAAATCCCAAATTCTTCACACAGTCTTGTCATACTTTCAAATTGAAATTCAGTGCCATGGTCACTTCTGATTTTGACCACTGTACTGTCAAGTTTATTCTGAATTTGCTTGACAAAACTATGTAAAACACTTGGGGTTTCTGATTTTTGTCTCAGAAAGAACACCTAGGAATATCTAGAATAGTCATCTACCACCACAAAAGTGTAGACCTTCCTACCAAGACTATGAACTGGCATAGGACCAAAAAGATCCATATGTAAGAGGTATAGACACCTCACTGAATCCATGTTTTCAAGGCTATGAAAGGACGATTTTGTCTGCTTGCCTTTTGACAAGCTGAAAATATCCCTTCCTTTATACACTTAACTTGAGGACCATTCCTCACTAACTCTTTGCTAAAGAGTTGGCCAATTTTTTGTAGTTAAGATGGGACAACCTCTTGTGCCATTTGACACAATGAGAGGCTCTCTCATCAGCTACAAGACAAATAGGAGAACCTTTGTTCTCACACACAAAATTAAGACAGTACACATTTCTTTTTCTATAACCTGTCAAAATGATCTTTTGATCCCTTGACCTTTTGATATGACATCCATTCTTAACAAATGAAATGTCATATCCTAAATCACTCAGCTGACTTATGCTTATAAGTTGTGTTTCAAACCCTTCACATAGGCCACTTGAGTGATAGTAATCTGATTACTAGAAATGTTACCAAACCCTTGATGATTCCTTTTTCAGAGCCACCAAAGATTACTTTAGGCCCATTTATAATAGGCAAGTACTCCTTCAGCAATCCCTTTGTTCCAGTCATGTGCTTGGAACATCCACTATTCCAAGTACCATATAGGGGTATGGTGACTTGGACTCACCTGCAATAAAGAATTACCTTCCCTTAGAACCCAAGTAAGTCTTGGGTCCTTGGTTCAGAAAGCTTCATACTTACAAATCTACCTGCTGCTCTTCTAACAGGTAGACTGTTGTTCTTCTGACACTAGTATTGTGCCAGCAATCTATGGCATAATGACCTGTCTTGCCACAACACCAGCATTCATACTTGTTGTATCTATTTTTAGATATATTCTTGATTGTCTGATTGACAGCAAATCTCTTGTATTGTGCTGGTATGCTACAGCTACACCCACTAGTTTCTCACATACATGAGGTTTATGAACATGGGCTGCCTTATTGACATAAGCACCCTTGCCATTCAAAACTTCAGTCTTACTATGACCATGAGTATTCTCAAGGTCATACTTGTTAGAAGGCACTTGTACCTTTCTAAAAACTATAAGGACTTTAAAATTAAGTGGTTGGACTGAGGCTTTGCCCTTTCTTTTGAAATTGACAGCCCTGTTGTTACCCTTAAAGCCTATTCCAGCCTTACCCTTTTGAGCCAGAAACTCATCTATTAAGGGTAAAACTGATTTTGGCTTGGAATAACTAGCCACCAAATCTTTCTCCTTTTGAAGTCTGATTTCCAGACTTTTAAGTATATCACTTTTGTATGTGATTGTGCCCATCTGAATAACAGTTATAGTTTTCAGCTTGGCAATCTAATTCAATTTTTGATCCAACTCTTTCTCTAAACCAGATGCAGCCATCTTAAGATCTGTAATTTCCTTAGCCTGAGTTTTGGCCAGGTTCTTGCTTTTCTTTAGTGCTTGTAACAAGTCCCCATATTCATCTATCAGCTGATGAATATCACCTTCAGACTCAGATCCATCCACATCACTTGATGCAGATGTAGCTGACTCTGTGCCAGTACTACAAACTGAATTACTAAAAAAATATTGTACCTTGCTAGGACATGCAGGCTGCTCTAGAATCTGTCTTCTTCTGATACAGCCATCAGTCCAATACACTGATAGTCTTCTTGTTCATAGATAGAGTTTAACAATTGCATAAACTCTTCTTCTTCATTAGCTGCATAAAGACCAATGTATGCATCAGCTTCAGATTCAGACTTTGAAGTTGATTGGTCTGACAAGCTCTTCTCCTTTTAGCAACAAAGGATTTCTCCTTCTTGCTCTTTTGTTGAGTCTTCCTTTTATCAGCAGACTCCTTTCTTTTGTCTGGACACTCAGCCACAACATGTCCAGGCCTATTACAGCAATAACAAACTATCTTTGATGTTGTAGATTTGTTAGGCTTTGACCTGCTCTCTGTCCTTCCTAGATGACTTTTCTTTTGATAATAGTCATCAACTGGCTGTGATGTGGAGGGCCTAGATTTCCACTGCTTCTTCTTCAAGAATCTCTGAAATTGCCTTATAAAGGTAGCAAAATCTATATCTGAATCACTGCTATCTGATTTTTGGTTGTCTGAATTATCTGAGGTAATTTCAGCAAATTCCCTAGGAGGTGATGGAGACATCCTCCTATTCTTTCTAGTGGCTTCAACCTTGAAGGCCACAGACTTTTCTTTATGCTCCCCTTTAGCATTTCATTCCTCCTCTTTTCTAGTCATTAGTTGCATTTCATAAGACAACAACTTTCCAAATAAAGTTGGAGGAGAAATATCTGCAAGTTTGGCCACTTCCCTAATAACACAAATCTTGGTGTCCAATTCCTTTGCCAAAGATCTTAGGAATTTATCATTCAGTTCATATGTACTGAAGACCCTTCCATAAACACATCAGTTCATTAAAAAATTCTATTGAACTTCTTATAGCACTCAGATATGCTATCTGACTTCCCTTGTTGAAGCTTTCATACTCATGATTTAGCATAGACTTTCTATCTTGTCGAACTTCTTCAGAACCCTCCATGTAGACTATCAAGGTGTCCCACATTTCCTTGGAGGTCTTGCAGTGAATCAAATTCTGAAAGTTTGAATCATCTATGACACTTACTATGATATTCTGGGCTCTTTTATCCATAGTTGCCAGGATGATCTCATCCTTAGTCATCTCAGAAAAATCTTTAGGAGTTTTTTGATTTGCATCTAGAACAGACACATTCATTTGAATATAAGGACCTTTTTTTACTGTATATAGATCCTTGGGTCAGAAGCCTCCATAAACACCTGACTCTTTCTTTCCATATAACAAATATCTCCTTCCTACAGATGGGTAGTTTTATAGAACCTAGTCCTTGTGATTTTCTCCAGAACCATTTTCTTGATTCTTGATTCTACCTTAGGGATCTAACTCAGACTGTTAAGTCCTTCTTTGAGTAACCTCCCTCTGATAACACTTGATAGATTTAACTTTAGACAACATAAACACTTAGTGGGGGGGGGGGGGGGGGGTGAATAGGTTCTTTTCCTTGTTTTAAACTAAGGCAGAATATAGCTTCAGTTCTTTAATATAAATCTCAAATCTCTACAGTAAACACAGTATATACAATCACAGAATCTAAAATACACATAGCATCACAGATTGCAAATAGGTTTATAGTGGTTCTCCAAGGTCTGGGTACATACACTTTCCACCTTCCACCTATCTAGCAGTGTGCTTAGATTCGGCCTAACTTCTTCCTTCTTCTCAGATCCACAGATCTTCCAAGATCAGAACCCTAAAAGTTTCCTACAATCAGAACCTATAAGGTTCCTACAACTCGGGCTAACAGCCTACCTCAGCCTTGCCACAAGGCCTACAACTCAGAGAACAATTTTCCTACACTCAGGCTCAATCAGCCTTACCACTCAGAGATCAAAATCTGCCACACTCAGCCTTTATAAACACAGGCTTACAACTCAGATAATTTGAAAAGATCCTACAGAATTTGATAAGTAATTTGATGGACTCTTTCCTTGTTGAGAGAGGAAAGGATAAGAGAATTCTTGATCAGCTTTTTGATGAGACTGATGACTGAAATCAACACTGTTCTTAGCTTTCTTCAAAGCTTCTTGAATATGAACTTAGTAGGGTTGATCTCCTTTGAAGTTGACTGATGGTAGCTTCCTTCTTGGATTCAGATATGGATCTGGATCTACTTAGTAGATTAGTTCAGGATCTACTTCTTAAAAGACTTGTGATTGTCTCCTTCTTGACCTCAAAACAGCTGGAGCTCTCTCTCCCCAAATCTTCTGAAGTTCCTTCTGAATTCAGAATGAATTCACCTTAGACAAAAATCTGAGTGGATAATCACTTCAGATTGTCTTCTTTAGATCTTCTTACGGAAGATCTTCTTCTGTGTGACTTGCACATTCTTGATCAACGATCAATCTCTCAATAGTTGTGTTAGTTGTGTGTGTATGATCTGTTGTTCCTTATTCTTCTTCTTCTGAATCCATTATATATATAGACTTCATCCATGGTACCCGGCTGATTCGATTTCTAACTAACTTTGTCAAGTTTGACAGCTTCATTAAAAGTTGTTGGAATGCACAGTTGTCAAGTCCCCAGTCAACTCTTGAACCTTTGTCTCTATGTCAACAAATCGTCGAGATTGACTGCGATTATGTGTCGAAGACAAACTTGTCAATATATGTCGACACATGTGACTTAAGTGTAGACACAGACTTTGTGTGGGAGTCAACATAGCTGCCTTGATGTCGACACTGCTTCTTGACACTGCATCTTGAGAATTGTGAAGAGTCGACATAGAGATTTGTGTCGACAAAAACACTTCTTCACTCCACAGCAATCAACTATGTTGAAACTCTGCTGTGTGTCGACACAAGTCTCCTGTGTGTCGACACAAAGTCCTGTGTGTCGACATAGTTGATGTTGATTAAGAATTCTGTGTGTCGACACAGCCTCCTGGTGTCGACACAGCTGATGTCGACTAACTATTCTGCATGTCGACATTGCCTCCGGGTGTTGACACAGTTCGATGTCGACTAATATATTCTGTGTGTCGGCGCAGCTACTTCAGGTGTCGACACAGCTTTTCCAACCGTCGACACAAACTTCCTTAAGTGTCGACACAATGGACTTAGAAACTTTTCTCTGCATTTTAGCCAATACTTAACCTGCACATATATAAAATCAAAATAACATAAAATACACCTTGATGTATATCATTGAGCTAAGTGAGGCTTCCCCAAATCAGGTACACATTTTTTAATGTACCTAACACTATGAAAGCACTAGGGACTCCCACCCCTTGCCCAGCCCGTACCTGGAGCAAGATAAAAGAAAAAGGGTGGCCTTTGCTAAATTACACAACACCTCCCCATTAAGAGCTTCAAAACCACCACTACTAACACGACCATGATTCGGCTTTTTGGAAAAATAGGAAAAATAGCCGACAAGGAACCTCAAAATCAAGGAATTCACTCGGGGAAGAAAATCAAGGTAAGGGAAAAGTGTTGAGATGGCTCAACACGCCATGGCGTTGAGTGAGCCCCACTCACTCAATGCCTAAATAGACGGTGGCGTTGCGTGAGCTAGCCTCACTCAATGCCAAAACAGCAATGGCGTTGAGTGAGGTACCATCCCTCAACGCCTTCAGCAATACAGGTTGTGGCTTTTGAGTGAGCTAACCTCACTCAATGCCAAAACAGCTACGGCGTTGAGTGAGGTCCACTCCTCAATCCTTCAGCAAAGCAGGGCTGTGGCATTGAGTGAGCTAACCTCACTCAATGCCAAAACAACTATTGGCATTGAGTGAGGTCCACTCCCTCAATGCCTTCAGCAAAGCAGGTTGTGGCATTGAGTGAGCTAACCTCACTCAACGCCAAAGCAGCTATGGCGTTGAGTGAGGTCCTCTCCTCAAGCCTTAGCACTTAACGCAAAACCCAAACTATGGAGTTGAGTGAGTCCACCTATCTAAACACCAGAAACAGCTTGGCGTTGAGTGAGGTCGACTCACTCAATGCCAAAGTACTTAGCTGCGAAACAAAACTGCGTTTCTGAGTGCGCCAACCATTCTCAATGATAGAATAGCTTTGGCGTTGAGTGAGATCAACTCACTCAATGTCAATATACTTACCCGCAGGAAAAGGATGCGACGTTGAGTGAGCCCGCCTCACTCAGCGCTTAAACTGCCATGGCGTTGAGTGAGGCCCACTCACTAAACGCCATCCGGAAGAGGTCGGCAGGAATGCAGATGATTCTCACAAAATCGGCGGAATGCAGATTGATTCTCGCCGAATCGGCGGGAATGCAGATTGATTCTCGCCGAATCGGGAATTGAATTCTCGTAATTAAAAAGAAAATTTTTTGATTTATAATTTTAAATTGAAGTAAAAATTATTTAATAAAAGTCGGATTTAATCAAAAAATCACACCACAATTTTAAAATTTAAAAAATAAAAAAAAACTTAAATCAAAAAACCACACCATACAAATAAACGCAAAAAATGTTGTGCACTGTAACCATACTCATACGCCAATCTGACACGTTTAGTGTGTGCACCATACTCAAAGCCAATATCCTAAATCTCCTGCTGGAACCATTA